>BJEL01000077.1:3505000-3914731 GCA_019972355.1 Drosophila kohkoa
TCAAGTATTGGATTCTTAGATAATCCCATATTTTTGTGATGCCGATTGATAGAGTTGGGCCTTGCGATACTAGCAAGGATATGACCGATATATAATAGGACATTCTTTTGATTGGCAATACAGATCAAAGGACCCATTTTTTGTTAATCAAGCTAACTGGAAGTATCGACTAGCGTTCAAGAAGAACTCAAGGATATGCCTATAAAACTATAAAATCCACTCGAAAAGAAACAAAAAGTCACGTTTTGTTATACATTTGTTTTGTTTTTCTTTTTATTTTGTTTGTTTGTATTTGTTTTTATTTTTGTTTTGTTTGCTTTTTAATATGTTGTATTTAATTTGTATTTTATATTATTATTTGTAAGCTTACAACTTAAGGCATAAAGTTACAAACTAAAACTTAAGAGCTACACATCATTTTTTAATTTTTTATTTTTGTTTATCAATCATAATCAGCTCTAGCCACGCGACTCAGCGCTTATATTAATACATATATATATTTATATTTATATATGTTTTGTTTTTTTCTTTTTTTTAAATTGTTTGTATTCTGTTTTATGTTTTATTTCCATAATAATATTTATTTGAATTGTTTATCAATTATGCATTCGTAAAGGTTTCATTATTATTATTGCCAAACAGAAAACTGGAAAATATTGGAAAATCAAAAGTAGTAGAAATGTGTATCGATTTTTGTGTGTGTTTGTGTTGCTTATGTTTTGTTGTTGTTAATATTATTTGCATATTTAAGTTTGTTATACATACAATTATCATAATTTTCATACTCATAATCATCGCCTCATCGATCATTATTCGATTCGATCGTAATTGCCGTGATCAGCTGCTGTTGTTTTGTTTTTTTTTCATAATATACGCAGGCTTTAAAATTCGGTTATTTATGTTATTATGCTTGTGTTGTTTGGGGTTTGCCATTTACATAAAATTTGATATATATACACATATATTACACATTGAAATGTATAGATATATATGCATATATTTGCACAGATATATGTATATATATAGAAATATTGGGCTTGGCATTGACAGCTTCGTTGTGTCTATAAGTTCCAAATGGGTTCCGTCACGTCTTCGACCAACACCCCCAGCCACATATATAACTCTATACGTATGTATATATATATGTATATGTATATGTATGTATGTAGTATATACACTTGAATCCCATAGTTTCACTCTTTCACTTTCTATATATATATATATATATTTATCTATACATGTATAGAATTGCAATATTATTTGTTATTTATATACAAAGTTTCATTAAAAGTTTTAATTTAAAAAAAATAAGAAAACACGTTTGGAATGACAATAATTTGACACACAACCATCAATACCTCAATGATGATCGAAATCTGAACGAATCAGGCCAAATTATTGCCATTGCTCCGAACATCTTTTAAAACTCTTTCTCTTTCTCTCTCTCTCTCTCTCTCGCTCTCGCTCTCTCTACATACATAAATAATAAATAATACAACAAATGTGGCTCAGGGTCATGGTTCACTGTTGTGTTTTGATAATAATGATAGTTATGTTTTTATTGTATGCATCAATCCAAAAGATGTTCAATAAAAATAACAGAATATTTATTATTGCAATGTTCGACTATTAAATGATATTCGACTCGAATCCTTCAGGGATGATAATGAAAAATTAAAAAAACAAAAAAAAAGGGGGGAAAATTCAAAATCTAAAATCACTGTACAAATAATATTCAGTGACTGGTTTCCTATATATGCGTGTGTATGTGTGTGTGTGTGTGTGTGTGTGTGTGTGTGTGTGTGTGTGTGTGTGTGTGTGTATGTGTGTGTGTGTGTGTGTGTGTGTGTGTGTGTGTGTGTGTTTCTCAATATATCCGTTTTTCCGCCTTGATTCAATGATTTTTGCGTTTATATTTAAATATACAAATATGTATGTATGTATGTATGTATGTATATATATATATATAATTTCTGTTAATATTTTACAATTTTTCTTGTTGTTGTTGTTGAATAAGTCTTAGCGTTTGTTTGTTTTACTTTTTAGTTACAATTGTGTATTAAAAATATTGAATTTGTTGTAAATTGTTTTTTCCATAATGTTTGTTTTTGCCTTGCTGCATTTTGCACGTAAAAAATAAGTTAAAAAAAAAAACACAAACAGTAAATTAGCTAAACACTAAAACTGTTGGTTTTTGTAAGTCATAATTATGTTTATAAAAAATATGATGTATGTAATCATAATAATATATATCTATATATATATATATATGTATACATATTATATATATATATAATTGTCTGTATTTGTGTACATATACATATTATATACATATATATATGCATGTACATAAATTGATTTTTGCGCTTAATATTAATTACACAATCATTAGAATATTTAAACGTACAATAATTCAATAGCATAGAGCATATTATAGCATTCATATAAAAAAAAAAACAATATTGGATTATAAATTAAAACTTACACATAGAAAGTAGCAAAAAAAAAATATATATGATTATAAGTATGCTTAGTACAAAAATGTATAGTATATTTTGTTGTTGCTTCTTTTTTTTAAATTACTTCTGTTTTATGAAATTTACATAATATTGTTTAAATAAATGTTTTGCAGTGTACTATCATAATATATATTTACTTGATTTTTTTTTTGTTTCGTTTTTGTTTCATTTAATCTTGATTTTTTATGCATTGTTTTGTTTTTGTTTTTAGTTGTTTTTTTTTTTTTGTAGATTTTTTCTCTTTTCTAAGAACAGCCCAACAGTGTTTTAAATTTAAATTTAATTTTTGTTTTTGTTTGTATGTATATATGCATTATATAATAGTTTTCATCATTATTTTGTCACTACAATTTTTTTCCTTATGTTTTTCGACTCAAATTGTTTGAGGTTAGCTTTTTACGTTTGGGATACAAAGTACAACAAATGCACGCAATTAAAAACTAATAAATATACAGAACAATGACAACGCAAGAGAGAGAGAGAGAGAGAGGAACACAAAATATATGAAGAGAGAATAAGAGAACACTGTTGAAAACAAAAAAAGTGGCGCATTAAATGTGTATAGAAGGAATCATAGTTTTAGAGTCGCTTCAATTATGTGTGTGCAATAGTGTTGGTAAACGTATTCTGACATGAGCTGACACACTTATGTATGTATGCATGTATATTTGCACATATGAATATTTGTGTTTGTGCTTTTTGCCCAACTACAATTTCATTTGACACGGTGTGTGTGTTACTTTCTCTCTCTCTCTCTCACTCTTGCTTGGTTTGTCGCTATCTTGCTGAATCGATCACGTTCTCTCTCTCTCCTTTCCTCTTTTTAAGCCAGCTGTAAACATTGTTTTGTTTTTGCTTTTGTTTTGTTTTCGCTTATATGCATGTTGGTTTTATACAATTTGCACAAATACTAGTCAGTGTGTGTGCGTGTGTGTGTGTGTGTTTGTGCGTTTATGTTGTCTCTTGTTGTTGTTCGCTTAATACATACACATACACATCAACACATACATATACATATAGAAGTTTGCTGCTAATTACGTGTACTACATACAGTTGTTGTTCTTATCGTTGTTGTTGTTGTTGTGGTTGGTGTTTCTTGTGGTTGATCGTCTGTTCTAATAGTAGCCATGACCTGCAGCAGGTCCGCTGCCCGCGCTGCTTGCATAATGATGCGCTGCTGCGGCTGCCGCTGCTGCTGCTGCTGCTGGATCTGCGTAATGTTGTCCTGGTGTATAAAGTGATCGCTGCTGCTGTTGTTGTTGTTGTTGTTGTGCTGCCGACTGCAGCGGCGGCGGCGGCAGCAGAGCTGTTGGCTGGTAATGCGCCTGATGATGTCCACGTGGCGATGGCGGCTGCTGCTGCTGTTGTTGTTGCTGCTGCTGTTGCTGTGATGATTGCTGTGGCTGTGGCTGCTGCTGTGGTTGTGTTTGCGACTGATGATGTCGTCGATAGGCAGCAGCACTTGTGCTCCAGCTAATCTGTTGCTGCTGCTGCTGCTGCTGCTGCGACGACGACGGCTGTTGCTGCTGTTGTTGTTGTTGTTGATAGACATTGGCTGCGCTGTGAGGATTTGCTGCTGGAGGCGCCGTCCTTGCTGCCGTCAGACTGCGCATGCCGGACGACGACGCCTGCAGTCACAACTAATCCTCGTCGCTAAGCGCATCATACTTCGATGACAGCAGTGGCTTCGGCTCACTGGCCGCCGCTGCTGCTGCCGCCACAGCCGCCACCGCAGCCGAGAGGGTGGCATTGTGCTGTCCACCACAGCCGCCAACGACCGAGGCGCCAAGTCCGCCGCCGACACCGCCGACGCCAACGCCGCCGCCAGCGCCAGGCGCAGCGCCAACAACGAGACCAGCCGCAGCCGCAGCGGCCGCATTCACCTTGCTGAGCACATGGGCCGCCTTGGCGCTCAGATGGCTCGAGGGACCCGATTGCAGGGACATCGGCATCGTTGGCGGCGGCGGCAAACCGCCAGCGGCACTTGGCACCGTCAGGGCGCTGTAGGGATACGCATACGTGCTGGCCGCAAACGCATTGACCGCCGATGGCGGCGGCGCTGCATGATACGCCGAGGCATGATGGCTGTTTGAGCTGCCAACGCCACCGCCGCCACCACCGCCGCCGCCACCGCTGCTGCTGCTAGCGGAGCGTCGACCGCTGTCGACGACCTCGTATTGATTGGGCGTCTTGCGGGACACGCTAATCTCATGGGTGGGCGGTGGACCCGCTTGCTCCTTGGCACGCAGCTGCTGCTGCTGCTGCTCGTTGTGCTGCTCGGCGGCAACGGCGGCGGCATGAACGTGCGCAGCATGCGCCGCCTGGGCATGCATATGCTCCTCGAACTCGGGACGCATTGAGGCGTCCACAATGCGATTCTTGCCATAATCATCGCGCATCACCTCCGCAATGCGATTCTTTACATAGATATCGAAATTGGATCCCGAACCGCCGCCGCCGCCACCGCCACCGCCTCCTCCACTCGAGCCACCGCCACCGCTGCTGCCGCCACCAGCACTGCCAGCGCTGCTAGCAGCCGAGCCGCCGCTGCCGCCGCCACGCTGTTCACTCGAGCTGGGCGGTGGCGGACCAACGCCCACCGGTGCCGGACTGCGACCGACAACAGTCCCAGGGGCAGGCAGAAAATAGTGGCCGGGATCAACGCCGACTCCAACGGCAGCTGCCGCCTGTTGCATGATCATCTCGTATTTGCGGGGACTCACCGCCTGTGGCATGCGGATGATGTTGCGTGCATCCTCGCCAGGCGTGTTCGCACGTCCGACGGACGTCGGCGGTCCGACGTTGTTGCCGCTGCTGCTGCTGGCGCCGCCACCGCCACCGCCTCCGCTGCTGCCACCACGTCCGCTGTCCGAGACCTGGATGGGCGATTGCTTGGCCCGCTCGGCTGCCGCAGCAGCTGCTGCTGCCTCCGCGTCTTTCTGCTGCTGTCGTCTATTCTGCTTCCAGCGATCGGGCGTTATGATCGCCTGGGCATCCGGCAGATAGGGTATAAAGGCGGGACGTATATGCGGATTTGGCCCATAGTTGTTGGTGATAATCGAGTCGGTCACCTCACGCAATGTGATGCTCTTCGTGTGGATCTGTTGCTGCTGCTGCTGCTGCTGTGGTTGCTGTTGCTGCTGTTGCGGTGGCTGCTGCGATGGCGATGGACCGCCGCCTCCGCTTGCCTGCGATGTCGGCGTGCTTTGGCCACGCAACGAACCGTGCACGGAGCGACTTGATCCCGCTGGCGGAGCACCGCCTGACTGTGCTTGTTGCTGTTGCGGATTCGATGAGATGCGCTGCTCCTGGTCGAGATCAATGTTAATCACATTGGGCGAACTGGAGTTCGGTTTGCCATTGTTCTCCGCGGTCAGCAGCGAGACGCCGCCCTCCAGCGATGGTCGCATATCGCGTTGATACTGCAAGCAAAGTTTTCGGATGGTGAGTTTTGTGGGTGGTGCAACTTTCAGCTGGCTTTCGATATACTTACGTAGGAGGGACGTGTTATCTCACGGGGCAGACTGCCAATTTCACCGGTGCGTCTTATCTCGTGCTTGATGATCGCATCAATGAGACTCTGTGCGCTCAGTTGTCCATCCTCCGGTGGCTTTGGCGCATGTGTCTGACGATAGTAACTACGAGATAGAGAGAGAGGGAGATTGAATGTTGGCTTTGTTAATGGTGTTTTTTTTTTGTTTGCTACTTACGCGTCACGCTCCCGATCGGGAATGGTGCGTGGTGGCAAAGTCTCTGGCACTGGGCCACGCATGTAGTGCCCATGACCGTGGGCCAAGGCATGTGCATGCCCTGGAGGCGGCACAGCGTTCGCAATGATGCGATCCATGCGATCGCGATCCATGCGTCGACTGTCATCGGCGGCACGCTCCTGTTCGCGTCTCTCTTGATCGCGTCGCTGTCGCTCCTGTTCGCGCTGCCGTTCGATGCGATGCTGCATGCGCTCCTGATTCTGTATTAGCTCCCGATCACGTTCCAGATGCTGCTGCTGCTGTCGCTGATCGCGTTTCGCCTGCTCGATTTGATGCAGCGCATTCAGGCGATAGTATTGCGCCCCATACTGTTGATGGACCGCGGCCGCCATCTGCTGATGGTGTATGGCCGCAATGGGATCGCGATAGCGTAGATCATGATGTGCTGCCGGTGGCGGCGGTGCCTGTGACACTTGCACATGTGTTGGCGGCGGCGGTTGCGGCTGTGGCGTCGACTGCGACGCTGCCGATTTCTCATCCTTCTGCGATGGCACCGGCAGCTGCGGTTGCTGCACAGCCACGTCCACAAACGAGGCCAACGCATCGTGACCGGCTGTTCAGAGGTGGAAGAGTAGTAAAGTAATCGAATTAAAACAAATTCCGGGAATTTTCTGAGGAATATACTAAGTACCTAAACAATCTAAACGATTGGATAGCCTAAGGAGTCAAACTAACCGCCCCTGAACCCACTTAATCGGTAAAAATAAAATAGATTTCAAAATGGTCAAGTGAGCAGTCTTAAGAAGTAACTCTGGAAGATGTCCTAAACCACCTAACCTAACAACAACCCCAAGGAACCGAACTTTCCTTCTCTGAACTCATTTACTTAATAAGAATTAAACCAAATTTATGTATTTGCTTATCTGAACAGTCTCGGAAATAACTGATGGATATACCCTAAAACACGTGAGGGGATAAAAACCCCAATGAACAAAACTAACCTTCCCTAACACTATTTAATCGATAAGAACTAAATTCAACTTATTTATTTGGTTATCTCAACAGTCTCGAAAGTAAGTATGGGATATACCGTATATTACCTAAAGAAAATTTGCTTTCCTTCCTTTCCCAAGAAACAAAATTAATCTTTCCTGAACCCATTTGATCGGTAAGAACTTAACTGAACCGTCTCGGAAGTAACTGTGGAAGAAACCCTCAGCAACCCGAAGGAAAGAAACTAACTTATCCTGAACCCATTAGTTCTAAACTTTGGTTTACTTGAAGGCAAGTCTCTAAGAAGTCTCAGTCGATATATTCCCCCGCAGACATAATCGAATCGCTTACCTGGTGAGTAGTTATAGGGCGTGACCAGACACATGCGAGGTGGTGGCGGTGCTGCAGGTGACGGCGGCTTCGAGCCGGTATTGTGCCGCTGAATGACGCCCTGACGCTGCGGTGGCGGCGTGCGATGTGGACTCGGTGTGCTACAAACAAAGGCAGAAAGACAGAGAGTGTTATTTTGTGTGTGTTGCAATTTGAAAATGTTATCCATGATAATTACCTGTTGGAATGATCGGCTGGCGAGGCACGACTAGAGTACTCGGCACGTCCGCGTGGCTGTGGCTCCTTCTCATAGCCGGCATAAACGGCTGAACCGCCGCTCACACTGTTCCTGGGCGATGGAGACTCCTTGTCGGAACCGGAGCCAGCGCCGCCGCCAGCGCTGCTGCTGCCGCGCGAGACATTGCGTTGCTGCTGGCCCTGCATCTGTTGCGAGGTCATGAAATCGTTGATGACAATCTGACGTGAACTCAACACCAATGGCTGCTCGACAACACCGCCATAGGGCGAACGGGAATAGGGCGAGCCAACGGCAACGCCATAGCCTTGGGGCGGTTGAGCCTGTGGCGATGATTGCTGCGGTGGCGGCGCCTGTGCGGGACTGAGGCGCTGTGAGCTCTTGTAGAAATCGTAGGGACGTTTGCTCTCCAGATGATGCGGCGGCAGGTGCAGCGGTGTACCCTGCGTGATCGAGCCGTGTTTGCCCGTATCCGGACAACTGCCCGGCGGCGTCTGACGCACCAGGCTCTCGTATTTGGGACTGAGCAGCGACGAGGGCGCCGCATGCACAATGATCTGCTGTTGTCCGCTGTTCGCGGGCGTTCCGTGCGTTATCGAACCTACCTTGACCACCTGCAGCTGCTGATGCTGCGATGCCGATGCCGGCGATTGCTGTTGCTGCTGTTGTTGCTGCTGCTGCTGTGGCGATGGCAGATGCTGTTGTTGCTGCTGCTGCTGCTGCTGTGGACTGAGTTTGGGCGGCAACTTAGAGACGCGCGTCGCTGGCGGTTGCGGTAGAGCCGGCGGCGGTTGCGCGGGTCGCGTCAATTGACCCTGGCCAAGGGGTACAGGTACGGGTTGGACATACAACGAACCAGGCGGCACACCACCGCCAGCGCCCACTGGCGATGGCTTCACGACGCCAACACCGCCATGCATCTGCGGATACGAGAGATACGTGGACGCGGGCGGTGGTCCCGACACGGACAATGTTTGCACCGCATCACCGCGATACATCGGTGCCGAGCGTGGAATATGCTTGATGGCACCGCCCATCGATGCTGGCGGACCGTGATGACGTTCGGCTGCCGCCGCAGCTGCAGCTGCTGGTCCGGTATGGGGCGAATGTCCGTCACGTGGCGGCTTCTTGATGCTCAGATCAAGTGTCTGCGGCTCCTCGGGAGCGGGCGGCAAACGTTGCGATGGCGGCGGACCGTGCACCGCATGTGTTGCCGGTGGCACCGACTGTTGCTGCTGTTGTTGCTGCTGCTGCTGCTGCTGTGGTGTCACATGACTGCCGGACACATTGTAGATGATGGTTTCGGGTGGCGTCGGCGTCACAGAGCTCTTCTTCAGCACTGGCGTTATGGTTGCCTTATCCACTCCGCCGCTCGACTGTTGTTGCTGCTGCTGCTGCTGCTGTTGTTGTTGTTGCTGCTGTTGCTGCTGCAACAATGCCGGGTGCGACATGTGCACATGATGTGCGGCAGCAATGGCCAAGTGTGAGTTGACCACAGTTGGAATTAACGTGGCCAAATTGTCACCATTGTTGTTGCTGGCGCTGTTGTTGTTGTTGCCGCCGCTGCTGCTGCTCGCATTGCTGCTGTTGCTGTTGCTGTGAGCGCCGTGCGCGTGACTGTGCGCATGTGTGTGACTGTGGCTGCTGCTGCTGCTGTTCAGCGACGTCGGCGGCATCTGTTGCTGCGGTACCACAGCGCGTGAGCTGAGCTTCTGCACTGAGGTGCCATGCGGCAGTCCAGGCGGAGGTTGTTGCTGTTGCTGTTGCTGCTTGATCAAAGCGTTGCCATCCTGGCGATACTCACGCACAATTGTCAGTTCCTTGCGTTCCATATTGTTGTGTTGCTGCTGCTGCTGCTGCTGCTGCTGTGGTTGTTGCTGTTGCTGCTGCTGTTGCTGCTGCTGCTTGCCACCTTGTTGCTGATTGTTACCAGGCAGCTGTGGACCTTTCTGCTGTTGCTTCAACTGTCGCTCGATCACCGAGTAGACACAATCCTGCACATTGTTCACCGCCTCCCGTCGCATGCTCGACGGTCCGTTCGGTTGCTGCTGTTGCTGTTGTCCGGTTAGTGCAACAGCTTGTGCTGCTGCTGCCGCATTCGGTGGCTGCAGACCGGCCACATTGTTGCCATGTGCATGACCATGTCCGTGTCCATGGACACCAGCGTGTGGATGCGCATGCGAAACCGCATTGAAGATCACCTTGGGACTTTGTCGATTCGCCGGCGAGTTCTCGTTCTCCTCGTCCGCCGTCTCCGTGGCCGACGAATCGTATTCCTCGCTTGTCTTTTGCTTCTTAGGCGCCTGGCACGCTGGCGGCATCAGACGCTCGTTGTCGTTGGCCGCCGCCTTGGCGCTCATCCGCGTTGGCGTTATAGTCAATGCGGCACCCGATGCATCGGCCACACTGCGGACCATCGGTTGGGGCTTTTGCGGTGCTGGCGGCGGTTGTGGCAACTGTGACTGCTGTGACATCTGTTGCTGCTGCTGTTGCTGTTGTTGTTGCTGCTGCTGCTGCTGTTGTTGTTGTTGCTGTTGTTGCTGCTGCTGTTGCTGCACTTGCTGCTGCTGCTGCTTGGTTAGCTGCGACTTGTGACGCTGCAGATTCTCGGGACTATCGACGGAAGCGGTGTCCGAGCCACCGGGCTCACGCTCATCGCAGGAGGAGGTGCTCACATCGGTCTCATCGCCACCGCTGCCATCGCCGGCGGCGCCACCGCCAACCGCACGTCGTCGCTCGTCATCCGTGAGATTCAGCTGCGGATCGAGCTTGCGGCGTATGCGCATCAGGCAGGCGGAACAGCAGCGTGTCGCATGCGGCGGTATCTGAAACTCGGCCATCAATGGATCGCGCACATCCGGCGACAGTTCGAACAGTCTGGTCGGAATGTTGCGCAATCGCTGCGCCCGATCCTTGGGATTGGGGCACGTCGGCAGCGGGCAGTTGGGATAACGATTCCGCACCGATTTGCATTGACAGCTGTTGCAGACGCGCGCTCCCGCCGGTATCGTTTCGTCCGGTATCGCATACTGTTGGCCACGTCCCTTCTTCAGTGGGCGGGTTCGCGGACACGCCTCCGCTTTGCACACAAAGCAGCTGGCCAGTTTGTCTGGAATGGAGAAAGGAAAAACGCAAAATAGGGGGTGAGAGACTGGGACTTGAAATGCTTAAGTAAATACATTTAAAAAGATAGGCGATTTAATTAAAAGCCAACTGCAAATGGGGAGAGCACGAACAGGAGAAAAAGAGAAAAAAACCGGATGTACGACAGAGTCACAAGTTTGCTCGACTTCAGGATACTCCACATCAGGCACATACCATACATATGTATATATGCTAAAAAGTGGAGTGGATTTAATTTAGTTACTAGTCGTTGATACCTTCTTGGCAGAGACACATGAGATAGAGATTTGAGTGTAACGAGAGAGCTAACAGTAAAGGCAAAGGTAACAGTGTACACTGTACAGTGATAACTGTAGCTCTAGCTGAAGGCCGCTTTCATTAAGCCACTTAACAAATAATGAGCAGCAACAGCGACAACGAGTCGACTGAATATTTTAAAACGTTCACTTTGATTGCCCCGAACAAGGCGAACACGAAGTGGGAGTAAGGGGAGAGGAGAGTAAGTAAAGTGGGGAAAAAGTGGAAGAATAGTGTGAAGAGTGAGTGAAGTGGGAGGAAGAGAGTGGAAGAAGGGTGGTAAGAATAGTGGGATCAAGAATGGGAAGAGAATGGAAGGAGTGGAAGAATCGGTGGAAGAGAGAGAGGAAGAAGTATGAGAAGAAGAATGGAAGAAATATAGGAACAGAGTAGAAGAAGAATGGGAAGAAAGTGGTAGAGAAGTGGGAAGAGAGTGGAAGAAGTGTTGGAAGAAAAGGAAAAAAGAGTGGGAAAAGCAGAAAAGATGAATGGAACGAGAGAAGAAGAAGAGTCACAAGTAATACTTCCTCTAAATAGTTCAGGTTATCCTGAATAATACATCCATAATAATACATTTAGTAGACATAAAGAATTTGTGAGCAACGTTTCTGTCCCCCTTTCGATAAACCAGTTTAAGCTTTGATTCAGTATTTATTTACTTCCTGCCGACCGACTCCACTACCCCCGAAAATCCACAAAGGGAACACAAACTCAGCGCGGCATTCAAATATCCCTTAAAAATACACTGAAATGTGCGCGCTGCATTTTTGTTTGTCTTAGTTTTTTGTTTTGCCATTTAATATTTTTACAATTTTAATGATGTGCAAATAGAGAGAGAGAGAGAGAGCAGGAAGAGAGAGCGAGAGGAAGAGATAACTATGTGGCGCATTTAATCAAAATCAATGTAATTAAAATAAAGGCAAATAAAAGCGAGAACGACTCTGATTCTTTGCTAATGAAGGCAATGATGATGAGCAGCGTGCTTTGCAGGAAAGCGCTGTTAAAAAACGAGCTACCAAGAAAAACAGTCAAAGCGAGAGAGAGAGACAGAGAGAGGAGGATGGGGGGCGGAGGGTGGCAGGGTGGATTGCGGTGTATGACGATGGCAAGTAAAATCAATCAGCGTTTAAATGTCAGAGACAAACGTCAAGGCTCTGCGCCTCAAACCGCGCAACTTCCGCTGACCAAATAGCAGTTGAGACCAGCACCCAAGCAAGTAACCACTGTCCCGTCCCGTCCCTTCCCTTCCCGTCCCGGTTCGTCCCGTTTCATTTCATCCGCTTCGCCGTGCGTCGTGGCTCGTCTCTGCGGAATATGAAAATATACATCAAAGTAGCCAAAGCCAACACAGCGACGGCCTCTCATTCTCAACTCCCGATTCTGGCGCTCATCCTCGACCACATCTACATTCACATTCACATTCACATCTCGTCCTTGTGTGCATATTCCCCTTCATTGTCCTCAATTTTCATTTTGGCCCAAGATATACATTTGTAAAGGCAAAAGGCAACACACACAAAAAAAAAGCAAAAAACGAAAAAAAAAAAAAAAAAGAAAACAGAATGAGAGAAATGCTTTTTGCGCGCGCAAAGTGAAGCGTTTAAATTTTAATAAACCACTCATTTTAATTTTGATTGTCGCGCAGGGGTGGGCGGCGTAAGAGTAAGAGAGCGAGAGAGAGGGGGGAGAGATGCGGGTGGGTTAAGCGGGTCGACAGTTGGCATTCTGTCCTGTCCTGTCCTGTCCAGTCGTGTGTCCTCTGCTGTCATGGATAAGCCATTGTCTGACTCTCAACTCTCAACCATATGAGCCGGGTCAGTAAATAGTCCATTGTAAGTGGCCAAAATGAATGTGTATTCACTTTGCAGTGAATTGACTCAATTATGAAACAGTTAAGAGCACATGTTTTTTCGCTGTTGAAAGAACACTTGCATAGATTATAGTAGATATAGTTTAGTTTTCACTGAACAAAGTTGCCACAGTTTTGCGGTTGCCATTATCCTTGCTGATCCCGAAATGATATCGATGCGACGCCATCAAAAATGTTGCCAAATATTAAATCGCAATAAGTGTAATGAAAAATAAAGTTGTCTACTTTTTTGTTTTTTTTTGTGCGCTGCACATGCAGCAAAAGGCCAATTAAATTGATGGGCGCGAGGCGCTCAATCAAAATGCAATTATAAAATGCAAATTAAATAGAATTGCAGAATAAATATTTAATATTAATAATAGCAACAGCATGAGCAACATGAGCGAAAAAAATCATAAATGCTGGCAATAATAAAAACAAAAGAAAAAAAGAAATGAAATAAATGCAATTGAAATTGCAGGACGTCAGTGTATCAGGGCAGGCAACAACAACAACAACTACAACAACTCAAATAAATTAATTAATAAAAGGCAATTGGTCGCTTGGTTCGCATTGAGGCTTGTTTGTGGATAGAGTCGGTGGCCAATGTCCAATGGTCGATGTGCGTCAATCTGAAGGCCTTGCCTTGTCCTTCTTCTCCTCCTCTTCCTCCCCCTTCCACCCACACACTCGATGAATTCGTTTTTTTTTTTTTTCTTTTTTGTATTATTTAATTTTTGATTTTAAAAATTTTATGTAAATATTTAATGCACTCTCTCTGGTGGCCGACGCACGGGAAGCACGGCGAAGCCCAAACCAAACCAACAACAACAGCAACACATGCCACACGCCCGTCCAAAAAAAAAAAAAAACGCTTCCTCTTCTTGCCTCAACTCACAGAGCGCCGCGGTCAACGGTTCGCTGCTGGTGCGTTTTTTATTTCGGGTTACCCCGAAAAATTTGTGCAAGATATATACATATGATATATGCATAATAAATATAAATAAAATGGACTGGAAAATCAGCGAAATTGTTTTCTTGCTTAATTTGCATTTTCTGTATTTTGTGAGCCGACAAAAATGACGAGTTCGATCTACGACAACAAAAGTAAAAAAACATGCAATACAAAAAAAAGTTGAACTTATCGAATTTCATGATTAAATGCATCAAATTCGATTATTCGATAATTCGATTAGAATACTTATTGACGTCTTTGTCGCCTGTCAGATGTTTCATGTCATTCCATTTACACACACACACAAACGCACATACGCACACAGAGACAATTTTACGCACGTAATAATGCAATTAACAAGCGATGTTTATTGTAGTTGTTTATCAAAAATTAAGTCAACCGTAATTAATACATATAAATGGAAATTTGTGTTAATTAAATGTTGCCTCAATACGTTGTGTGTGATGTGAGATTGTGTGCTCTCATTTTTGGCATATAAATCCAATAAGAAAATACAGAGTGGACATTAACTTCCTTATTCATAACTGTCTCTCACTCTCTCGTTCTCTTTCTCTCCCTAGCTGCAATAAGCTTTAAAGTACTTAATTCAATCAACATTATTTTTGTTGACCAGCTAGCAGCAGCAGTGGCAGCGACGTCGCCTCTCTTTGCATTTCGATCAATTTTATTAATAATTCAATCAGTCAAAAATTATTTGAAACGCCCCAAAGGAAAACAAAAAAGTTTTGCTCGTTTTGCGGCGTCGATGGCGCAGCGGCAGCGGCTGAGGCTGCGGCTGCTGTGCCGACAGCGACGTCATCGCGAGCCTTTCTTTGCTTTGATTTCGTCTTCGCCATTGCTGTGAGATTGAACGCGTGCCTGACGAAACGAGCCAAAAAGAGAGACAGACAGAGAGCAGGCTAGTGAGACGCAGCAGTGATGTCAGCCTTTTGGCTGTAAAAAGCTGTTCTTAGCGGCAAACGACAGGCAAAACAGGAAAAAAATCTTTAACATTGAAAGTATCATTATGTAGATTTTCACCCACTCAATAGATAAACGAAATAAAAATGAAAAGTCGAATATTTAAAATGAGAAAACGTTTTTTTTTTAAACGATCAACTAAAAGCCAGATTTGGCAGGAGCGACAGGAATACGTCAGCACTGCAAGGAGGAAGCAGCGAAAGATGAAACGCCAAGAAAACGAAGAAGCAGCAGCAGCAATATTCGACTTTTATTTGCACAATGTCCAAAGAAAAAAAAAAAAAAAACGAAAGCAAATCAAAACGACAAACAAAACAAAACGAAATGCGACGCGAGTTGAAATAAAAAAGAAAAAAGAGAACATGAAATAATTCCATTAGTACAATTTCTTTTGCAAGTACAAAGAGTAAATATTGCTGTGGTTTGAGCTGGGGGAGTTGAGCGTAAGTAACAGATACGTTATCGAGTGAGTGGGTGAATGAGAGAAAGAGACAGCGTGAGAGAAAGGAAGCCTGAGCCTATGCGTTGACCTACTCTTAGAAATTGAGCAGCTTTTACTTCATTTATTTGCAATTTAATTTGAGCAAATGCAAATAACTGTTGGCACCCTCCAATTAACCGTACACACACACGGACACAGCCACACACATTGATAGCACCAACTATGCTACAACAGCATAAAATGGCTGCACAAACTGCCAAAAATGTATTTAACTTTCAATTAGACAATTGAAAACAACAAAGCAATAACACAACTACGCAAAGATTATTATGAAGTGCAAGCAACACTGAACTGAACTGAACTATTTGTGAACTAGTTCACGGGTTCAGGTTCAAGCTCAACGATTTATGTTCTATTCATTTTAATCGAGGTATTTAATTATTGAATGAAATGTTTAATTGATTACCATCTGTGAAGGGCGAGGGCAATCTAATTATATTTTTGTGCAAATAAATCAACAATTATTTGAATTGTATTTAATCAACAAGTTCCACACACACACACACACACACACACACACACACACACACACAGAGAGGCAGAAGGGTTTGCCATCATCTATGCCGCAATCCACAAGAAGCACGTGTGTGCAAGCGACCACAATGAAAAACAAATTCAATCAAATTTTCGTAACAACATTTAGGTAACGAGTGCGCCAACAACAACAGCAACAACAATAACAAGAACCGTCAAGTCAGCACCAAGAACGAGCGCCACAAGCAACCAGTGCAGCAACAACAACAATGGAGGCCAATTAAAAAATATACGACGCGCGCACAAAAGTGTGCAGTGGGAAACGAAAGGAGAGGAAAGGAAAGGAGGACGTCAACAGTGACGGCCGCTAATTAGCACCATAGGGAATTTGCACTGCCAAAAGATGGAGTTGCCTGAGCGGAGGGGGAATGACACGAAGGAAACGAAAAAGAAAATAACTTGCGCAAGCGAAAGACTGTCAGCAGCAGTAAGAAGAAGCAGACCAGAGCCAGCCAGCCAGCCAACTTGTGTAAACATCAAAGAGTGAGGAGCGCAAAAGGAATTATGTGCATAAATGCCGACAGCAGCAACAGCAGCAACAACTTTGAGGACACACACACACACAGATACAGATGCGATGCATGTCTCTTAAAACACATGTTCGCATCATAGCAGAGATCGGGCATATGCAAACGTAAGTGCAAGTCGGACACACACACACACACACATACATATTATACACATATAATTGTAAATACAGTTAATATGAACGAAGTCGCGTCGCTGCCCGCTGTCGCAGTCGCTTCGTTTGGCACTTTTAATTTACGAAATGGTGTTGATTTAACGGCAATGGCAACGTCAGTCGACGTCGCCGTCGTCGTCGTCGTCGTGGGCGTCTGCAAGCGAGGGAACACGACAAGAAACGAAACGAAACGACACGACACGATTTGCAGTCGTGGGCTGGCGGCAGGCGGACAGCAGCACAAAAGAAACTTGTAAAATTCTGGGCAATTGTTGGGTGGACAACATTATTAACATCATTATGAGCATCAACATTATCATCATCGTAGTGAGCATCATTCCATATATTTTGCTGGCTTTGGTTTCTCAGCTCCTTTACTGCTGTCGTTGTTGTTGTTGTTGTTTTTGGTAAACGATTTTCACTGATTAATAAAAGTTACGGCGACCGCTGCCGCGCACTTTGCTGCTGCTGCTGCTGTGGAGAGCGAGTCAAAACTGCGCCAGCGATAATCAAAAGGGTGTGCAATTTTAATTGAGCAATTTAATTACATATGTAAGCAAAAGCCAAATGGCAGCAAGTGCGAGCGAGATAGTAACACACACTCACACAGAGGCTTACAGAGGCACAGCAGAGCTTGTGCCGCCATCTCTCATATAATTAGCATGCACTGCAGGAGTGCAGCAGAGAGCGGGGGGACGGGGCGGAGGAGTCTGCCTGTGTTTGTGTTGCGAGCTTTCGTTTTCGGTATTTAGGTTTAAGTTTGTAATTAGTTTGTCAGCGCCTGTGAGTAGGCAACAGTTTTCAACTCCCAAACATTGGCAACTTTATTTCCAGAGGAGGATAAAGTCCAAACCAACCGCCGCCACCAACAACAAAAGTAAGTACAAAGTCAAATAAAGAAAAGTGATACTCTACCAAAAAAAAAAAAGAAAAAAAAAAAGAAAGTATGCTCAGAGATTACTGAGCAATTACACAATCGTAAAATTGAAATATGTTTAACTAATATTTCACGAAATTTTGTATAGTAATGTGTTATATACATATAAGAAATGTAGACAAATACTAAACTTCATTCAATAAAAGAAAGACCCAAAAAAGTATGCTATATATTTTTGAGAAGTGCTATATATAATAATAAATTTAGGTGAACGTATATTTTAATGTAAGAAAAATCTTTGAATTGAAGGCAATATTGCATTAAAAGCTGAGTGTTAGTTTATGTGGACAGCGCAGATGTTTGGGGTATCCACAACTGTCGATCAAATTGAACTAAAAGCTTCCACGTGGCCATGATGAAAGAAGAGACGCAGGAAGGCGGAAGGCAGTGGGATGCACTGGGAATTGTTTGTCTGCGTTCAATATGTGTGCCTGTGGGTTATGGAAATGGTTGGAGCGGAGGAGCCGAGAGAAGCGGAGGGGTAAATGAGCAAATGTGAGTGAGTAATTATGATTTACTAATTAGCAAACACGACACACACACACATGCACACGCATACAACGATGAGCCGCAAAGCTGACAAACTCTCTGTTCTCTGTTCTCTGTGTGTCGTCTCTTCCTCCATCTCTCACTTTGGCTCCACTTCCAGCTGCTGTTGGCAGGCAGCCCAAAAGTGGCAGCGAAAACCAATACGCGAATTGTGCATTCCCCGCTTTTCCTGCTCCTGCTCTCTGCTAAGTAACGGTGCAACTGCATTGCGGCTTTGGGGCAACACAAAACGTGGCAGGCAACTTGGATACAATTAGCATAGCAGTGCAAAGTGAGCGGTGTGGCGGAGGGGGAGGGGGGAGTATAGTGCTAGCGCGACTAGAATGTAAGTCTATTAATTAGCTGCGCCATTGCCACACACATACACACACACACACACACATACTTATGCTATTGCTAACCCTCTTACAGCACTTTCCAGTACCCCCCTCCCACCCTTTCCACTACAGCATCCGCTGGGCAGCCGTCACAGCATTTGCAACGTGGATTTGCGCATCAAATTCGCTAATTGTTTTTGCCTTTTACACTGCGTGTATGTGTGTGTGTGCGTGTGTGGAGCCAACACTTGCTTCTCACACACACACACACACACACAAGCGCGAGCCGCGCAATCGTCATTTTGTTGTTGTTTCATTTTTGGCGTGCAGAGACACGAGCCCAAACAATTAGCGTAATTTCAATTTTGTTCAAAATTTCATAAGCAGCCGCACCGTCAGACACTCAACTGTATCTGACACCCATACACACACATTCGCACACATATGCATACACTCACACCACCCCCCGCTTTAGCGGCCTTTTATTGGTTTTGGCAACAGTTAAGCCGCCGGACGCGTTGCATACTTTTGTGCGCGCTATTTGACAGTCACCTGCTGCAGCAAAAAGCGTATTCACAAAACACGTAAACACACACTTGATCGACTCGAAAGCTACTCTGCAATACTTCTACTATTCGTTTCACTCAACAATAACTATGCAAAAGAAGAAAAAGAAGAAGAAGCAAAAGAATTGCATTGATGATAATTAAAAATCACTTTTCTTGAATAATACGAATGCAAATTTAGCAAGTGAACGTGTTTGAAGTAAGGAAGAGCAAAAGCAAATTAATGTCAGACACGTATTACGCTATTTTCAGAGGGAAAAGTATTTACCCCTTGCAAGTTTATAAAATTATCAAAATTCATTAATATGAGACAATAACTGTGCTTCACTAACAGAAGCTGACTTTCAGTATTGAAAACACTACAACAGGGTATAAAAATGTCTGTCATACACTCTCTTGTGAGAGTGAGTTGCAGTTGTTGCTTTTGGCAGCTGTTTTTGGCGTGCTCAACTGATTAGCGTCAGGGATTCTCATCAATCAACTTAAAATACAAATGGACGCCATTTTAATAATAGCAAAGCGTAAGAGGAAGCACAGCAGCTGCTGGCCTGACAGCAAAGTCAACAATTAGCAAGTTTATTGTCACCTCAGCTGCACACACATACACCCACACACCCACACACACACACTCCCCCTCTTGCTCTGCTTTCATTTGGCAATTTGCTAGCGCTGCGGAAGGTTTTAGAGGTAAGCGAAGGGTGGGGAGGGAGGCGTAACTGCTTTCAAATTTAGTTTTTGGCGCATTTTTCACTCTATTTTCTTTTTGGCTTTTACACCCGCCCAGCATTTTTTTTTTTTTTATTGGTATGCACTTGTATGTGTGTGTGTGTGCAGAGCACAAAAAGAATTTTTAACTAACACAAAATGGTTGTTGATTTGAGTAAAGCGATTGCCAGATAACGGTAACGGAACGAGGGGGAAGGAGGAGAGGTGAGCAGCTGGATTAGTGCTGTCTCCTCACTTGCTGCTCCTCCCCCGCCTGAAAGTTCAATTGCAATCTTGTTAGCAACGCAATTTGTGTTATGTGCCAAGGGGCAGGAAAAGGGGGACAAAGGGGGCAGGCGGAAGGGAGGTCACAGCTTCGGCTGGACACCTGAATGGTCAGCAAATGTAACACAGAGAGGACAGAGAAGCTGCAGTTCATGAATCCTGTTTTGCCTGGTTTATTAATGTTGACCGTCAATTATGTTTTAATTGTCATAAAAGGTTTTCTCTTTGCACACACACACACAGACAGTGGGCGAGAGCGAGAGCGCAACACATGCAAATGCCAAACGGACAACACGTGTGTGCGTGTGTGTGTGTGTGTGTGCGTGTGCGCTACTCATCTGCTGCACTGCTCTCACTCATCGCTCTGTGTGCAAACAATAAAATCCAACTGGGATAAGCCACAGCAAAAAGCGAAGAGTGAAACTCGGGCAGCAAAGAGAGCGAGAGATGAACATGCGAGAGCAGGGAGAGGGGGACGAGGAGGCGACTGCTTGTCAACATGACCAAAATACTCAGCAGCTGTGTGTGTGTGCAAGACAAAAGCCAACAGTTGACAACTCTATGTGTGTGCTTGTGTGTGTGTGTGTGTGTTGCAGTCGCTCGATTGGCTGCTGGCAGGCAATTTGCCAACTTACTGCAAAGATCAGCAAAAATGTTCACCCCCCCTCCTCCCGCACTGCACAGGCAAGCAGGAGAGTGAGAGAGCGAGAGCGTGAGAGAGAGCAAGTGACAGGCAGCACAATATGGAGAGCAACGGTGTGCGAGCGAGACAGCTACAACTGGCATAACGAGAGTAAAGCTAATTGCGCAGAGCTTTTAACCGTCGCGTTAATTGAATTGAATTGCAGTTGATGCCTGTTGACGTTACTACGTACCACTGTCGCACAGTGGGCTCGCCGCCATGCAATGCGAGCATGCAAATATGAGCTCAATTGTGTTCGATTACAATCGATAACAAATTGAAAATGAAAATCAAATCAGTGCTCGCACTATCGATCAACTTGTGACATATCGCATACAATTCGATAAAAAGCGGACATCGATAGAAATGATAGAATGTAATTTGTCATGTGCAACGAATCGATTTGATGGCGATAAATAAGAGAGGAGAAGGAGAATACATTGAAAAGGGGGTTGAAGACACACACACACACACACACACACACACACACACACACACACGCGCGCTTGGGGATTAATGCAGCATTTAACAAATGTGACAGATTGACGACGAGAGCACAACAACAGGACATGACATGACACAGCCCCATGCATATTCTGACAGCCAATATGCATAAGTATGTGTGTGTGTGTGTCAATTGTTGCCATTTTGCTTTACGCTTTTTTTCTTTTTGTTTGCACCGATTCATGTTGTTTTTTTTTTTAGTGTTTCGTGCACTGCCAATTTATGAAATTCATTTTTTCGCCTACGTTGTGATTATTTATTCAAAATGTTGATACAACCAAGGAAGAGAAAGGGGGACAAAGAGAGCGAGGGGGATAATTGCGGGAGTTATTGCTAAATAAATGAATTACACAATTTATGCATGACGAACACAGTTGTAATTACATTTCGAAATAATTTAATTAAAATTGTTAACGCTTGATTGAAGTTTAATCGCAATGGACAGTCGACTGCAACAGCAACTTAATTAAATTAGCCTATCAATAAAAGGCAAACAAACGAGCGCAAACTGACCGATTGACCGACCATATCTGTAAAAATGCATCTTTTGCCTTCCTCACACACACACACACACACAAATATATCGAGCAGTCAAACATTTTTTGACAATTTTGTCGCACAGCAAATAAAAGCCAAAGGGAGTAACGAAGAAGGGAGAGAGAAAAAGAGAGCGAAAGAGGAGGCAGGACAGCTAGAGCTATTCAACAAATAAAACCGATCAGCTATAGCGGTAATTAAAAGCCAACCAAATGTCCAAATACCAAATGCCACACAAATAAAACCAAACCACACACACAGACCTCACACACACACTCAAACACACAAATTGTCACAGGGGAGGTAGAAAAAAAAAAAGAAAGAAACTGACGATAGAAATCTTGGGAAAAATTAGTGTAAATGTGCAAAGATATACGACTAAAGGATGCTCTAACAAACCATTTGACAATTGCATGGCATTGATTGACTGATTGATTAGAAGAATATTAATAACCGATGTATATGAATTATCCTAATATCAAGAATAGTGTTTGAATATAATTGATTGAGTGATTGATTGGAAACATATAGTTTCTATAAGTATTATGAAAATATCTAGAATAGTGATTGAATAGCATTGATTGATTGATTGATTGAAAACATGTACTTTCTATATATATTATGAAAATATCTAGAATATGTGAACGAGTTCTTCACTTGACTGTTTGATAGGCTCTCATTCATAATTTACTATTTGATGATTGAAGAGCATTGATTGATTGACTGATTGGTTGACAGATATATGGATTGATTATTAAATATTCTATGTGTATTAAGCAAATATTTAAGATAACTAAACGAGTTCTTCATTTTGCTTTCGATTGACCAAACGATTGACTGATTGATTAGCTGACTTATAAACTCACAGATTGATTTACTAATTTATCTGATTGTTGAGTGATTTCTTTTAAAAACTTAGCTATATATTATTACTACAACAGCCGAGAGACTCTTGCTTTTGGGAACAGCAAGTTTAAATAGTAAGCTAATAGCTCCAAACACTCACACACACACACACACACACACACACACACAGGTAGGTAGATAAAGCGAACAAGTAGCCATAGACATAACAGCTACGAAAATCAACACACACACACACACATGCTCTCTCTCCCATTCTCTCTCTACACCACGTGTAGAGTCGAATGCAAATATGTGTTGGTTATGCCCACAAATCAATTAAGTCGATTGAGGCGCCGCTTTCTGAGCATAGACGTTGTCGACAAGGGGCTGGACACGAAGGGTTGAAGGGTTGACGGGGGAAGAGGAACTGAGGCACAGCTAAAAGGCAAACGGATTTTTGGCCACTTCTCATAGAACGAATGAGTTGCAAGTTGTTGTACAACACACTCAAGGCAAAAGCAAAAGCAAATGCCGAACACGCGGTCTCGCAGATTTGCGCCAACAAAAAGATCTGAGGGCGATACTATTTTGCCACTACAAAGATAAAAAAGCAAAAAGTTGAGCTAAAGAATGTTGAATTACTAATAATTGATTTATATTGTTAATGTCTATCAATCAATCAATGAATGCCAAGGTATTTGATTGTTCCATTATTATTTTAAATAAGTGCGCTACTATTTTGCAACTATCATTTATGCTATAGATGATTGTAGAAATAAACAAGAGTACTACAAAAAATGGAGCTAAAGAATCAATCGATCAATCAATGAATCAATCAATGGCATGGTATTTAAATAAGTGCCATACTATTCTGCTATCAGTCATTCAAAACATTGTAAATTCAAATTAATTTCTATTTTGAATGTAAGTCAATCAATAACAAGGTATTAATTGTTTTATTTTCTTTATAAATTTTTGCGACACTATTTTGCAACTATCAAATCAAAAAGTTAATCTAAAGAAATTTGAAACTAATTGATATTTTTAATGTATATCAATCAATATATGAAGTAATCAATCGCTAACTATTGTTTTACTGTTTTTTGATATCATATAAGTAGGCAACACTTTTCATATTTACATACGACAATTTTATAGCTTGGCCCAAAAAAGTAGGCAACACTTTTGCTGTGTCGCTTTTGCCGTTCTAATTTTCTTTTACATTTTAGTTGTTTTTTATATAGGGTTTTATTAGCGATTTTAGTGAACTATTTGTGTGCAAGAATTCTTTACTTAATAAAAGGCACAAACAAACTGAATAATGTAGCAACAAAGTATGAATTTCCTATTTGATTAATATTTGTTTTAGCTACTTCTTTTCTATTCATTTTCATTTAAGGTACTTGTTCTTCACTTAATAATAATTCGATTTTAAAGAATCTATTTCATAGCTTTATAAATAAATAACTAAATTTGCCATATTAATGTATTAAATTGTAATCAATCAATTAATAAAATGCTGCGTTTTTTTTTTTAGCAGTGCTAACAATAAACCAATTAAACAGAGCAACCGACAACAAACAAATCGCAGCGCTGACAGCAGTCGCAATCGCAGTTGCCGCAGAGCAACAGCAACACCAACAGCAACAGCAGCAGCAACCAAAAGCAGCAGCAGCAGCAGCAGTCGAGAAGTCGTTTCTCTCGACAAGAGCCGAAGCGCAAAGTGGCAGAGCAACGGCAGCATTTACTGTGGCAGCAGCAGCCGAAGGACACACACAGCTGACTGTTAACTGCCAACTGTGTGTGTGTCTGTGTGTGTGTGTGCTTCTGTCTGTGTCTGAGCTCTGTTGGCTATAAAACGCGACGTGCGCCACGAGGCGGTCATCAGTTCGAATTTGAGTTACACACGTGACGCACGGGATCGCAGCGTTTCTCTCTCTCTCTCTCTCAACACAAAAAGCGAATAAAATACGCGTTGTTTACTTTTGTGTTGCTCCGATTTTTTTTTGCACATTTTTTTTTGAATGTTTACAAATTGGTTAACTGGCAGCAGCAGCAGCGGCAGCGGAAGTGGCAGCGGCAATAGCAATGCTAGTGCCAGCAACAATCGCCTGGCAGCAGCAGCAGCAACCACATCGAGTGCTGCCGCTGCTGCTGTGATGAGCACTGGCAATGGCATCATGGCAAACAGCGTCATGTCAACGCCGCCAGATGTGATACTCGAAGTGGGTCCAGCGCCGAGCAGCGTGCGTTTTGTGGCACACGCTTTGGTCTTGGGCATGCACAGCGGCTACTTGCGTTCCGCCATTCGCATGGATGAGGCAGCAGCAGCCGCAGTGGCTGCTGCCGGGACAACAGCAACTGCTGCTGCTGCTGCTGCGAGCGGTGAATTGCTGTTGTATTTGGGCAATGTGACAGCCGAGCAATTTGCACCGTTGCTAACTTACATGTATACGGGCTACTTGGATTTGAATGTGGACAACATATTCGCGGTGCTGCTTGCCACACATGTGTTGCACATGCCGCGCGCCTTGGAGATTTGTCGGTAAACATTCAACGCGAAAACTTAAGAGCGTTGCTGCCAAACTTCACACACTCCAACTCCCTCTCTCTCTCTCTGTCTCTCTCTCTCTCTCTCTCGTAGTTCCTATTTGGCGCGCTCGCAAACCGAGGGCTATTTAAGCGGCAATGCGTCGCATCCTCCTCCTCCTCCTCCGCCGCAGCAACAGCAGCAGCTGCAGTTGACGGCGCCCAAAATCATACGACCCATTGCCAGCAAAGCGACGTTGCCAAACTTCGGCTTTTTACCAGCACCTCCACCGCCAGCACCGCCGGCGCCACCGCAACCAGCACCAGCAATAGGTTATGTGGATGCCACAGCAGAGCTGTCCATTGTGGAGAACAACGACGAGGAGGAGGACATCGAGGTGTTCATCGACAGCAATACGCCGACGGACAACGAGCTGGACACCGAGGATTGCAATGTGTCCGTGGTGAGCAGTTTGGCCAGCAGCAGCGCTGCGAGCAGTCTCAACATCGAGCGTCTCGATGCCAAGCGTCGCACTCCGACGCCGCCGCCGCCGCAGCCGTCAACGTTGCCAGCGCCAATCGCAGCAACAGCTGTGAAAGTTGCTGCCAAGCTGCGTCGCAGCAACAGCAACAACAGTACACGTAAGTCGCACAGCAAACGCGGCAGCAATTCGAGCGGATTGCAAATAGCCAAAGCTCCGGTGCCAGCAGTGCAATTGGAGACGGCGGCGCCGGCGGCAACAGCAGCCAAATTCATTATCGATGTGGCCAGCTGCGATGGTCCCGTGCGCTTTCGTCGCATCCTAAACACTGCCTACGGCCACAAGCCAGACAACAGCAGCAGCAGCGGCAGTAGCAACAGCAACAACAATTGCGTGGAGTTGCAACGCACGCAGCAAAGCGTCAGCTATTCGTTTCATCAGCAAATGGCTCGCGCCATCAGCAGCCAACAGCGACAGCAGCAACTCGAGGAGAACGAGAACAGCGGCGATGCAGCAGCAGCACCAGCAACAGCAACCACTGTAGTTGCAGCACCCGCAACACCAGCAACAGTTGTTGCTGCTGCACCGTCACAACGCAAGCAATCGCAAGCGGAACTCTTTGTGTGCGTTTACTGCAAACACACATTCAAATCGCAGTATTGCTATCAGAAGCACGCCAAGCGGCATCTCAATCCGTTGAGTCTGGACAAGAAGCTGGCGGAGCAGCAACCTTTGGCTGCTGCTGTGTTGCGCGACAATGCCACAGCCGAGTTGCAGTTGCTGACAACAGCAGCAACACCAACAGCAGCAGCAACCACAACAACAGCAACTGCAGCAGTTGCAGCGGCAGCAGCAACGAGCAGCGAGACGGCAACTTTAACGGCAGCCGCATTGCTGCGAAGAGAGGTGCGACCTCTGGACATGAATGTGCAGTATTATCCATGCAAAACTTGTGGCAGCAAATTTCCTAGCTATTATTTTGTGCACAAGCATCGCAAGCTGTGCCATGCCGATGAATTGGAAACAACCAACAACAACAACAACAGCAGCAGTAGCAGCAATATCCATAACAACAACAATAATAGCAACAGCAGCAGCAGCAACATCTCGAAGCGAGAGGCAACAGCAGCAACCACTGCAACTGCAGCAACAGCGGAGACAGCGCCATAAATTGGGCATCAAACAATCTTTAACGAATTTAGCACGCAATGCACCACACACCCACACACACATACATACACATAAACATACACACACCTGTGCACAACAATTTTTTTTGATCTCGAATAAATGTATAAGCAAATTCAAGAGAAATCTAATAAAAGTCAACTAAACTAAACATGACGAAGTTAACCCATTGGTGAAAGTGGTGAAAAATACGACTATCATTGTTATCGATAAGTTATCGATAAGATTTATGAGTGAATGAATGAATAAGCAAATGCAAAACAAACCTAATTAAAGTCAACAAAACGAAACGTGAAATTTTCAAGATCGATAACAACAGTTATCGATAACATATAAAATGGTGCACAGTGCTATCAAATGATCGATACGATTATTGATGTATAATTAACATATTTCTATCGTGAAAAAGTATTAAGGTTGAAACCTTTTGCCACTGACAGTTTTACACGAGTTATCGATAACACTGGGTTGGTAGTTATCGTAAAGATAATAATCGAGCTGAGATTAAGTAGCTGGCAAACAGGTATTTCGCCAAAAAATAATACAATTAAACCATTGCTGGAAGTAATGAAATCTATGATGATCGATATCCACAGTTATCGATAAGATTTGCGAGGGCCTCAAATGGTACACAGTTATAGCCTATGATCAAAATCATTCTTGTCATATATTTAACGTGTTTTCATCGTAAAAAAGTATTAAAACTTTGACCACTGACAGTCCTACAACAGTTATCGATAACACTGAGTTGGTAGTTATCGTAAAGATAATAATCGAGCTGAGATTAAGTAGCCCTCTGGGGGGTGAGTGAAACAAAGTATCCATATTTCTGTGCTCGCTTTTGAGTATCGCTCGCTCGCTGCTGCTTTGCGAGCTCTTTCGGCCATCGGTTAATGCAAACAGACGTAACGTCAATTTCATAATTAAATTAAATCACTTGCATAATAAAAAAGACGTTTACAAAAATTTTAATTTAATTGAGTTTAATTAACTCGCCAGGGAGATGACAGCCAACAAACGTAGAGAAAGTGAAAGAGCGCCAAAGGGCGCGGGTGGCAATAAGGGTGTAGGTAGGTGGGTAGTCCGAAGGGTGGTGGTGTGGTGGGTGGTGCTCTGCAGCATCAGGTAGAGAAAGACGGGGTTGCTTGGGGATGCAAACAAACCGCAATGCGCTCTCAGCTGATGGACGGACAGACAGACAGACAGACGGATGGATGGATGGACACGCGAAACTGGAAACTGTCAAGCTAGCAACAAAGCGAAAGAGAGATGTGGGTTACTCTCTCTCTTTCTTCCCTCTCTCTCTCTCTCTCACGCACCAATCAAGCATCCAATGCTGTCGCCTTCAACTCTTTGCTAAAGCTCAGCTCCAGCTCCAGCTCAGCTTGAGTTTCTGTTTCTGTTGCCGCCTTCAAGGAAGGCAATGGGCAAAAAGAAGCGACTGCATCAAATATTCATTGGGGACTCGCATACAGCTAAAGAATCAAAAAGCCAAAGAGAAGTTGGCAAAAAGAAACAACAACAACTACAACGAGAAAAAACCCTCAATTCAGAATGTTGCTTCAGCTTGCTTAACTGTTTAAATAGAACACAGAACAGACCGAAATGGACCCGCAGCAGCAACACAAAGTCAGAATGCATTTTTCATGACGAGTGCAATGAAATTGCCGCATAGAAATACAGCTGTCCTTTAGAGCTAACGGTTTCAAAAGCTATACAAATGTTGATAAAGTTTACTACCAACGGACGAACTTTTTGATAAAGCTTGAAAGCTCTAATAAACTTGTTGCTAGACAACATAAAAGTTAATGTCATGAAAGCTTCAACAAGCTTCAAATGTTTGTGTCCTTGCTTTAGCTTACAGAATAGACGAAATATAGCAATCAAAGGATTAACTCGAACTTTAATCAACTTTTTGGTCACATAAAGTGCTAACAAAAATACAAAAACTCAAGTTGAAAAAGCTTTAACAAAAGCTTGTGTCCTTGCTGTAGCTTTTATCAAGTTTTCGGACATATTGTAAACTTTTAGAGCTAACAGCTTAAATGCTGTAAGAAAAGCCAGAATAAACTTTTTGGTCAAGCAAAAGCTATCGAGCGCTTCCTTGATTAAGCTTCCTTAAAGTTTTTCGTCAAACTGTAAACTTTTAGAGCTAACAGCTCACAAAGCTGTGAAGTCCTAGGCAAATGTTTAGCACCAAGGGATTAACTTTTTGATAAAGTTTGCTAAGGAAAACTCAAATCAACTTCTTGCTTTAGTTGCCTTAAAATTTTCGTACAACCTGTAAACTTAAAAGTCTTCGCTAACTGTCAAAAGCTCTGCTTACATTTGAAGTTGAAATGGTGCAAAACATAATACAATGGAATTTGTTGCACTCACCTTTGCCATCCAATGCCAGAACCTCCGATGTGATCAACAAGTCGCCATCCTTTGAGAACACCAGCGTTGGCGTCGGCGTGGACGTTGCCGACGTTGTTGTGGTTATCGTTGACGTTGTGTCCATCGACATCATCGAGGAGCCGACCAACACCACCGATGAGCCAGAGCCCGTCGAGGAGTGAGCGAGTTGACCAAATTTGCTGCCAATCGCCAGGATTGGATTCGATGACGATTCCTTGGCGCTGTTCAATTTGTTTCCGCTGCTGTTGTTGCTACTGTTGTTGTTGTTGTTGCTGGCATTGATTGCTGCGTTGTTGTTGGATTCGCTGCCGCCACCCGGCGTCTGTTCAAAGCGTTTCTTCTTGGGATCACTGCAAAGTAAAGTTGATTATCATCTCTTTCTAACATATTTATTTGATTTCTCATTTTTCTTTGCTTACCTTGCATCCGAGTGCAGCTCGTTGCCGGCGCCAAGTCCTTCAACCTGGGCCGCTTTCAGTTTCTGGCCCAGATAGTTGCTGGCCGTGGTGGCCGTTGTCAGGGTTGCCACACCACTGACAGGTTCCGTTGTGGGCGGCGACGACGACGACGACGACGCATTCGGCACCGCAAAGCCAGCTCCTGTGGCAGCTGTTGCAGCTCCGCCAGCAGTTGCACCTCCTGCTCCTGTTGCTGCTGCTGCTGATGCGGTTGCTACTTTCACGATTTTATCACCAGCCAACGCTGCATTGACATCATCCATGCTGGCTGAGGGCGTGGGCGCCTTCACGTTGCTCATCACAACGCTCTGATAGCCGGGCTTGAAGCCATTCAGCGCCACGCTAACAGCGGGCGTCGATGTGGACGACGCAGCTGCGCTGGTTGCTGTTGCTCCTCCCGTTGCTGAGGAGGCGGCAACAGTTGCTGTTGAAAGAAGAAAGTGTCCAGATTAATATCAGTTCCAATCACTTCAATACATATGAATAATTCTCTCATAAACTAACAATTTCACATATAAGTAAAAGTTACTTTTTATCAAGAATATTCCGCAAAAATACTAAACTATACTAAAGGTATATATTGGTATATTGATATTGCACTACATAAAAAATATACGATACAGTACAAAATATACCAGATTACCAACCAAAGCAACTTAGACTTGTAGTAAGCGTATTTCTAAAATAAATTCTACAAGTTATAACTAATCGTAACCAGTTACAAAAATCTAGATCTAGGTCTAACATGACGCTTTCTTTTCGATTTTTCCGATTTGTGGAGGCGGAAGTGGGCGTGTCAAAAACTTTAAACAAACTTGAACTGCGTACAAACATAACAAGTGCTATCGAGAAAGAAGGCTAGCTGTACCTCCTATAGTCTCTGAGATATAGTATTTAATACAGACTGACGGACGGACAGACGGACAGATGGACATGGACTTTACTTTATAGGGTCGTAGATGCCTTCTTCTGCTATAATACCCTTCTACCCCATAGGCAGCGGGTATCAAAATGTTTTGGTATATGTCTTTTACACTTTGAATACTATATCATTATCATAAATACTATAAAACATATTCATAAACAGTCTATGATCATCACAAATAGTAGTACCATCATAAATACAAGATTCCTCAACTTACCATTGTAGCTATCGGCATTGGCGGCCGTTGCTTTGCACTTGGCCAGCGGATCATCCGTTTCCACGTGCGCCTCGCCAACCACCTTGCCACCAGCTGCAGCAGCTGCTGCTGCTGCCTCGCCAGTGGCATCTTGTGACTTGGACGCTTTGGACGCTCCACTCGCTGCAGCCGCAGCTGCTGCTGTCGTTGTGGTTGTTGTTGCTGCTGCTGTCGCTGTGCTGACTGTGGAGGTGGCTGCTGCTGCTGTTGCATCTGTTGTTGTTGTGGTTGCTGCAGTGCCTGTTGCTGTTGCTGCCTCGTCAGTGGCTTTGGTTTTGGCTTCGCTGCTGCCCGTTGAGATCTCATTAGCGGTTGCTGTTGTTGAAGCTGCTGCTGCTGCTGCTCCAGTTGCTGCTCCTGTTGCTGTTGCATTCTTATCCACTGTTGCCGCTTTGCTCGTTTTATCAGCAACAGTTGCTGCCGTTGCTGTTGCCGTTGTGGTTGCTGCCGCCGTTGTGGTTGCTCCAGTGGCAGTAACCGTAGCTGCTGCTGCAGTTGTGGCTGCCGCTTCGGCTGCTGCAGCAGCAGCTGCCACCGCCGCCATGGCAGCAGCCACACTCTTTGCCTTCTCATTGCCAGCAGCCACTTCGGCCGCCTTGCTAACAGCACTCGCCTTCTCAGCGGCACATTCAGCCGCCTTGGCAGCATCGGCTGCTGCCTTCTCAGCGGCACGTTCGCGTTCACGCTCGGCGACGGCGCCGGTGCGATTGCCGGACTTCTGTTGCTGTTCACGCTGCAGGCGGGTGGTGACGCCCGTTGTGAGGGAGTCGATGATGCATTGGGGCTGAGCGGCCTGGGCCTTGGCCGGATTGCGGCTGCTGCGCGTGCGTTGGCGCGATTTGCGCAACAGCTGCTTGTAGTTCTCGGTCTTTTTGCTGAGGTAGTAATAGCGAACGCAGTCCTGCGGCGATTTGCGGTCGAGGCTGGCCGCAATCGCACCGAAGTTCTTCGGATGCTGCAGATATTTCTCCTTGAACGTCTCCTTCTCGCCGGCCGTCCACAGATTGAGCGCTTTGCGCTCCTCATGCACCGCCACCATATTCTCGATGCGTCCGTTCTCATTGTGATAGGCGCAACGCCGTTGCCGGGCATCGTGCATCAGCGGCGGTATGACGGCATACGAACGCATCTTCTTATCCTCGAGCGCCTGCTCCTGCAGTCCGTCCATGATCTCCTCGAGATCCGCCTCCGATTTGATGCGCGATCCCACGCGATTGAAGCGCTCCTTGTCCTCGCGCTGTTTCCGCAACTCCGTGAACACCTTCTCGAAGAACTCACGGTTCTTGGCCTCGCGTGCCTTTCGCTTTGCGCTGCCCTCGGCGCGTTCGCAGCGTCGCTGCCAATCGGCCTGATCCTTGGTGTACTTCTCGACCAGGCCCTGATTGTGCTCCCAGCGTTCGGCCTTCAGTTTGCGTATGTGCAACAGCAACGGATTGCGCACCAGCGTCTGATGCCGTTTAATCAGATGCGTCAGCGCCTCCACATCGAGCGGTTGATTGTAAACGGGCAGCCAAGGGCGCGCACGTTCGGCGCCACCGGCTCGACTGACCTCGGAATGTTGTGCGGCGGCCGTTTTGCGGTTCACCTCGTAGATGCTTTGCGCCAGCATTTGTGTGCGCCACGCCAGCTCCATAATCTCAGTGCCACTCTCGGCGGCCGCCTGTTCGGCTGCCGCTTTCTGTTGCTTGGCCACCGCCGCTGTGGCAGCTGCCTCGTCCATCAAAGACTTTTCCATTTTGCGCAACGCTTCCATTGCTGTCTCTGCGCTCTTGATCTCATTGTCCACCTTTTGTATCTGCATCAGCAGCTCCTCTTTGGCGCTGCTATTGTTGTTGCTGCTAAGGTTGCTGCTGCTGCTGCTGCTGCTGTTGTTGTTGTTGTTATTGTTGCTGCTGCTGCTGCTGTTGCTGCGACCTCGATCATCCGCATTGTCGCTGGGCAGCGTGGGCGAAATGGCCTCCACCTAAAGACAGAAGAAGAAGTGTTAGCAAACAGTTGAGAACTTTAAAGAGCATTCAACTTACCTGTGGATGGTATGCCTCGGAGCTGGCTGCTGTTGCCATTGAGCCGACAATGTTGCTGCTGTTCATTGGCGCCGTGGAGACAGAGACTGAGCTGATCAGTTGCTGCTGCTGCTGCTGCTGTTGGCTGGCAATGGCAGTGGTTGCCGTTGTTGGCGGTGCAACCAAAGCGCGTGGCGCATGCGCCTGTGACGTATGTTGCTGCTGTTGCTGTTGTTGCTGTTGCTGCTGTGGTGTCAATGTCTCCACCTTGAGCTGCATTGACTGCATGGCAGCTGCTGCAGCGGCAGCGGCGGAAATATGCAGCACAGCATCGTGTCCGCTCTGTCGGCTATTCAACAGTTGAGCAGGCGACGAACGCTGCTGCTGTTGCTGCTGCTGTTGTTGTTGCTGCTGCTGCTGTTGGTGCGGCGATTGCTGATGTGGTGGCAGGTGATTTAGGATGCTGGCATTCGCCTCGCTCAGGCGCTGTTTCTTATACGGCTGCCCAACGCTGCCAGGCGGCTCTTGTTGCGATGCCTGATGTTGCTGCTGTTGCTGTTGCTGTTGTTGCTGCTGTATGCGTACAGCGTTGGTCAGGTATTCGGTGGTGTACTGCGGCAAGATGATGCGCTGTCCTCCAACAACGATGCTGCCACCGGGAGCTGCATTGCCAGCTTGTTGTTGCTGCTGCTGCTGTTGTTGTTGCTGTTGTTGCTGACTTGCCGTTGCATTGCTGCTGCTCTGCGGTCCACCTGGCTGTGGCTGCTGCTGTTGTTGTTGCTGTTGTTGTTGCTGCTGGTGGATGGCATTCTGGAATATGGCATCGAGGACAAGGCCAGCTTGTGAGCTAGTCGGCGGTGCCATGCCGCCGGCCACTTGGACAACCCCGCCTCCACCTCCGCTGCCCGTTGGACCCCCCGGTGGTCCACCCGACTTGCCACCAGCTGTGGCTGTGGCCGTGGCAACCGTTGGGGCACGCGCCGTACGCTGAAATTCGGGTACGGATGCCTGCAGCTGCGGCGGTATTCGGATGTAGGGATCCCGATAGTTGGGCGCCGGTGCCATCGCAATGCTGTACGATGTCTGCTGTATGAAGCGTTGCGGTGCATCGCCAAACTTGGCATAGCTATTCGCTGCCGCTGCTGCCGCCGCACTTCCCTGTCCCGGACGTGGCGGCGACAATGGACTAGCTGCCGATCGCGACGATTGCTGTTGCTGCTGCTGCTGCTGCTGTTGTTGCTGTTGCTGCGGCGGCGGATGTTGCGGATGATGGTGGTGGTGATGCATTTGTTGCTGTTGCTGCTGCTGTTGTTGCTGCTGCTGCTGCTGTTGCTGCTGCTGCTGATGCGGTTGCAGGTGTCCGAGGCTCTTGGCATACTGCTGCGTCTGCTGCTCGAGTGTCCTGTACGACCAGCGGGGGCGAAAGAACAACAGATTATTAGATTTGGTTGTAAACAAGACCAAGAACTGCAAATAAGGAACTCTCAAGATTCAACTAGGAGGTACTTACAACCCAACAATATCTTTAAATTCTACAACACATTCTTGAATTTCATCTTCGCATAGTTAGCCCCAATCGATAAGTTCACATTCCCGATTGAACGGAATAAATAACATGCGAAAGAGCTAAATATTGAGCGATTTCCATAAATTTTAGAGTGACCGTTTTGTAGTCACTTTTATGTGCCTAAATTTGGCACGGAAATGGTATGAATCGAAAATTTACTCAAACATTTGCCTATTAAATAAATGCAATTAAAAGATAGAGCAGATGAAATCACATTCATTGCATTATAAAAAAAAGATTAAATTACATTTATTGCCTATTAAATAAATGCAGAAACAAATGAAATCACATTCATTGCCTATTTCTATGACGAAAACTTGATTTGATTTTAAATTTCATACACAGCCTTGCGACTCCATAATAGGAATTAACGTCGCCTCATAGTTACCATTAAGCGATAAGTTCACGATTATTGCCCAAGTAGTTGCACAATCTATCGATAGATAAAGAAACTATCGGTGAGAGCTTTTTAATTTATTTTTCAACACAGCCTAATCTTAAAACTTACTTTGAAAAAAAAAAAAACAAATAAAAGTAATAACCATTTTTTAGAAACTAACTCTTTTAGTCTCTCTTCAATTCCTACGAAATTTCATATTATAATAACTTTGGTATTCAGCGCTAATCTCATAAGAAATTTGACACCTAAAGGCATATCCCAATATATTTGTCTGCATATTAAATACAAAGGATAGAGTTTGAATTTATAAGAGGGGTTATAATATAAGCAATTATCATAGTGTTCATATGGATGACGTTTCCTAGAAGATTTTATCATTCCAATTTTAAATTTTTTATTATTTTTCTTTTTTTAATTTTCAAATTATATTGAAAAAACACAAAGATTGTGATTCACTTGTTAATCGTATATTTGAATCCGATAAATGAATAAGAATCTACAAATATATAGATAACTCTTTACATAGCAAGCGAAACAAAATCTTATTTAGAACATGAATCTAATTTCTTCCATTCAACGATTTTTCATAGGTTCAACTACTGTACAGTTATGTTCTTTATATCGTTTCTAGAACATTATTAATACACCTAGATATAATAGTCATATGTTGATTAGTGCTCAATCTTATTAAGCAGCTTACAAGTGACGCGATTATGCATCTAACAGTAGCTCAATATGACGACGATGATGATGATGGTGTCTAAAATAATGACGATGCTGATGATGTCTAAAGTGGCTAAACATGCTTGACCCCGTTGTGATGATGATATGATCGCTTTGCTGCTCATTTCAGTAATCTGCGCTAATCCGATGTGCTGATCATTGCATTGCATTGCAGCGACCAATTTACATACATTGATGCAAAGTTTAACGGGCTTGAATTAGTGACGCGCCTTAACATTTTCTTATTGAGGACACAAACCCGGGCCAGTCAGCCGGTCAGTCACAACATGTTGCATTTGTGCATGTGCAGGCGGCGGTGTGGAAGCGCGTAAGATGTGCGAGCGAGCAAGCATAGAAGCAGGCACATGGTGACGACGATAATGAGCGAGAGCGCACTAGGCATGCTGTACTGTTCGTTTTCATGAACGCACGACTGCGTGAATGTGAGAGAAAACACAATTCAGCCATTCAGCATGGCGGCGGCTCGAAGCAAGCAAACACATGTTTGCAACGAGCGCCAACATCAAACATAATCGCATCGAACAGCTGGCAAACATGTTGCGGCAGCATGTTGTGCGTTGTCGTTCAAACGTGTTGGGCAGCGCAACAAACGATGGACGTTTGAACGTTGACGTCAACGTTGGTCGCAAGCAATTTTGCTATTTGTGTTGCCCCATGCCGCAGCAACATCAACAGCAACGCAACGCAACCCAACCCAGCCAACCACCCCCCAGCAACCGCCAACCAGCCAGCCAACGGACGACAACGACGCTCATTATTTAAATTTTTAAAACGGCGACGGCGACGACGACGACGCTGTCTCTGTCGCTGCAACGACGCGTTTGACGTTGAGTTTCAGATGTGATTAACGTGCGACGCGTTTGACCTGCGGCCGCTGCAGCGACCGCGAGACAACGACGACGTCACACTGACACCAACACAAGCTAACATATAATATAAACACACTCTCACACACACACACATACATTTACACCCGGGCAGGCAGTCAGGTTGAATGAGAGTAGATAGCAGCTGGCTTGGCTGCTTGATGGGGCGGGGCGGGGCGGTTGCGGTGCAAGATGGACGTGAGTGAGAGAGTGAGGTATGAGAAACAGACACCCGCACATACATACATACACACTCAGGCAAACAACACTCACGACAGCTCGCTTATTAATTCATTAAATATTAATGGCACACACAAACACACATTCACATTCACACAGATACAAAACACATGCACGTAGCGACGGCATGCAAAACGCACAATGCGACGTTGCCAAACTTCACAGTTGCTATTTTTAAAGAATGAAACATGCGTCGCTACACGCCGCACCTCGTTTCTTTTTTTTCTTTTTTTGTGTTGCCTCTTTAAAGCTGTTCCCCACTTGCTTCCCACCGTGTGCTCGCTGATCGATACAGCTTTAAAATCAGACATTGGGCTGCCATGTCTCTCATCAATCATATCGACCTACAGCAATACATAACACTGTGCTCCTCTCTTTATCTCTTTTTGTCTCTTGCTCTGTTACCAACACCACTGTTCTCTTCTTCTCCTGTTTGCAATTTATGCGAGTTCCTTTTTTCAGTTTTTGTTTTGTACACAAGTTCGCTTAGATGTCTTACCTGCAAAGATAAAGAAGAGCAAGCAAAAATCACATTAAAATTAACGCCAAGTTTTAGGTTATGTCTGCATCACAAATGTATTCGAGGTAATAAATTAGGGGTATTCACTGCGGCAGTTTGCTCGACAATTTGTTTGACTTTAGTTGATTTTTGTTGATTTATAACTTTGCTGTAGTTTTGGACTTGAGTCAGTTTCGTTATTTACTTTATATATTGTCCTCGAGATAAATGCGTCACTCAAAGCTCAGTGAAAACTTTTTGTATTCTTTTTCTTGTTTGACAATTTTCTGCAGATATTAAATAAGGCAAATTCAACTATATTGTTGACTTACTACGTAAAATATGTGTATTATATACACTTTACTGTACTCTACTTTTATCTATTGATTTTGTATGTGTGTGTACTAAATCCCATCTTTTTCCATTTCATAATCTTCAACTGTAATAAAATTCCCTAACTTTAATGTCAACAGTAAATTGAATTATTGTCCCTTTCTCCTGGACATATTAATTGTCTCGATCTCTCTCTCTCTCCCTCCCTCGATTTGTGTGTACATATAATGTCCAACATAATCTGCTTTCTTACTATCTTTCCTCATTACTGCTTTGCTCTTTTGCTGTCGCTGCCTTTTCATCAGTTCGCTGCAAATCGCAGCTTTAATGTCAACAGAACAAGTCAGCAGGAGCAAAGCTTTGCTGCTAATAAGCTCGCTTGCTCTTTCATTTTCTCTCTTTCTCTCGCTTTTCGTCTTGCCTCAGTGTTGCCCAATGAAAATAAAGACATCTTATAATGGAACAAATATGGCAAAAGCTTAATTTAAAAAAGTCTAATATAGTAACATCATTTAAATTGATATTAAAACAAAAATTAGACAAAGTTAGTTTTAGTTTTATTTAAATAGAAAAAAGCCATAACTCGCACTTTGCGTAGTTGCCAAATTTCGTCCGCAATCGATGGCTAACAAAAGGCCAGATTTGGCGGAAAAACAAAGGAGTTGGCAGCACTGCTCTCTGGCCTTACCTTTAAAATAGCAACAACAACAACAACATCAACGACACGAAGCAGAGAGAACAGAGCAATAACAATACAAATAATTAAAACTTACAGCATGAATAACTTGTATTTTGCTTTTTTTTGTTTTGTTGATCAAAAGTTTCGACTGCGCCGACAGCGCTGTAACTGCGTCAGCAGAAGCAGCGACTGCGACTGAGCCAGGCCACATGTACCGTTATGTACACGTACACGTACAGAGTGTGTGTGTGTGTGTAACTTTTTCCTGGCAGCATCTTTGCAGCCTCCCTGCACAACCCCCTACAAAGAGTCTCCACTCTCCCTACGTACGCCCATTAGACAGCCACGCCTTGTGCGCCACATTGCAAGTGCCGACTGTGTGTGTGTGTGTGTGTGTGTGCATGTGAATTTGTATATATGTATGTATGTGTGTGTGTGTGTGTGTGTTTGGCATATATAAAATAAAAGACGCCAGAACGACGCTGCAAAGACTAACAAAGAGCAGCTGGAAGAGGAAGCCAAAGGGCAACACAGCAGCAAAAGCAAAAAGGAAGAAACGAATGATTAGAAGAATGGGGAGCGAAGAGAGGGCAGACAGTATACAGTTGGTATGTATGTAGATAGAAGTAGACGACACGAAGAAGAAGTGGACGGATGTTGTGTTGGTAAAAGTAGAAGTTAAACTATTAGTGGAAGTTGCTTTGGAGTAAATGGAATATATGTATGTATGTAAATGCTAGAAATAGTAGAACGCCAATTTTAGTACATGGAAAAAGTTGTAAAAGTAGAAGTACAGGAATGCGAAAAAGTAGCTAAAGTGTACTAAATGTAAAAGTTGGAGTTGTCTAGCTTAAGTTTGCTGTTTATGTCGTAGACATTAATGGAGTATAAATATGAGAGCTAAAAGTAATTGAGGTAAAAATTGAACCTCTAAAATTACTAGTTGTAATAATTGTGGAAGAGAGAAAAGAGGAAAGATAGGGAGAAGAGAAGAATAAGTTCCTTGTCTTCGATCCCAGTCTCTATTAGTCTTTACAAAATTCTTAGTAGAAATAGAGGAGTTAAAAGGAAAATATATCAGAGGTAGAAGAAATCATACTAGTTGGAAAAGAACAAAGAGAGGAAAATCAATGAAAGGAAGAAAAAATAAGTTCCTTGTCTTCGATTCCTGATTTTATTATTCTTTGCAAAATTCCTGGTAGAAATAGCAGTAATAGAGGAGTTAAAAGGAAAATATATCAGAGGCAAAAGAAATCACATTAAAGTAACCTGTCTTATGTTCCAGTCTTCTTTTCTTTTCTTCTTCTTTTCTTCACTTGTCTTTAGCTTGGTCTGCTCTCTGTCTCCATTCTCTGCTCCTTGCCTTGTTTTCCTTGTCCTTGTCCTATCCCATTCTATGGCAAAATGCCGCTACAACAACGTGCTGCAGCAAGAAGAAGAAGTGTGGCAGCCACTTTGTGCGCAACGTGCGGAGGAAACCAACAACAAAGACAGCAAGCAAGAAGAAGAAAAAAAAAAATTGAGAAAAAAGAAAAACAGACACCCAACCGAAACAACCTCCCACACATGGCACTCGAGTTGCGCCATTTTCTCCGCCTCCGTCTCCTTCCCCTCCTCCTCCTCCTTCTAGTGGTGGCCGAGGCAAACGGCGTCTGCTCTTTGGCTCGAGGCATGTGGCAAGTGCAAAAATTTATCGATTTTTGTTTTTGCAGAGTTTGCAACGTTAGCTAGCATGTGGAGCCGGAGGCACCGAGGGGGGGGAGGGGAGGTGTGAGTGGAGTGGGCATACTCTCACTCTGTGTGCTTGTTATGAATGCCTCCAGCAGCAGCAGCAGCAACAACAACAGCAACAACAAAAGCGAACAAGGACAACAACAAGCAGAACTCGTGTTGTGCTCCGTTGGGGTCTCTATCGTCAGTGTGGGTTTGGGGCACGTGGCAAATGGTTAGATGCTGCCACTGCCACTGCTGCTGCTGCTGCTGCTGCATTTGTATGCCGCAACGTCGCCGCCATGGCTGATTATTATCCTGCCTTGCCTTGCCTTGCTGCATTCGTTGGCTGCCTTTTAGGCGCACAACTTTCAACATGCCACACGAAGCACAGAGAAAGGGAGAGAGAGAGAGAGAGAGAGGCGGGCAGGAAGCAGAACAGCAAACGGCGACGCGTACAACTTTAAAAAACAAACTTTCATCCTGCGTCGTCTGAGTGTGTGTGTGTGTATTTGTGTGTGTGTGTGTGTCCTTCGTCCTGTGCCATTAAATTTTGCCAATGCCCGGGTGGAAATTTAATTTGCGGTTTAGACTTGCCACGGAGCTTAACAAACTTGCCAAAGATAGAGACATCAAGCGAACACGAGCAGGCAGCTTAGCATACTACAACCAAAGGAGAGCGAGTGAGAGAGCAGAGTGAGAGCGAGAGAGAGGGGGAGAGGAATGTGGGAGGAGTACAAATGTGCGTAAGTTGGGTCAGCTGCACGTTCAGGCAACTGTGAAATTGCCAAAAAAAAAAAAAAAAAAAAAACAACCAGGCTGCATTTGTTTACTAAACTCTTTAAGACAACTTGTAAGTTTAAAAACTTGGCATAATTACATTTCGCTCGAGAAACGTGTAGAAAGAGACACACAAACAGAAAGAGGGAGAGAGAGAGAAAGAGAGTGAGAAAAAGAGACTGTCCTCAACATTCGCTTAACAACTTTTGAACTTTTAGACTGTTTCAAATTAAAGCTAAATATAATGAGTGTACTAAGAATATCTATTCAACGAATTATTCTATGTATTACGCCATTATACAACACTGAACATATTTAGTTTAAATGTTCTGACGCAGTTTGCAACACTGCTTAAGCTACACTTTCGTGGAAGTATATATTATGGCATTGAACAACACTGAAGCTAGGATAATTATAGTTTACAAGCTTTGAAGCAGCTTGCAACACTGGTAAAAAGTTACACTTTAATGATTTGGTTTATATATTACGACATTGTAATTTTAATTAATGCTAAATATAATGATTGTACAAAAAGTGTTCTGACGCAATTTGCAACACTGCTGAAATCTCACTTTGAGGAATTATGATTTATTACGATATTTTACAGTACTTATGTAAGGAAAAATATAGTTCGGACACAGTGTGCAACACTATTATTGCTACACTTAGAGGAATTATATATTACGGAATTATATAGTGTGACGTTGTGCAACACTGAAACTATGGAAAAACATAGTTTTAAGTATTGCGAAGCAGTTTGCAGCACTGTTAGAACTACACTTTGAGGAATTCATAAATATTACGACACAGCACTGAAGAGTATAGTTGACAACTTTACAACACTGTTAAAGCTACACTTGGCGATATTATTGTATATTAAGACATTGCACAACACTGTAACTAGTCGAAAATACAATACAATACAATATACAAAGATTGCATAATACTATCGAAACGAAATCTTCTCGACAACACAACGTGTATTTACTAATTTGAATCTTGTCATGAATGAACATGCAAAGCTTTAATATAACTGCAATGCTAGACAATGCTTTTGTTGATAGCAAACTATCGATTTCTTCTGACGTCTCTCTGTGACTCCAAAAGCACTCAACAATGGGAACAATTCATTTTCTATGGAAACTGATCTATTGTATACCATTCGGAAAAACTTTACAGGCTTCTCTTTTCGAGAATAAACGAAAGGGAGAGAGATTGAGTAATAACAAAAAAAAAAGAATAGAATAAAAAAAGAAACCCACCGAGAGGTAGACAAAGCGCACACGTGTAAATTGCATCAATTGTATTGAACCTTTCGCAAGGAATGAAATATAATAGAGAGCATTTCATCAATAGACTGACTCTGACGCTGCAAACGGATTATCTAGCTTTTGTTCAGCTCCCTCACCTCCCTTCCCCATTCCTTTTAGCAATTACTTTGCTAAAGTATGAATAGAGGAAGATATCGAACTTGTCTTCATACAAAAGAGACAGAGACACCTTTAATAAGTAACACACTTTGTTTTGTTTCAAATATTTTCAATTGTCTGTCTTGCTATCAGCTTCATTTTGCACTGCGCACATTTGCATTTTTGTTTCTATACATTTCCTTGGACATGCTACAACAGCTCTAACTGTTAATTAACTACACACACACACACACACATACAAAATTCGCTCATTGATTCATCGCTCGTTTCACCTGTCACAACACACAGCAAACTGTGAGTCATCATCATCATCATCATCATCATCATCGTGCTCAGATATTATTATTACAATTATTATAATGACGATAATAGCTTCGTTCAACTCATCTATCTACTCTATCTATATATGCAAGTATTCCTCTCTCTCTCTCTCTCTCTCTCTCTCTGTCTCTCTCTCTTTCTCTGTACAGGTGTATTCACTCTGCTTCCCCCCTCCCTTGGCGCCACCCACATCAACTGGGGGCCCATTTATAATCGTCGTCGTTGTTCTTGTTGTTGTTGTTGTTGGCGGGAATGTTGAGAATTTCCGTGTTTAATTACATTTTGTAGCGTTCAGCTCAGCTGAATGTGTATGTGTGTGTGTGTGTATTTCTAAATTTGGCAACAGTGTTGTTGGCCAAGTCCCCAGTGCAGTGCTGGCCAACACTTTGTATTGTAAATTGCACTCCACACTGTTTCCTTTAAATTCCTAACAAAGAAAAACAAAAACAGCATTTTCACTTCCTCCTTTCATTTTTTATTACTCCCAAGTCTCTAAGGTGTCTTCGCCACTTTGTCAGAACTATATAAAATATGTAGTAACGGTTCATTTGAAGTCCTCAGAACTCGAAGGCATATTTCATTGTTTTAGTCTAAAGTTCAGCTTAAATCTCTTAAATATGCGCAACATTAATACTTCAGGAAGTTTCTTGCAACTTTCGAAAACTATACGGAAACAAATAAGAAAAAACTACAGTCGAGTGTGCTCGACTGGGAGATACCTGTTATACATATTGAATAAAGTTAAAGCAGTGCGATATTATTCTTCAAAATATACCACAAAATACTAAAATATATAAGCTGTTATATTACTAAACATACTGCATTGCCAGTATATCAGTAATTTATATCTACAGAAATATACCAAGAGCTTTAATTGGTATATTAATAGTGTACAATATTTTCGGGTTAAAATATATTTATTTGGTATATTGATAGTATTCAAAATACACCAGATTAAATATACCCAAAACGGTAAATGGTATATTGATAGTGTTCAAAATATACCAGATTAAAATATACCGAAAGCGTTTAATGGTATATTGATACTGTTCAAAATATACCAGATTGGCAACCAAACAAAATACAAACTGTTTTGTTAGATATAAAAGTTTTCGGAGTATTGATGATGCCTCCTTTTGCTTGTTACATATACATTTGCCGTATACACAAAGTTATAATACCCTTCTACCATATGAATAGCGGGTATTAAAATGTACAAGAATTCAGAGCACAAAAACAATTACTCAAGATTCAGAAGGTTTCTTGTAACTTTTATCAACTACACATACAAAATAGTAGAGGTATTCCTTATTATTAATAATGTTGAAATATGTCAGCATTATAATTTCGGGTCTAATGAGTAATTCCTTGGTAAAGTGAGAAAACATTTACTTTCAAAATCGAAATCTCTGAAAACTGAAAAATCTCTCGATCTTTCGTACTTTTCTGAAATTGAAGCTAAAAGCTTTAAAATACTATTATATTGCCTAACATATTTACTAATCGATAATAATTTGAGGTCTTTAAAGCACTTGACTAGCTCTGGCAAAAAGTATTGCATTACTCAATTTATGATGACCATAATTTATAATTAATAAATCATAATTGATAGTTGATATTCTTGGAAATGAGCTTCCCCATTAATTATTTTGAGTTTTTTTTTTTTTTTTTTTTTTTTGTCTGCTGTTTCAAGTTGCGCATTTTTGCCAGTCTTCAATTATTTTTGCATGTTTCATCATATTATCGCTATTTCTTCCTCTTCTGCCTTTTCGTTTTTTTTTTTTTTTTTTTTTTCATTTTTGATTTTTTCTTTTGCTTCTTCTTTCAATGTGCTTTTTTTTTGCAATCCGGCAGCTGTTTTTACAGCTGTTTCGACGGCAGTCAGCAGTTTGTCGATTGTTGTTGCGGGTTTCGAGTATTTTTATTCGCACAGTTTGCTCAAAAGTACAAAGTGAAATAACTAGCGGCTATGCTCGACTAAGTGATACCGTGTAGAGTTGAGTTTTAGAGCGTAAAACTTTAAAAGTTCGTAGTCAAGTTCAAAGCTGCTTTCTTCCACTTTCAATATACCTGTTCGTATTTTTCGTTTACAGGGTATGCTCAAAATTGCTCCAATTACTTTGGCATCAGCATAATGTGAAACAACACAGCGAGAGCAAGAGAGAGAGAGAGAAAAGAGGGAGCTGAACTTGGCAGCAAACTGATTTAAGATGGTTATGCATGGACTGTTGGCAACCCTATACATACATACATATATGTATACACATATAGGGAAGGCTAGGCTGATGAATCTGAAAAGTCAACCGCATGCAAATTTTCACATAACTCTGCGAAATCGCTAGGGGATCGTCGTCGTTGGATGAAAAACGAGGGTGGGAGAGGGAGAAAGAGAGACAACATTCTGTACATTGAACTTTTGAGAACAACTGCAGGCTACTTTTCTGTGCTGTGATCTCGTTTTTTTTTTCGCGTGCTCTCTCTCTCTCTCTCTCTCTCTCTCGCTTGCTCCTAGTCATCTATCTCTGTCTTTCATTTGCTGCAATGTGTGTTGTCTGCGGGCTATTTTGGTGGGATTTATGGCAGCGTTTCGTTTGAAATTAACTGCCATGAAAGTTTCATAAACACAATCGAAACGAAACGCAACGCAAAGCAACGCAACGTACAGCGTCCATAAAAAGTGCGCAGTTGCAGTTCCCGGCTGTATTTTCCGGGTTGTGTTAACGGGGGGGAGGAAGGAAAGGGCAATACACCCACCGCAGCTGGCTGGAGGAAGCACGCGGGGGAAGGAAGCGTGCGTATCTAATCTGGGTCGTAAAAAAAAACATGTTTCATGCAGCAAGCGCCTCGCTTTCCTATCTACCTCCTCCCCTTCTCTATCACTCATCATCAACAAAATACATTTTTCCATAAACTACGCGCCAAAAAATAAAAGAGAGCTGCACTTGAATGTGCTCGACTGTGAGATACCCGTTACCCAAAATAGTACGGTTTTAATTATAAAATATACTACAAAAATACTAAACTATATCAAAATTCACATTTGGTATATCGATGAAGTACTCCATTCTGGTATATTTTAACTGTAACACCTGATCGATATACCAAATACACCCAAATATATATATTGCGGTATATTATTCGGTATATTTTAATAGATCACTTTAAGTATTTCTACAATATGGTATATTTTGACGGTATATACTAAATAAGTCACCATAAAAATACTAAAATATGTTGGGTACTAATCTTAAAATATACCAAAGGCCATATTTGGCATATCGACTAGGTAGTACATTTGAAAATATACCATAGAGGTCAAAATATACCAAAAATAAATTAAAGCTCTGTATCTTAAAGTCTCTGAAATCGAAGTGTCTGTTGATGCTGATCAAGAAAACATACATATGTATACTTTATGGGGTCGGAAATGCTTTCTTCCTAGAGCTATAATACCTTTCTACCCACCCTACACGTATCATAAATAAATGGAATGGGAACGAAGTCTGTTGTCTTTTTATGTCACACTCTTTTTATTTCTATTTCTAGTTCATTGTTATCGGCGCTCCTTAATTGTTGTTGATAATGTTAATCTAATCGAATCCAAAGCCACACTATCTATATAAATACATATATACAGACATACATACACATATATTGCAAAAGTCATATTATATACAATGTTGATATTGAAAGAACTCATTGTTTCTAGCATATAGTTACCCTACAAAAACAACAAAGTCGTTTACTTGATTCCTTTACTTTATGAATTGAAATGATTCGATAGATTCATACTATCGAACGATAAACTAAGCTATTAATATTTATTTGTGGGATTAAAGTACACTTGAAGATAATTTCCAACTAGCTCATAGCCTTAGTCTCATGTTAGGGTATCTGGAAAAACGTAACTGATAGCGCCAAAGTCAACGTGACATTGTTAGAATAAAAAGGTATTTACGATCCAAACGGAATATACACAAGAGCGCCGAGGGGGGGTTTTGGGGGGTTGGGCTTTTTTAAGACCAGGACTATACGATAAGACTGACGATGATGACGTTTGATTACCAGCCAATGGAATTCTTTTGATTATAAAAAGAAAAACAAAAAAAGATAATAATAGTAAAGTTTGTAGCGACAACGCACATGGCGATGATTGATTCATAGATGGGGTCTAGAGATATGCCTTATCGAATACTATAATATCGCTAGATTGTGATATTTCATATTGCACGATCCAAAGATTAACAAACATACTTTTTTTGTTGCTTTTGCTTTTCGAGTGTTAATCAATAGATTGTCTAACTGCGAATTGCATGATGAATAAAGCTAATAATAATAATATTTGAGAAATTGAGAACAGAAGTGATTATGTCAGTTGTTTTAGACTCTCTTTCATCTAGCATTTTCTTTAGACATTTCCTTGCATTGTCTTGCATTTCCCATTTCCATGCAGTTGATGAGCTAAATTGCAGTCATATATCATTGAAAGAATGACAACTAGCGACAAGCGACAACGACAACAATTGATGACAAACTCTCTTAATTAGTAAAATTTGTGGTCTGGTCGGTCATATTGCCCACAGCACTACAAATATACCCTTCCCTTAGTAGTAGGATCGTTAAATTCTATTTATAGACCCTCGATAAAGTCTCAATGGTGGAACTGGAAACTTATCGAACATTGTAATTGATGTGGGCTCATCAAAAATGTGCAAATGTTGGGAATTTGTACAAATGTTGAAAGCAAAGTTCAGCTATCGAATTTGTTCTTAACTGCCTCATGACTAACGGTCATTCGCTGTGTATTATATATAACAATAGGAGTGAAGGGAGAGAGGGAAGGGTTTAGTTTGCCCCTCTCCATTCCATTCCATTTTGGGGCGGCAGTTGGGAAATGAAAATGACTCAGTGGCATACACGCAAAGCAAAAGCTCTATAAACTGCAAAACAAACTAAAACTAAAACTGAAACTGAAAACAACAACCAAATGACACGTAAGAGCGTCAAGTCTAAAGTCGGGAATACTAGCAAGCACAGACACTCATTAAACATTAATCAAATAAAGGCGAATGTCAAGAAATATAACAAATAATGAAATTAAATGAAGTATTTATGCAATTGTAACATTATCGATAGTTTCTTGATTGTTTCATAACTATCACAAACAATCGTATAAACTGCGGAATGTCAAGGAATATACTATTAATAAAAATTTAAATATTCATTCACTTTTAGTAACTTCTCGAGATTTGCAAGATTATAAAGTGTATCTTAAAGTATAGACATTCTATAATACTATCGATACTTTCTCGATTGATTCAAAACAATCCCAAAGAATCGTCTTTACCAAAATTCTGTGCATTATTTAAGCAAAAATGGAATATCTAGACACTTTTAGTGACTTTTCTTCTATTGCAACAGTCAGTCTAAGTCTAAAGTTTGAAATACTTGGAACATAGGTTCTCTATAATGTTATCGATAGGTTCTCGATAGTTGCAAAACTATCGCAAATAATGTCAAAAATGAAAAACAAATACGAAATGATAAAATTGAATGCAAAAACGAAATCTTTACTCTCTTGCAATATTATCGATCGCATCTATCGACTAGTTGAAACTCATCAGTTTAGTGGGTATCGTAGTGTAATCGAATAGTTGCACTTTTCCAAGTGTTTTGTATCTATTTCAAGTGTCTCTGGCTGACAGTTTGTGCGTCCACCAAGTGTTGTGGTCGACGACGTCGCTCTGCTGGCGTCGCTGTCGACGCCGACGTCGACGTCGCTGTCAGGCAGGTCGTTGCAGTGCCAACCGTAGTTGAAGGTGATTTAATAATGAGACGAATACCTCTTTTGCTCTCTATCTCTGTCTCTCTCTCGCTCTCGCCTTGGGGGGTTCCGCGTCATTTTGCATTTTCGTTTTGCACGCTGCACTTTTGCCATCTCTCTTTTACGCTTTGTTGTTGTTGCGCTTATAAATAGATTGCGCTGTCGCCATTGCCTCCGTCTTCGTTAATTGCCAGGCAGTTTTGCTTTTTCTAGCTTTTCCTTTTCCTTTTGCTGTTGTTGTTTTTTTCTTTAATTATAATTCATTACGTATGTGCATTGCATTTATTTATTGTCTGCTTCTTTTCTTCTCTATTTTTTTGCTGCTCCCCTGGCGCCCCCTAGCGGCGGTGCAATTGCACTTGCCTATGAGCTTCGACATAGGGGTAGGTCGAGGCAGATGAGAGAGAGAGAGAGAGATAGAGCGAGGCAAAGCGTCAAAAGATGTCAAAGCATTGGATCGATAAACACCTGAAGCATGATATATGACTGCGATTTATGTGACAGCTCCACAACAACAGATAGCAAAAGGACAACAGCATTTTGCTCTCTCTCTCTCGCTCTCTCTCTTTAGCTCGATTAATTATTTAAGCTCTTCGTCTTAGTTAGACATTTTCAAGTAGTTGAAAACTTTTGACATGACTCGCAATCAAATGGATACTAAAACATTTACACACAGCAGAGAGTGAGGAAAAGTGAGCATTGAAAACTTTGAAGAACCAGAAAATAACAAATACATAACAAAGCTTAACAAAAATGTAGTGAAAAATCAATTGAGAAAGGTTTACAGAAAAATATGAAATCTAGCAAATACTCCAAGGATAACAAAAAGAATAGTTTCGTATCTTTAACATTGTACAAAGCGTAATTCTACTCTTAAACTGAAAATATTTCCACTGCATAATGTGATTTAACAACTATTCTGTAATTCTGTGGTTGCTTGTTAATTATTCAAAGCACTCTCGACCGTCTGGTTGACACTTCATTTGGGATTTCCGTTTTCCCACTTTTATTATTATTATTATTAAACCTCGCCACTATCCATAGGGTAGAAGGGTATTATAACTTTGTGTTTCGGTTGACAATCTAACATCTTTTTTTTGTTCTTTATGGTATATTTCTAATGCAATAGTATATCAAATATAGTATTTGGTATATTCGTAATATTTTTCAGTATTTTAATTGAGTACATTTTAAGAATATTACCGCAACGAATAAGGGTAATATTATATCGATATACCAAACATAGTATTCGGTATATTTGTAGTAGTATTTCAGCATTTTAATTGGGTATATTTTAAGAATATTACCGCAATGGGTAATTGTGATTGTATATTAATATACCATAGAGTATTTGATATATTTGTCATACTTTTTCAGTATTTTACTGAGGTATATTTTAAGAATATTACCGCAACGAATAACAGGTATATAATTAGGTATATTTGTAGTATTTGTAGTATTTTAATTTAGTATATTTTAACAATATTACCACAATGGTTAATATTAATAGTATATGGGTATATTTGGAGTATTTTAATGCGGTATATTTTAAGAATATTACCGCAACGATTAATAAATATATAATTAGGTATATTTGTAGTATTTTAATTCAGTATATTTTAACAATATTACCACAACGGTTAATATTAATAGTACATAGGTATATTTGCAGTATTTGAATTAGGTATATTTTAAGAATATTACCGCAGCAAGTATTTTACAGTCACATTCGCTCGAGTGTAGCTTTCTTATTTGTTGTGAATCGTATATTCGACGACAAGTTGGGGGAAAATTTTGCCTGAGAGTCGTCCCCCAACTTGGTTGTAACTGTAATTGCGGTTGCATCACTAACCACACTTAATAGTTGAAGCCACTTAAGATGCGAGAGAAACAGAGAGAAATAGCGAGAGAGAGAGAGAGAGAGAAGGCAACAACTTGGAGCTGATTACGTCGTTATGCAATCGCCAGGTGTGTGAGTGAGTTTTGCTCTCTTATTGCATGGCAAAAATGTCACTCAATCACGATATTGTAAACAAAATAAAGTTACATACATATTATACGTATTACCCTCTCAATAGATTCTGGAAATTGTGGAAACCTGATAACTAATTAACTTGACAACGACGATGACGACGCATCGACAGGGCTTCGTCTTCAGTTTGGTTAAATAATACTTTTTTAGTTCTCCCCTATTACAAAGCGCCTTTGGAAAGTACACGTATAAAAATACTACAACAGAGAGCGAGAGGGAGTATGGAAAGATAAATGCGTTACAACGATAAAAATAAAAAGCTCTTTCACAACAATGGTTACGAATCCGATTACAGAAAATAATGAGCAGGCAAAAGCAAAGGCAACCAAGCAACATAACTCTCGAAATGGACAAAGCAAAGATAAAAGGAAGATGATGATGGGACAGTTGTTAGCCTTTATTAACTGATTTAGTATCTGCACATTACAGCGCAGCAAATGTCAAGTATTTATGAGATTACAATGAATTTATGAGATTGCATGAAAAAACTTTGTAATAAAAGTTAAATTTAAGATTTCAATAAATTTTCCTAACAAATAAAACTATCTATGCTTAAAACTTGAGATACATAAATATCTAGAGCATAGAACCTTTTAAGTTGAAGACTTTGCGTCTCGATTTCAAATGCAAAAGGACGAATGCGAACTGCAAAATATACACGCAAACAAACACATCTTCACATATGTATCTGTGTGAAAGTATCTGCGGAGTAGGTTATGTATCTATGTATCTATCTATCTGCACAGCCCATTCACATTGTTGCTAAATGTGACTCGAGGGTTTGCTTGCTGCTGCTGCTGTTCCGTTATGTAGCTGTAACTGTATGCGTATCTATATCTCTAGTTGTATCTGTATCTGTATGGGTATCTATATCTGTAGCTGTAGCTGTAGGTGCATGTGTATCTGATGCTGTATATCAATAACAGACACACACAACAGCACAGAGAGATACAAATAGTGCGATGTGCAATATGAAATGTGAGTTACAGTTGTTGTTGTTGCTGTTGTTGTAGTTCTTTCGCCTTTTTTCCCCTCGAAGCAGGAGGTGAAGAAGGAGAAGGCAAAACGTCACAAACTCTGACAAACTGAACGACGCACGTCAACGACACCCAAAGCTACATAACCAGCGTGCAAGAGCGAGACAGACAGCTCACTGTGTACGTGTGTGTGTGTGTGTGTGCGAGAGTTTGTGTGCGCCGGTCGATAAACAAAAATGACAGCAACAACAACAACAACAACGACAGCAGTGAAACTGGAAGACTGCGCAGTTGACAGCGCTGCCGACAGCGCAGTCGACCAGCTGACAGCTGACGTCGCTGCCCGCTGCTGCTGCTGCTGCTGCTGCTGCCATCGTCGTCGTCGTCACCGTCGCGTTTGACTCATTAAATATTTTGCAACCTTGACCGTTCGAGAGCGATTAAAATGTGTTTGTATGTGTGTGTGTGTCTGCATTGAGTATTTGCATAGTTGTTGTTGTTGCTGCTAATGTTGTTGTTGTTGCTGCCGCTGCTGTTGCTGCTGCTGTTGTGTGTCATGCAAAACAACTTGAGCAAAAACCGCAGCCTACATTAAACTGAATGACTGACTGAATAACAGTCACAGATACACAGCACAGAGAAACGCAACCACACAGCTATAGATACAGCTACTGCTATAGATACAGATACATATGCAGATACTGATTCAGATACAGATACATTAACAACAACAGCTTCAGATACAGCTACAGATAAATGCATGTGAAGCTTCTCAAACGGCAATCAGTTTATCGAATGCACAATGCTCTTAAAATATACCAAAATAATATACTGAAATATACCGAATGTTATTTTTGGTATGTCGATATACTATTATATTGGAAATACACCATAGAGAACAAAATATGTCAGATTGTCAACCGAAGCAGTCTTTTTTTTTATTTATTTTCCTTACAATTTTCAATATTTATCTAATATTCAAAAAATATAACTATTATTATTATTTTTAATCAAGAAACCTAGAAGTGTTTTAATAGAATTTACATAATTTTAATAATATTACATAATATTCTATTTTCTCAAAAGAAGCTTGAACTGAAGTCCACAAAAAAAACAAATTTTTTATTTTAGTATAAATTTTATACTATATCGCATTCTCTAAAATATTATTTTTACAGGGTATCATAGCTTTAGGCTGGCTCGTGAGGTCGTAGTTTTTGTTTTTCTTTTTTTTTTTGTTGTATTATATTCGTTATTCGTTATTGTTTATGCAGCCTCGCCTCGAGTTCAATGCAAATATTTGGACAACGACAGGAAACGAGCCAAAAAGCGACAGAAAAAAAAGTGGAGAAAAACCAACAACGAAAGGCTGCGAAAAATACAAAAACACAAAAACACATGTGTATTTAAAGCCAAACACAAATAATGAAAACAAAATCGAGCTGTGTTGTGAGACAATGATTACAACAATAAACATAAGCTTCTCTTCGCAGTTGCGTGAAGTGTGAAACGCAGTTTCTAGATTTCTAGATTTTTGTGTCATTCTCAATTTCGATATCGCCATCGATATCGCAATCGATGATTTCGCGGAATCGCGAAGCCAAGTCTCTTATGACATTCTAATGAATGTCAAATTGGCTGTGCAATTGTAATAACATTTGCATTAGCTACAACAATTCCCATTTCCAGGCAACTGTCGACTAGAACCAATCATTAAATGTCCATTAAACAACTGAAGTTTCCCTCCGTCAACCTCACTGCACCGCTTCATTCCATTCCATTTGTCCCCATCAAGAGCCCAACACTAACAAATTGCTTCGGAGTGAGGGGTTCGTTTATTGTCTGACATCAATCAATTGTAGATTGAAACAAGCACAGAAAAAAAAAGAAACGACAACAAAAGATAATTTTGAAAAAAAAAAAAAAAAAAAAAAAAAAAAGAGAATGGAACATGCTCGAGAGAGCGAGGTAGGGAATTGTGGGTGTAAATGTCCATTTGAAATGGATTTGATTACGCTTGGACAATTAGATTGCAGATGCTAGCACTAAAGTTGGAACATAATCAATATATCCAGCGATGACTACAATAAACGTGATTAAACGTGAAGCAGAACTAATAAATTTGATAAAAATCGAATTTCAAAAAGCTTCAATTCTTCTTTTGTTACTTTTCGTGCTTCTTAAATGGGAAAACTAATAAGAAAGCTACAGTCGAGTGTGCTCGACTTTAAGATAGCTGCTACCCATTTGCAAAACAACCATTTTCGAAAAATATACCAAATTAATAATATTTATTACTTACTATATCGATATAGTATATTCAAAATATACCACAAGGTCTGAAATATACCATTGTGTATTTGGTTTATCGATATAGTAGTACATTCAAATATATACCAAATCGGTATACCAAAAAATACTACAAATATACCGAAGCTTATATTTGCTATATCGATATAGTACTACACTCCAAATATACCATAGAGTACAAAATATACCATAGTATATTCTATATAATGATACTCCAACATTCAAAATATACCATAAGGTCTAAAATATACCATTGTGTATTTGGTATATTCATATATTCACATATTCATATTCAAATCGGTATACCAAATAAATACTAAAGTTTACCTAAGCCTATATTTGCTATATCGATATAGTACTACACTCCAAATATACCATAGAGTACAAAATATACCATAATATATTCTATATAATCATACTACAACATTCAAAATATACCATAAGGTCTAACATATACCATTGTGTATTCACATTCAAATTGGTATACCAAATAAATACTAAAGTATACCGAAGCTTATATAGTACTACACTCCAAATATACCATAGAGTGCAAAATATACCATAGTATATTCTATATAATGATACTACTACATTCAAAATATACCATAGAGTACAAAATATACCAGATTGTCAGTCAAAACAACTCTAAGAACCGATTGCAGTAGATGGGTATAAAAATAAACATAAGAAAAAACCTTTCTACACATTCGCAGTTTTTTGCTACCCTACCTCGAGTCCAACTAATGGAAAGTATTGAGTTTGAGTGTTTTGCTTACAATTTTTAGTTCTATTTCTTCTTTTGTCGTTGGACAAACATTGAACCCACTTTTGTTTGCCCTTTTATTCCCCGCCTAGAACACAAACTACGACGAGCAGAAAAGTTATGAATGTACACAACAATCGAATCGAATCGAATAGAATCAAATTGAAAATTGAGGGAGGAACTACAGCAATCGATCAATAATAACTATGGGCGGCATAAGGCATTATTCCCATGGCATTTTGTTGTTGTTGTTGTATGTTTAGCTTTCATCGCCGCTGCTTTTATTATTTGCATTATTTATGATAGTTTAAGGAAAGTTTTCTTCAAGTGCCTTCACACTGACTAACAAACGACGACGGCGCTCCACTTCCTATTCATCATCATTAGCATTTGCATTATTATTGTCATTATTATTACGATTATCATCTTTAATCTTTGCTCAAATCGTTTTGGACTTGCGTTTAAGATTCTCTTCTTTTTTTTTGCGTTGGCTTGGCTTAAACGACCTTTGCAAATTACAAAGTGAAACCAGTTTAACCGCCAAGCTAACGTTAGTTCTCCGCCACAGCAGTTGACCCCTCTCTCACTCTCTCATTCACTCTATCTTGCTCACTCTCTTCATGACATTTTCCAGTCGTCGACTTCTTTTGCGGTCGTCCGTTGTGTGCGGCCATTTAGCTCTCTAATTGCTGTCATTCAAAAACAACAGCAAACTAGAAAAAAGACTTAAACAACTACAAAAAAAAACAGAGTAAAAATAACAAAGTAAAGACTGAAAAATAAGTTAACTCTGGTCAAAAAAAAAAGCTGCTGTTACTCGTTCTGTGCGCTACCGAAAAAAACGCAGAAACGTCTGGGGAATAGTTATTAGTGATGGAAACCCATCGATACACCATCAGTATACTATCGATGAGTTTCGATAGTTCAGAAAATACTTTGTGTACATAGTAAATCGATATACCAAATATATCCTTAGGAATAGTTTAGTATTTTTCAGTATATTATTTTGGTATATTTGAAGAATATGGTTTAATTGAATATAAGCGGCTTCCTTATAAGTTTTTACATTAAAGAAGCAAATAAAGTAATAATGAATAATTTAAAATATGAAAAATAAGAAATAAGTTTATCCTAATCCTAAATACTAATGAAAAAGGAAATAATGAGAAAGGCTAGTAAAGGTAACCAAAGTTAGGCGATTAATTCACACTAACATTTTTATCATGTATTTGATATTGATCGATATATCGCACAGAAATATTAATGAACATCGATATAATATAATAATAATATATAATATCGATATCGTATACCTTGGACATTGAAATATTTTCGTCCTGTTAGCTATTACAGCTCTCTCCCTTTCTATCGTCCTGTTTTTTTTTTTTGCCGTTTTTTATTGCGGCAGGTCAATAGTGTCAAATTACGTATAATTATTTTTAACTTGAGCGAAATGTGCGTAAATGTGTTCTTGCCTCCTCCCTCGCTCACTCGCCGCTTCCCATTCACTCTCTAGCCACTTCAATGCTCTGCACTCTTCACACTCCACTTAGTCATCGCCATTCAACGTTCGACGCTCAACATTCGTCTTTGTCTTGTGGCTTTTAAGTGCTTCCCACTTTGCCTAACCGCAAAACTAGCAACAACAACAATAACGAATCGTCATCATCATCATCATCAACAACTACACGAACAACAACAACTACTACAACCACAACAAAACACATTTGCGACTCTTGTTTCGCTTTCCGGGTCGTAATACTTCGTCGTCGACGTCGACGTCGTCGTCTTCCTCAATTTTCTTTCATCTTCAACCTCATCCACCACTATTTTTGCTTCTTCTTTTGTCTGTTTTGCCTGTCTCTCTGACTAATAATCTCTTTGCTCCTCTTAAAAAAAAAAAAATAAAATAAAATTTCGGCATGTGTTTATATAGAATAATTAATGATATATGAATGTGTGTTTGTGTGTGTGTGTGTTCGTGGAATGAAAGTATTTGAAATATTTTTCAACATTTTTTGAAGGTCAGCGAATTCTTGACTTTTATCGCAATTTACGTGAGGTTTCTACTCTTAACGTTTTGTGCATTATTTATGATTATTTTTGTAACGTAACTTTTTACTTTAACAAGTGCAACAAGCACTTCTGTTCTGTTCGCTATTGTAAATACTCGTATTACATAATAATAATAAACAGTAAATATTTGTGTGTTCCACACATGAGAAGAGAATTAGTTTACTCGTCGTAATATTCTAGACCCTGTCCCTGAGTAATTATAATGCACATTTCAATATTTGTTTATTTGAGCGTTTTGCACAATAACCTTATTATTACACAAAAAGATAATAATGTATAACATTTTCTGGGCCGTTTGGCGGCAAAAACTATTGTATATCAAATATTAAGCTTCCTAGATGTTATCGATTTGTTTACTCTATTCTTTATTCAACGTTTTCCAGAATAACTTTAGACAGTAATACATTCCTTTTATAGTATGCATTTCAATAGAATAAGAAATGTCTTGGCATCAGAGCTCAACTCGCTTAACTGTGCTTTAGACGTAGTTATCGATAAGTATCGATACGCTTTATTATAGTATGCATATTACGTTGTCCTTTACGATCGATAATTATCAATCCATTTTTTCTAGCCTCGTATTTTTTTTACCTAACGTTTCTCAGAATAACTTTTCGAGAATAATTCATTTCTTTTACTTATTATATTTTAGAAAAAGAATACCTCTAAATAACCATGACAACTCAACTCGCTTAACTGTGCTTTTGCCACAGTTATCGATAATTATCGATACGCTTTATTTATTATACGCTTTGAAGTGTTTGACACTCGCGCTCCACTTTATTGCCAATAGTCTGCTGATTTGCGTTCTCTGCTCTCTTCTCCTCCCTTTTCTCATCCACTTTCTCCACACAGACACACACACACACACACACACAAATCTCTTAAGCTATCAGCAAATGCATGCCATCTCTTTCTGTCTTTGACTTTGCCTTTTCGCCGCGCCGCTTGCTTATCGCAGACACAGCTCGCTATTTGGGTTGCCGCTGCTGATCCGCATGTAGCTTCTTATCGCCAAACTAGAGCAGAGACGAAGTGAAGAAGAAGTGCAGCCGCAAAGCGGGGTTGGCAAGTGGAGCAAATGTGTTGTGAACGAGGAAAGAGCAAAGAGGAAAGAAGACGGGGGGGGTGAGTGCGTTTGTCAATGGCCGCGAAAGGCGCGAATGCAAACAGGAAATGAGCTTGCTGCGGAAATAATGTGAATCGAAGAGGAGAGAAGAGAGAAGGAGAGAGCGAGAGGGCAGGCGAATGGATCACTATGTAAAGTAAGTAAAGTAAAGAGTGTTTGTTGTTGTGGACTCACCTATGAATCGGCGATGCACTGGCAGCTGACAGCCGTTGTTGATACGCAGACATATTCGCAGCCTGCTGTTGTTGTTGTTTTTGTTGTTGCTGCTGCTGCTGCTGTGCTGCTTTGTTTTGCTGCTGATTAGGCGCTGTTGTTTGAGGATGTTGCTGCTGCTGTTGCTGGTGTAGATGATGGGACGTTGGTCCATTATCATGCACTTGATGCGACGCAGCATTTGTTGCAGCCGCGTTGTGTTGCTGCTGCTGCTGCTGTTGCTGCTGTTGATTGCTGGCAACACGTTGCTGCAACTGCTGCTGCTGCTGCTGATGTTGGTGTTGTTGTTGCTGGTGATGAAGATGAAACTGTTGCTGTAGTTGAAGCTGCGAATGTTGCTGCTGCTGATGTTGTTGTTGTTGCTGCTGCTGCTGTTGTTGCTGCTGCTGCTGTTGTTGCTGCTGCTGCTGTTGCTGCTGTTGTCCACCGTTTGTGGCGTTGTTTGTGGGCGGCGGAGCACCGACCTGCACTGAAGAGGAGCGTATAGCTGCTTCCATTTCATGCCGAACTCTTTTGGCTTAAACACTTGTTGTTGCGCTCAGAATTGGATGTTGTTTCAATTGTGGTTGCTGCTGTAAATGAAGTTGAAGTGTTGCTTTTGCTGCTCTTGTTATAGTTGTTGATGCTGTAGTTGTGGTTGTTGTTGTTGTTTTCACTGGGCTGCTCAAATGCAACAGCATTGCACTGCAACATATTCACCACATCTGTACTGTTTCACTTGTTTATGTTTGTTGCTGTTGTTGTTGTTGTTAACACTTTTGTTGCAACAGCAACAACAAATTGCTTTGTCGCCACTTAAAAGACGCCATGCAGCAGTGGCTGCTTTTTTGGCTCTTGCACTTGCATATTTAAATACTTAGTTGCTGTTGTTGTTTAATGAACTCACACAATCAATTTTTCGTATTTATATTTCTTTTCTTTTTTTTTAATTTTTTCTTCTTGTTGCTACTAATTTAATCATTTGCCTATTTACACACATACTGCGAGTGCTGCAAAATAAAAGATAAAAAAAAAACCATTGAGAATTTGTGGATTTAAAGCTCACACACACACAACAAAACTGAACACAGCGCGCACGCACATGTGAAGTGCGGCAACAGCGCAACGCGTCGCTATGTTGCCATTTTACACGCGCTTTTTCTTCCTTTTGCTTTTCGCAATTCCGATTGTTGTTATTGCACCACTTGAAAAAAAAAAACATATTTTTCGAAACTTGAAAAAAATTGAACAAATAGACTATTTTAGACCCCGAAATTTGTTGCCAGCGAACTTTGAGAGTCGACGAAAAAAAAAACACGAACAAATTAAATAATTGAAAGCGTCGAAAACTTTTTCAGCACACAAATTTTTTGACACATATTTTGTTGCAATTTCCGAGAATGTGGGTGGACAGTGAATGTGAATCTGTGTGTGTTTGTTTGTATACGTGTGTACGTGTGTGTGTGCATATTTCTCTCCTCGACCTCCCCTCCTGCGACGCTCATACGCTCTTTTTGCAGCTATCTCTCTCTCTTCCTGACGTGTACACGAATTAAACGACTAAAACAAACGTAACGTAGAACGCGACGACGCACGAAATGCCACGAAAAATGTGTTTGAAGCAACAACAAAAAAACTTTTCCATTAATTAACAACTTTGCACACTTTATTTATTTCTTTTATTATTATTTATTATACATATGTGTATTTCTTTTTTTTTCGTTGTTGGTCATTGCTTTACTTTTGCTTATCATCTTCGGCATTATCACACGACTTGAAAGAAAACTTAAAAAAAAATCGCAACACAAAACAAAAAAAATACGATTTTTTTTTTCTTTTCTTTTGAAATTATTTTCCTTTTTCGTTTGTCATCCACACAACCTGCAATGAGAGGAAAGAGCAAAGCAAATTCTTTGATTAATTGCCAATTTCGATAAGGTATACAAAAAAAAAGAAAAGAAAAAACAAATAATGCCGATAATCAGCGTAAAGTACGAGACAAAGATAAAGGAAAATACGTAGTACAACAAACATATATACATAATACATATTAAGATAGTTAGAAACATTATAGGGATTAATCACATTGCATTTTGCACTAAAAGTCATTATATTTTTTTTAATATACCCTAACTTAGCTTTGCAAATTCATGATGACGATTAAACCTGAAATTCTACCCTTTTTAAAGGTCAATTGAAATTTCCGATGAAGAAAAACTCTTTTTGTGATAATAAATGTTAAAGAAATATTAAAGGCGTAAAACAAATTTCAAAATTCATTACGCCATTTAAATTTGAATTTCATTTATTGCATAGAATTCAACTTAAAATTTTTTACAGGTTGCTCAAAATGAGTAAAATATTTCAATTAGATAAACTTTTTAAAATAAACAAAAACCACTTAAGCCGTGGAACTTTTAAATGCATTCGTGCATTTGGAAAATCAAAATACAATGCAAATTCTTTGGGGATTGTTTATTATTGGCAGCGCAAAATAAAAATGTTCGTTCTAAATAATTCGAAACATTTATTCAAAAGAAAATACGGTATAGCATAAAGAATAAATGTTGAATATTTTAAAAACAGTTTCATTGTATTGTTTCACTTAAAAAATGTTCTATCAAATGCAAACATACTAAATCAACTGTTTTGTCTGATTTCTTTGATGTGAAATCTCATAGCTTTGGTCTGACTCGATAAACTGATACAATGAAAATATATGTGTCCATATATGTACATAAGTATGTACATACAAATGTTCGTTTGAATGCACTTACATCACTAATCATGTTGTTGTCGTAAGTCACGACAATCTCAATTGCCGCTTTGCAATCGCACAGCCTTTGATAAGCTATCTCAGCAGGAGCTTAAGGCATTTTTGATTGCTTATCAATGAACAAGTCGTGTGAATTAAAGGCCAAAATTAGCCCAAATAACATTAATTTCACTCGCACAAACACACGCACACACACACACACACGCGCGTTGAATCGAGGCTTTTCCCCCGTATTCCCCTCTGTTCCAACGCAGACCTAAACAGTCAGTGCCAGACCATTACAAAAAGTTATGTGTATGTAGTGTGTATGAAAAACAGAAATCAGCAGTAAAAACAGAAGCAGCGCAGCAGCAGAAAGTAGCTTGCTGGCAGCAATATCAGAAAGCAGAAACAGAAACAGAAAAAAAAAAGCTGAGGCCGGTGTCGACAAACTGCAAACTGAAAAATGAAACTTGGCAACAACGCGCGGCCACATGTTTTGCTCGCTAAACGTTGCCGTTGTTCGCTGCTGCTGCTGTTGCTGCTGCCGCTGCTGCTGGTCAGCAACATTTTTGTTTTTAATGAAAGCAATTAAACTGCACAGCCACAAATAAATAAAACACAATAACAACAATAACAAATAACAGCTGGCAGGCAAACAAATACAACAATAATAACAACAATTCGCAATTCGCACACACAAACAAATAAACAACACTCACACAATTACGGGAACTGGCAACTTTAGTAAATTAAATTCACACTATGAAAATTGCACAGAAATTGAATTGAATTTAAGCAAACGGCAAAAACTCTCATACAAACACACACACATACAGACGAAAATTAAGCACGAAATTCCACAATCAAGCAAAAAAAGAAAAATCAGCCAAGCGTCGCAACGACAAAAACTAAGCAAAAGCAGCGACGTCGGCAGCAATAAAAATACACAGTGCCAACAGCGGCGCGTTAGCAACGTTGCCAAACTTCACACAAAGCTGAAAAAGACAGCAAAAAACAACAACAACAAAAAAACTTAAGCACGCGTAAGATTAAAGCAGCGACAGCGACGCTCACGTCGACCAGCCAAATGCGCTGTTGACAATTTTCAGCAGCCCCAGCGCAAACAAATTAATAAAAATAACAACACACGCACACCACCACCATCAACCCAACCAACAGCAGCAGCAGCAAAAGCAGCGCAGCAACAACAACAAACTCAGCAGCAGACGACGGCGATGACAATATGAAAGAGGCTTAAAAACTATACGTGAAAAGAAACAAGCAAAGCAGCGACGTAGCAGCGCAGCGCTGCGCAACCAGCATCGATGCCAACAGCGTTATAATAATAATAATAATAATAATAGCATAAAAAGAAATTATAAAAAAAAAAAAAAATCAACCAACTCGAAGCAAAAGCAAAACAAGCAAGTAAAAAAAAAATGATGCCGCGCGGCAGCAACAACATCTGCCAAGAGCGAGAGAGCGAGATAGAACACGTTGTGCGCAAGCCAACAGAGTCAGTGTAAGTGAGAAGCAAACAAAACGAACAAAAAAGAGAGGGAGAACAAATAAGCAAGCAAAAGCAAGCGACGAAACGACGACCGAGCAATCGACCGACCGACCGAACGTCTGGCAATCAGTCGGTTGGTCGTTTTGCCGGTTCGTTCATTTGTTCGTTCGTTCGTCGTTGTCGACACAAAGGAGGGGCCAAAGCGGGTGGGCTATGGGCCACTGCTGAGGTTGAGCAAAAACAGAGAGCAACAACGCGGGAACTTGAACACACAGTCAGTCATACTTACATACATACATACATATTTACGGCACACAGACACATTCATGCAAAGCAAACAGCAGGCAGGCACCCAGTAAGCATTTCGAATCTAAAAAGAGTCTTTCAACTGATGAATACAAAGTCATATATGAGATCGTGCTTCTAGTCATTTAAACAGTTTTTGACTCCTACTTCAATCAGTTGAGAATCTTATTCGAATCTAAATTGAGTCTTTAAGAGTCACATTTAATCTTATATTAAATGGGTCGTTAAAAATAAATGAAATATTTCCATTTACTATATTTCTTTAATTTTTTCGAAATATGAATGCATAACTCTTATTTGCAAAACTCTTATTTTAATCATACTGGAGACAATTCTTATTGATTATCAAAAAGGTACTAATATGACTTCCCGATGATTGCAGTCATCCAATGATCTTACAATTGCTTGCTGGGCATAAATTCGAAGTTGCTGCGCAGCAACGTTTTATATGTATGCGAGTGTTGTTTGTGGATTCGTATTGGTTATGCGACGAGCGGGTGACGCAACAGCAAGTGCAAGGCGGCGGGCAGGCAGCGCCGTTGGCAACTGAATACGACACACACAAGCACACAACACAGATACACGCACACATACATCAGCACACACACATGCACATTTATACAGCAGACACAAAACTCGCAACGTCATAACGAGTGGTGCGACAGAATGAAACAACCGAACGACTGTGCGACCGATCAACCGACCGACCGAACGACACTTCGTCAGTAAGTCGTGCATAGTGACGTGCACAAAAATCCCCCGAGCAGCGCTGCTGTCGTTGTCGTTGTTGCTTTTGCTGTTCTATTTGTATTTGTATGATTGTCTGTGTACGAGTTCATGCCTGTGTGTCTGTGTGTGTGCATGAAAAATGATAGGGAGACGACGTTGAGCAGCAAACGAGTCTAACGAGTATAAAACGCAAGCAGTAAACACACGGTGAGTAGCTCTTAGTGGGCCTGGGGAGGGTGCAAGGGGACAGGCGCGCAAGGTGAAACGTAAAAAATACCGAGTATAAGAAGCAGACTCGTACACACACACACATACAAAGAGTCTGTATAATAATAATAATAATTGTGGAGCATTGGCGCGCTGGCATAAAATACACACACACACACACACACATGCATTTACGTGCTTGTTGGACTGCTGTGTGCGTGTGTGTGGGCGTCAGAGTGCCCAAAATATGTACAGTAAAATATTCACAACGGCCGAAAATGAAATGAAATGAAAAAGAGAGCCAAAGCGAAAAGAGAGAAAGAGCGAGCGAGAGAGAGAAACACAAACAAAACAACAACAAAATCACGAGTAGGCCGAAAGCAATTTATTTGAGATAGCAGCCCCCCTCTGCCGACACCACACCATCGTCGCCGTCGCCATCAACGTTGGCTGCCTTCCCGCCTGCTGCTGTTGTTGCTGCTCGACTGCGCTGCTGCTGCGCTGTTGCTGTCGAGTAAAGTAAAGTATTGATTTTTCGTTGCGAGCTTTAATTTAGTCCGCCAGCTTTTATTTTCTTCTTTTTTTTTTTTATTTCTGTATGTGTATGTGTGCGTTGTTTTTGTTGCGTGCGTGTGTTTTTATCAGTTATTACTCTAGTTGTTATTCTTGTTGCCGCCGCTGCCGCTGCCGCTGCCTCTGCTCTGCTGCTGTTTGCATCGTACATATTTTATGATTTTTGTACAAAAATAAGCGCATGTGAACGCGAATGAAAAACGTGTTTTTTCCAGCATGAAAATGTGTCGTAGGTTTTGCGTGCTTTTATGTGTGTGTGCGTGTGTGTGTGTTTAGCTTTCACAGCAACAACAAAAACTCTCCCTCTCTCTTGCTCTTCGACTTTTGCCGCTTCTGCTTCTTCTTCTTCTTGGGCTTCTGCTGCTAGCAACAAAGTGCAACAGTAAAAGCAAATGCAACAACAACGGCAAAACGCATATGCTGCACACATGTGTCCAAAGGGGAGTATGTGAAATTAGTTAGGGTTGCTCTGCTCACACAAACACACAGACATTTTGCACACTTTACTCCCACACATGTTGCCTGGCAACGAAGCAAAATTCGAATGCTAAAATGATTTCATATATTGCAAAAAAGGAAAAAGCTAACGCAAAGTTTGCTCGACTACGAGATACCCGTTATCTGGCAATCTGTGTGACCAGAGCTTCACTTAATATTCACATTACAATAAAATAATTGTATTCCTAATCCTGTCATTTTCTTTATGTTTTCTCTTTTGTTAAATTATAATACCCTTTTACTCATATGTCTATAGGGTATGGAAATAAAGCAGCAACACATTGCGTCGTTGGCTCTCGTATCCCTCGATAGTCGCCCTTTTGCTCTGTTTCTTCATTTCTTTTTGTTACTAGCAAACATCCTTATTTCATATTTCTTTTACATGAATTATTGGGATTTCATGTTATTTCCAGTACAATCCGCATAAGAATCGCAACGACTTAACGAGAATTTTCCACTACGCAGCAGAAATAAAAAATATTCAAGAGGGAGAAGGATTTCAATGAAATTTCAAAAACATAATCAAGTTATACTTTAATATGAATTCACTGGAACCTAACGCAATCAAGCGTAGAAAAGTGAAATCAGGTGGATGAAAAGGCACGTATGTATCTCACTTTGTTGCTACCTCAAGTTGAAAATGTTCTACAGAAAATAATATTTTCATTATTTTCAGAGCAATTTACTTTAAATATAAAAATATACATTTTGCTTGAATAACTTAATTTAGCTTTTGGTTTTATTTTTGTGGAGTTAGACACAATCTTTTACACTATTCTAAATCAAAGGGTAAAGAAAGAATTTTATTCCAGTTTGTTAGCTTAATTCTTAATTTTTAGAACATTTTAAGTTTTTTTTTATATACCGTTAAAAGAATTTAAATGAAGGGATAAGGTATAGGAAATTGGTTTTCTATCCACCTAAAAACCATTTAAAAAATCAAGTTTCTGAGCATGCATGAAGAATAAAATAGAAAAAGATTTGACAGAAACAAACCAGTTACAAGATTTGATGCATACCAAATAGCGGAATGTAAATGTGAATTTGAATTTGGAATTGTTATTCTTCAAGGTACGGATAGCATATTCAGTAGAATTTGGAATGCTCTCAAAATATAAATTTTATAATATAAGCGAATTTTCAGTGTTGGGAATTGCGAATAGAATGAACTTGTTGTCTTTAAGCACATGCTCTCGTATCAAGAGCACAGAACATCATATTGTAAATTAAAGCTCAGACCCACTTAAACGCTGAAGGGGTTTTCATTATCTTAGGCGCTTTCATCTCAAGTATTTTAGTAACCCAAAAAAAAAAAAAAAAAATACTTGACATAACACGAGTTATGTCATGTTTCTGTGGGTTTTTCTCTCTATTCGAGAGGCAACAGCATTGCTTCTCAAATAATTCACATAATTAACGAATCCCGTAGAGTTATTACCCTCGAAACCAAAAAAAAAAAAAAAAGAACCGATGAAAAAAGCAAGCAACCCCCTGAAAGTAATCTTGAATTTAAGGGGAGCGTTGGGCATGAGAGGGAAGAAGTGAACAGTAATAAAACCAGTTTTCAACATTCTTTTGCATGCCATTCAGATGTGAATTCTGGTTATATGGGTTATGAAGATAGAGACAGACGGACAAAAAAAAAAAAAAGAAAATGAGAGGTATAGAGACACGAGTGAGGTAGTTTGCTCTATAAAGCGATTCCCGGATGCGTTTGTCAACGAATTTTGCAATAGATCATCATAATTAACACTATATCATTTTATTCCATTTAATTGGACTTTGCGTCGTCATTCTCTTCTTGCTCTCTTCCTCTTTCTCTGCTGCTGCTTCATTGCAGTGTCAATTGTTTTTAATATTTGCTCTGTGTGTGTGGACATAAAAATTCCATTAAAGTGTCAAGTGACAGGTCTCTCTCTCACTCTCTCTCTCTTTCTCTCGCTCGTTCTCATACTCTCAGCTGTTTTGGTAGTTGCTCTATCTCTGTCCCTGGCAAAAAGATTCCTTAATGGTTCATCCAGATGACGTTGTTTTCTTTTCTTTTCTTTTCTTCTTTGTCTTGCTTTCTTTCATTCTTTCCTTTTTTTCCTGTATTTTCGGCAATTCGCGAGCTGGGCGTCTGGGTGTGGCACACACACATACACACACACACACACAGACACACATGGCATAACTGTGAAAAGTGGTGAGCCGGCCGGCTGGCCGGCAGGGGGCGCCACCTGACATGCCATAAATATGGGCAAACGGCTTAAATTGCTGTAATTTAGTTTGCATATTTTACACGAAGCCAACAAGCGACCAATCAACAACAATGCAAACTTATTACACATAGATAGAGGCGAGAAAGAGACACACATACATTTGTATGTATCTCTTTGCACTCTGTGTAAAAAAAAGGGGGCATTAGCCGGGGTGGAGGCCTTTTCAAATTGCAGTTAATTTTTCGCCTGACGTCGTCGTTTGCCGCAAGGGGGCACAAAAAAAAAGTCACAAGGACGTTGCGCGCGGCCGCAGGAGCAAATGAAATAGAATGATACAATGCGACGTTGCCGAATTTCATGCCCAAAAAACATAGAAGAAAAAAAATTGTTTTGCGCGTAGCTCTATCGTTGTTATTGTTGCCTCTGCTGCTGCTGTTGGCTTCTGGGTAAAAAGGAAAAATCAATAGGCGATTGCGATTGCATTTAAATGAACTCGAGGAACAAGAGAGAACAAAAAAAAAAAACGAGGAGCAGCGCAGTGAATTAAGAAGAAGCAGCAGCAGCGGCAGAGACAGCGCAGAAGAAAACGGCAAAATTCTATGGCTAGGGAGAAGGGGTGGTGCGAAACCGGTTGAACAAGAAATTCTACGTGTGGCGGTTCCACAAGCAGACTGCAACAACAACAACAATATATAAAAAAAAAGCACCACAGCACAAAACGAGAGACAGAGAAGCCAATAACAACAACAGCCAGAAAGAAACTGAAGTGAAGAGAAGAGAAGCAAAGAAGAAGGAAAACCACAGGCCACGTATGCTGTCCGTCCGTCCAATCAGTCTCTCTCTCTTTCTCTATATATGAATATCCATATTAAGCATAAACTGAAGAAAGAAATTTGTTAAACAAAATAAAAAAGAAAAGAAACGAGAAAAGGTAGAAGAGAATAAGTAATATTTGCATAATTTAAATGCCAATTAGCAAAGCACAAAAAAAAAAATACAAAAAATTCAAGTCGAAAAAGCTATAAATAAATGCATATCTTATAAGTACACACTTATATACCCACATACATATATCTAGACTATGTATAAACTTGAATATCGACAGAAACGGAGAAAGAAAATAAATAATCATAATAAAACAAACTTGTTTCTTGGCGCCACTTTAAACCTAAATAATTTAAAAGATGAAATGAACGTTCTTCTGTAAATTAGCAAAAAAAAAAATTGAAATCAAATCTATTGTGTGACAATTTCATGATTCAACTGAATTGAAACTAGTTAAAAAAAAAAAAGGAAACCCGACTTTAATTTAAGTTCTACATTCGACCGAAAAGTTGATCTATAATTGAAAAAATAATAGATGACTCAAGTGTCATGTTGCTTCGCTGATTATCTAATGATTCATAACTCATTTGACATTATCATTTCAAGTTCGTTTAGCATTCAAATCGATAGTACTTTGTTCCATTTTTTTTTCGTTTTTTTTTTTTTTGGAGATTCCTAACTTTATTTTGTATACACACACCACTTTCGCATACAAATTTCTTTTTAGAATCTTTGTCAGTGACGCAATATGCTTAAAAAATAAACATCAGATATCGCAGCCAGCCAATTGGAAAGCACCACACATAACAAAACATGGCATATAAGATTGTCAGCACAATGATCTGGAGGTCTAAACAAACACGCTTTAAAAATTGCTTTTGCTTTTGCTTCTGCTTTTGCCTTTCCGTTTCTTGTGAAATCTTCTCAACTTATCAGAACTGATAATATGCTAAATATTTGTTTGCCTACCAAATTTGATAACTGTAGTCCCAATAGTTTCTAGGTTCAGACAGATTATTCAGAAAAGAAATGGAATAAGTTGATGATGGACGCAAAAATAGATTATAGAAGTTTCAAAGCTCATGGTTTAATCAGCAAATAAAATGAAAGAGAGAAATAACAACCTAAGGAAATTCATTGCAGCATCATATTAAATTCTGTGAATTCATTTTTATACAAAATTGTGTTTAGACAAACTTATGCTCGGAATCACATCGAGTTGGTTCTCAGAAGATAAATTTAGTTACATATTCTATGATCTCAAATATTATTTCTGTATAAAGTAAATTTCATTGAAATAACTATTTTATGATATGCGAGCAAAATTTCTACAAAAAAGGTCTTTTCTTTTGGTAGCAAATATTACTAGAAATTGACCAACTTGAAAATCTTTCTCATATGATATATATATCCTATGGAACGTAGTTTACAAACATTCGTTCTATAATCTATTCCACTTCAATAAAATGTTTTAAAACATTCATCCAAAATGTTATACCGAAAGCTTCCATTGGATGAGCTTATGCTATGCCACGAATTTGATAGCTCTATCTCTGTAAAACTCTTAGTTCCGATAGATTAGTTTAGAATAATCATTAGACTATAAAAGAAAATTCACAAATATTTCACTAAAAACATTTTTCAAATAGTTTTCGTAATTCTCTCAGGTTTTTGCATTCATAGTGCATACGTAATCGAGCGATTATTGAATAGAATTGCTCAGTTTATAGCCAGATGTTGTCGATCCCACTAGCTGATTTTATATTATATGGTCTCAGCTCAAATAAGCTGCACTAATGTGTGCATAATAAATATAGAAAGAAAGAAAAAAAAAAACTATTACAGCTGCTTTTTCCCACAATGGGAACACACTTGTTATACATATACATCATATATATTCTATATACGATTGTAATGCTTAGCACAAATTCCATAATGATTAAAGCTTCGAAACTTACCTTGAAAAGTTGTTAGGTTGACGAATCCAAAATCGAAGATAGGTGAAGAGAGGCGAGGCGAGGAGAGAAGAGACGTTTAAGTGTTGCCAAGTGAGTTTACAAATCGAAATATTACATATTACATATGCAAATAATATGTGCATGTAATATAAACATTTTTACAATTTACATATTCTTAGGTTTATCATTTCGATTTTATTTTTTTTGTTTAATACGGTTTCGTTTCGTTCGCATTTAACGACTTGTATTTGCATTTTTTTCATTTCATGGACAATATTTTTTTCAATCCAAAAATTTTGTTAAATTTATTTATATTTTATATATATTTCTTGGAATAGCACACAATAGAACACGATAAAACGGTAAACTTAAATTTTTCATTGCAGATTTGCAAAGATTGAATTTTCATTTGAACTATTTCTGCTTTTATTGATTTTTCATTTTGTAACGAGTGAAAAATTGATTATAGGAAAAAAATATATAAAAAAAATAATCAAAAAAAAACTATGCATTTTATATGTAACATATATGAGATGGTGTGTGTATTAGTGTGGGTGTGTATCTCGTTGTATGTGTGCGTGTGTGTGTGTTTGAAACTTTAGATGCTTTTGGTACACAGGAAATGTGGCGTTGCTGCTGGGTCGGCAAACTCTTGTTACATTTGCAGCAGGGCGGTGCCGCAACAGCCATAAACAACAAAAAGCTTGCAACATTATAGAAATTTTTAAACAAAATTGCAAACACACATATTCTGCTGTGTATATGTGGTGTGTTCGTGTGTGTGTGTGGGGCTTGGTTTTGTTTGCCTCACTTTTATTTGAATTTTTCTTTTACTCATACACACACACAAACAGGGCCAGCTGTGCATGAAAACAATTTCAATTTATTATATAAAAAGGAAAGAAACGAAAAAAAAAACAATCTATGCCACTTTAAAAAGCACACAAAAGGAAAGGCGAAAAAAAAATTAGAATTGAAGCGCAGACGACGACGACGTCAGCAGAAACAGAGAACTACAACCACACACACACAACACACACGCAAGCACACGCATGCATATACATATGTATGTATATGCTTCTATATATTTTTATATATTGCTAAGTGTACATAATATACACACACATACATAGCGAGCTCACAGAAACGAAGGAGAACCAAAGCAAGAGAGCGGGTGGAGTGTCACACACACACACATATATATATATATTATGTATACAGTGTACGCTCGATATTGTAAACTAACAATAATAATACTATTAAATTTCTTCACACGAAAAAAATATGTAGAGTTAACTCGGTATGTATGTATATATTTGTAAAGTTTACTTTACAGTCAGCACTCTTCACACAGTCTTCGTCTTGTGTTCACTCCACAGAGCGTGCACTGTATTTACGGTACATATACACATACATATGTATTCCAACAATTTGCGCTGCGTTTTGTATTTTTTTCTTCGCCTCTTTTTCCTTTTTTTCGCATAGATCAGCATTGCATTTTGGGCAGCAACGAACGAAAACAGTAACAACGAAAAAAAGAAAAAAAAAGAGTGCACATACACACACACACACAAATAGAGATGTATATAGGCAACAACAAAGCGTGTAGCGACTGAGGTGGGGGCTGAAGTAAAACGCGACGCAATTTTCCACATATACACACACACATGCACAGTTCTCTACATTACACATACATATAAAAAATATATAGTATTATTTAATATTATTATGCTTGTTAAAGTGTAGGCGGCGACGGAACACGACGGGTTTATAACTTTTATTTTACTCGCTTAGCTTCGATTTGATTTCGATTTTATTTTATTTCGTTTCATTTCATTTCGTATCGTTTTCTTTATTTCTTTTTTTTTTTTTTGAACGTCGTGGGAGAAGACAAGGCGGAGGGAGGCGGCTCTTGTTCTACCGTTTGAATTTCGTAGGTATTTTTTTTTATCGGTTTCGCGTTGTTGTTGGTTGGTTGAAATATTTTTTCTCATTTTTTTGCGCTTTTGTTGCTTTCTTGGGCATTTTTGTTGTTGTTACTGCGATGCACATTTACCTTGTTGTTGATTTTGCATTCGAGCGACGATTTTCATAATTTTCGTGAATTTGTTATAAATAAATTCGCAACGTATCTGCGCAACGTCGTGAAATTTTCACATGCTCTGCTCGCGCACACACCCGATTTTAGGATTTGAACAACGTCGACAACATGGACAACGACGACGACAACGACGACGGCGGCGACGCTGCTGCTGCTGACGTTGTTGCTGCGGTGCCGAGTGCTGAAAGTTGTGCGCAGCTCGCAAATAACCACATCGAACCGCAACCTAGTTGGCATCAAACCGTTTGAGCTCGAACCGTAAACATTTTGTATCAAACTTGCACACACTGGTGTGCCAAATATTAGGCATGCTCAACACCGCAGTGTATGTAACAGCTGAAAGCTTAAGCATAGTATGTGTGCAACAAAGACAAAAACATGTACACTCGCAGCAGCACAATGTTTGCGATGCGCCAACAGTCGTGGCCTGCAATTAATCATAGACGCCAATGTAGCCATTGTTGCATTCGACATTGTCGCTGCTGCGATTGCTGCTGTAATTTTTTTTTCGTTCAATTTTTTTTCTGCGCATTTGCCAATTTTGTGTGTAGTGAAAGTGAAACACAAACATGACAGAGGCAGAGGACTGAGCAGCAGCGTCGCGTGGGCAGCGCGAACAACCAGCAACATCATGCATGCATGTTTGATGCTCGATTTGGATTACCGGTCGCACATACACACATGTCATACACGTGCGAGTGTGTGTGTACACAAACATGTATGTGCTGTGTTCTGCTGTGCTGTGCGCGCGCTAATGTTTCATGTCTATTAATATTGTGTTTGTTGCTGCTGCTGCTGCTGTTGTTGTTGTTGTTATTGTTGTTATTATTAGGCGGCCACCTTCAGCTGCTGCTGCTTGCCCCGCTGCTGTTGACTTTTGTGCAACAACACACATACATTCTCACACTCATACTCTCATACATGGCCGGCCGGCGGTGGCCTCATTGCTGTGTCCATGCAGCATTTCTAAGCGCCGGCAGCGTTGCCAACTTTCAGTTCGATTCGAACCAGTGAAGTTTGGCAACACTTCTGCGCGACAGCGCCCATCCACTTGCGCGACTGCGGCAACGTCGTCGTCGACGCCAACGTTCGATGTTAATGTTATCGCTGACGTCGACTGCGGCCGCGACCGCGGCCGTTGCTGTTTATAACAACATAAATAAATAAAAGGCAAAATGGTAAAAGCAAACAACAAAAGGCAACAACAACAGCAGCAAGAAGCAGCAGCCGATTAGAAGCTCGCTTTAAACGGCAGCCACAAACACACACACATACTCACATGCATATACTATGTATGTGTGTGTTTGTATGTATGTATGTATGTATGCTGACTGCATTGTGCATCAGCGCTGTCTGCTGAGTTTGCTTTGCTTGACGTTTCGTTTTTTGGTCGTTCATACACGTTGTGCTTTGCATGACATACACTTTTTGCGCTCTCGCTCTCTCTCTCTCTCTTTCTATTCGACGACGAACGCGCAATCGTTCCGTGTATTTTTCACAGTTCAACATTAGCCTTACAGTCAGACAGGCTAAAATCAAAAAAAAAAATTAAACATGACGTCGCCCAATTTGTATGAGGAAAAGGAAGTAATGGAGGAGTTCATTAGCTGCTATCGCCATTTTACGCCATTGTGGAACACCAATGCCGTCGAGTATCTATGCAAAAAGAAGAAGCAGCCCGGCTATCAGGAACTATTGAAAATCTTGCGACGCGTTAATCCCGAAGCAACACTGATGGATGTCAAGCGCAAGATCAATTCGTTGCGTTGCTGTTATCGCCGTGAATTAAAAAAGATACGCAGTAAATCGTATAGTGGCTATGAGCCGCGTCTTTGGTGGTTTCATTCCATGGACTTTCTGCAGCCCGTACTTAACCTCAATGTGACGACGCAGTACGTGAAACGTGACAACAACAACAGTTTGTCGTACGACGACAGTCTCGACGAGGCCAGCATGCAAGTAAGTATGATGCGAGAAAGAGAGAGAGAGAGTTCGGTTGGTTGGTTGTACGACTTGGCTGTACGACACAACGCTGTATGTACGACCATCGACAGTTGAATTCTTGTGCGCCATCATGTCGCATCATCATCACGTGCGCAACACCCAATTTTGGCAGCAATTCTTTCGCCTTTATCGTTCCATGCCCGAACTGTGGCTGGCCAACTCGAAAAACTATCGCAATCGCAAACTGAAAGCGCAATCGTATGAACGTTTGCTGCAACATTTGCGTCATGCCGATCCCAACTCGAACATACACATGTTAAAGCGTAAAATCAACAATTTGCGCACCTCGTATCGTCGCGAACTGCGCAAGGTGCACGAAAGCAAATCCTTGGGTCGCCATCAAGGCGATGAGTATGTGCCATCATTGTGGTATTTCAATGAGCTTGACTTTCTCTACGATGAGGAGACGGGTGAAGCGCAAACGTTGCTCGAAGCTGATCATGAGCACGAGCACGGGCACGAAAATGAGCAGGAGCAAGGGCATGCGTATGAGGATGACGAGGGCGAAGAGTTTGTTGAGGTTAGCTTAGTGCAGTGTAGCAGCAGAGGTCGAGAGTCAAGAGCTTTGCTTGCCTATTCGACTTGTGACGTCACAATTTACATATATGTATGTACATATGAATGTATTTTCGTTTTCTCTCTGCGCTCTTTTTGCAGGATGGCGATTTCTTTGCACAAACATTTAAACATGAAGAGGATATGCTTGTCATCGAGGGAGATGCCGAAGCCGAAGCTGATGCCGATGTCGAAACCGAAGCTGATGCCGAAGTCATTGGTGAAGTGTTAGAGCAAGGGGGCGGCGGCGGCGGAGGCGTATTGAAAGTGAAAAACAACAAATTGTATGCACCTTCCAGCAACATCAACATCGGCAGTAAAAATCTACAGTCGCAGCGCATCTCAAGTGCAGCGACAGCGCAGTCAACGTCACGTCGACGCGTGCGTAATATAAGCTATGACGACGTCGACGCCGACGTCGATGCCGACTATGAGGAATTGACGTTACCCGAGAGCAGCAAACGGCGCCGCCAGATGATTGACCATCACCAACAACAACAACAGCAGCAGCAGCAACAACAGATGATGGTGGTTAACCGCAGCAGCAGCGTCGAGCATGCGGATAGCGAATGCGATTTGATTGGCCAACGCATGGCTGCCCATTTCCGCAACATGCGTCCCGATCAGCGACTCTTTGCCGAGCGCATTATCAGCGAGGTGCTCGTCTATGGCCGCATGAATCGTCTATCGCTCGACGCCCGCTTCCTGCCCAACGGCAGCGTCAACGCCAACAGCAGCGGCATCGACGATGTTCATGCGAAATAGTGCAAACATTAAAAAGGGGAATGAGAGAGTGTAACTTTAGGGGGCTGGAAACGGGGGAACTCGTGAACTTTTGCCAATTAACGAGAGCGCGTTGTTGTGACTGGCAAAATGAAAGTGCAGGCGACAAAGTTGTCGCAAGCCAAATGTGTAATATATCAAATGTATAGACATAAATAGAATAAATTGTGTAATAATAAAACTTGACAAGACTAAGGTATAAACTTTGTTTTTTTTCTTTCATCAGAACAGCTGAAATGTCGCAAGCGATATATGTATGTATGTATGTACATATTTTACGACGTTACTGAACTTTTGCCATTTGATACCCTGTTGGAAGGTGACATTTTTGTCGCCTGTTGTAAGTTGAGGTGTTTGTTGTTGTTGTTTTTTTTTGCGCGCGCAATGAATTGTAAGAGGCAAAAGAACCGTATAGTTCATAAAACCGGTTTTTTATTCATTTTAGATTTCTGCAATGTGTTGCCTTCCCGCTCGCACTCACTCTTCTCTCCCATGTTCTCTCTCTCTCTCTCTCTCTCGCTTATTCTTGTTATCTCTGTTAATCGCTGCTATCCTGCTGCCACTCTGCTTTGTTTCGACCCCGCGTGTTTTTTGTTCCCAACAACCACCGACTTCTTGTCATCTTGTTCTTCTCCCGCTTCATCTTCTTCTACATCTTCGCCTGCTTCTTCATTCATGTAGCCCGTGCATTGGCACAGTCTCAGCGCAGCTTCGGCTCTGCGCTCCATGCTGAGCAACAAATTTCGAACGTTTTGATACCCTGTAAAACTGCAAATGATTTAACGTAAACAATTTAATTATTTCAATATTTTATAATACAATTTCTATGCAGCTTGCTAATAAAATGTTTTAACACTGATTTTCAAAAATCCCAACAAGCAGCAAATCTGTAGGGCATCGATAAGTCGAGCAACCCTCAAAACCACAAAATCGTTCTTTGCTTTTGTTTCGTTATTTTTTTTGCTTTAGTAACTTTAATTTGCTGCCATTGCCGTTTGGGGTCCGTTATGTCGAGACCATCACTTGTATGCCTCTGTGTGTGTACGTGTGTGTGTGTGTGTGTGTGTGTGTGTGTGTGTGTGTATGTGTGTGTGTGTGTAGGGCAGCTGCCTTGGGATTGGGATAGTCATCTGAATCTGAGTCAGCCAGAGTTTCAGGCTCTTACACACAAGCTAGATAAGAAAAACGACATGCTATACAACAACAGTTCAAATGTTTAAATTTTTTTCTTTTCGTGGTAATACATACATATGGTACATATGTACATATGTATGTACATATATTAATAGCAGAAATGTAAACCATCATAAGAAACCATAAGAATTAATAAAAATTAAATTATGAATCCATATTCGACCCCATTAGTATATAAAGTATGTACATACATACATACATAAATGCATATGTACATATATTTACGTGATCAGCATATAAAATCTAGAAATATTACGACTACTAAAACTGACACTAATCACAATAAAAACAATTTATGAGTAGAACTTTCAACTAGCATAGAACTCATACATAGATATTCCAAAAATTCAGTTTAATAACAAACTAATCTTAACTATTATTAATTATAATATCCCTCTACTACTTACATACATAGCGGGTATAACCCTATACCTACATATGTACATATATACATACATACATATACATATATATATGTTTATAGTCTCTGTCTGTGTGTGGGTTTGTCTGTACATGTATGTATGTATGCACATATTTACATATGTACATATGTATGTAGAAATAAAAGTTGTGTCTTTCTTTTGCCACCTTCTCTTGTCTCTGTTTGGCATTAGCAATTCTCTTTTTGACTTTTTCGCCATACGCTGGCATTGCTGTTCTTATTGTTGTTGTCATCGTTATTCTTGTTGTTGTTCTTGTCGTGGTCTTTAATTTTCTTTTGCCATTTTTACTGTTGCCAGCTTTGCCAGTCGCCAATTCGACTTTGTCCTCTCCCCCTCTCCATTCGCAACACAACAGCTTTGCCTCGCCCCCTCCTCCAACGACAACAGCAGGTCATTAAAATAACTTTGTTGCCATGTCCTTCCTGTGTTCATTTTCGTCTTTGCTCTGCATTTTTATTGCCGTTGTCCGCGTTTTGCGTCTTTCTACACAACGTCTTTGCCCGTCACTCAAATGATTCTTTTACGTTTCTGTTGTTGTTGTTGTTGCTGTCTTTGTCTTTCGAGTTTTGCACAATGTGTACAGTAAATATTAGTTATGTGCTACGTTGATAATGCAAAACAATTATTTATTAAACATACATATGTATATCATTAATAAGTTTGCAGCAGTTTCCAAAAGTTTCAAATAATTATAAGATGCATTTTAATATATCGATTTACTAGGATTATTTTGGTTGACTATAACCAGCAATCACTGTACTGATGTATGTATGTACATATAGACATATGTATGTATGTATGTATGTGCGTATGTGTGTTTGTTGTTGTTGTTGTTGCTAGGGAACCGGCATTTAAGCCGGCGTACAATTTTAGGCAAATTACTGCTGTGTTGGCTCAGCGCGATGTCTTGGATTTTGCTTTGTCATACAAAGCTGTGCCGATGCTGATCTCCCCCCTTCAACCCACAAGCGGCCAACAAAGGCCGCAATCAACCACAATCAGCCAGCCCATCTCAAAGTGGATGTGTTTGTTGGATGGAAGAGGGGATTGCAGGGCGCAAAATGAAAATGGCAAAACAAGGTCAAGTGTAGGGAGCAAAGTTTGTTTGAGTGCACACACATACATACATATAGAGCGAGAGAGATAGAGAGAGAGGAATGTACACACGCACGCAAATACAAAAACTATAAATAAAAAACGAAAGCGCGCAGCACTCGCATAACTTTTTCATTAAGCGCAGTTTGTTGTTGCATTTGTTTAAACAAAAATTGTCAGGCCGCTGACGTCGACAACGACAACGACCAACGACATCAACGCTGCAGTCGACGTTGGCGTTGGCGTCAACGTTGGCTGAGTCACGCTCAACAGGCGGCGCGCAAAAATTTTTGAGGTTAACTTTTTGTTACATTGACGACGAAATAATTTGCACAAAGATGTGAAGTTTTTGTAAGCTGAACTTGACGTTGTATGTATGTATGTACGTTTATATACATATGTATGTACATACATACATACACATTGTGTATTACACACTTACGTGTGTGTGTTTTCATGTGTGTATGTACTTACATATGTACATATGTATGTACATATGTATGTCGACGACACCTGTGGCTGCGAAATGCGAGTGAACGCAAAATAATAATGAAAATCAAATCGACAACAGCAAACAAAACAACCCTCAAACTAAACTCAACTCAACTGAAGATTTGCTGGCAATTTACAAACCTACGCTGGAAGTCAACGACGACGTCAGTGCCAAGTGCTGGCTTTTCCTCTGGCCCCCCAGCATACCCTGTAATTGCACATGTGTGTGACGTTCATGATATGCGCGCCCCGAAAATGTATGGGATTAAAGCGGGCAGCTGAAAGTGTAACTAAAAATCATTCGCAGAAAAGCAAAAGCCTCATTTCGATACAGACACAGCTACACACATACATATGTATGTATGTGTATGTATGTATAAGTGCGAAGGCATATGTGATATACATACATTTGTATACAAATTATGTATATACATCTCTACGTACATGTGTATATATATATGTACGTATGTACGTAACACTCACATAACAACTACAACAACGACGCAAAACGAAAAAGAAACCTACATAAAAAATTAAATGGAAATTTCTGATATAAAACACATACACACGCATACACAAGCACACAGATACCCACATTGCCAGTCAGCCAAACGTGAACTCAGCGCTCAAGCAGCAGCATGAAGTTTGGCATCGTCGCTTTTGTTCAGGCACCATAACAAAGCACTGCGCTGCCGCAGCGCAGCCAGCGGCAAAACGTAACGCGGCGGCAGCAGCAAACTCGTCGTCGCACAGTGTCCCAGATTCATTTTCCACATCAACAACAAGTACGAGATCTATAAAAAAAAACTCAAATCAAGATTCATATACATATATGTATATTTTAAAATTTGTAATTGCAACTTCTGAAGAGTTTTGTTTTGTTTTGCATGTTTAAGCATTTAGTGTGCGTACCACTGTGCGCCAGCAGACTCACAAACAAATAACAGGCAAGCAATGACTGACGGTCGTCGCGACCGACGACGCGTCAGAGAGTGTAGTTTTCGCGCAGCAACAGCAGCGTTAAAGCGAGAGAGGCAGTGAGAGAAAGAGATAGCAATAAACGCGATACCCAGTGGTGAATGAGCTGTGTCAGCAGGAATTAAAGATACTTGGCGTAATTCTTGGAAAAAGGTTCAAAATAAATTTGAAAAAAAAAATACAAAAATAACAAATGATAGATAACAACTGCACAATTTCATTGAAATGATTTGATTAATCAATAACAGCTATTGCACGTTTTATTAATCGTGATGTGGTGCGCCACATTATCGCAGGTTGATTAAAAAATTGTGTATTTTGGTGAAATCCCAGGTGTTTAAAATGTCATTTAATTATTTATGTCTTTTTCTTTAAATGTTTAGAATCAACATTTTTTTGCTATTTTTATTTGAATTTGTCATAATTTGTCAATTTGACTTAAACAGACGACTTAATTTAAACAGATATGCTTATAAATATGTATACATATATGTATGTATGTATATGAATAAGAGAACACACACATACATACAAAAATGAACATCACTAGCCAGCTGAGCACAACAAAGTGCAAAATGCGCCAGTGGGTGGGTGGCTTTGCCTGTGCTCAGCACACAATAAAAAAAAAATGAAAAAAAAAGCAAAAGAAAAAAAAACATTTTTTTGCTACAATTTGACACACAAAGCAGCTGTCTGCGCACACATACACATCGCTTATGTATATCACACGCTGTGTTGCCATGGATACATACATACATATATACACATACATACAAATATGTACGTATGTAACCGTTTGATACATACATACACAAGTATATCTGGCAGCGGGTTGTCGGCAGGCGGCGGTTGTTATCTACTGCGCATTGTCTTGGTGTTGTTTGCGTAGTTGTCTGTCTGCTGCCAGTGTATTGTATGCATGTTTGTGTGTGTGTGTGAGTGTATAGAAGAAGATGAAGCAGCAGCAGAATACTGAATAACTAGCGCAGACGCTTGTAGTCATGGTAGCGGGCGGGCAGGCGATTGTTGTTGCTCTGTTGGTCGTTCGGTCGGTCGTTTCGTCTGTCGGTTGAAGAACCGAACCATGCAGACAAATCAACATGACACGACCAACGGCAACAACAACCACAACGAAAGCAACAGCAACAACAAAAGCAACTGAAAAACCGGCACATTCAACTTCAACGCACACAGACGCAGACAGTGGCAGACGGACAGACACACTCACTCGCACGCAAAAGAGACAGCAAGACACAACGACAGACGAAACGGCCAAAGCGACTGGCTGACTAGTAGTGTTGCCAGTTCCATTTTCCCCTGCCAAATCTGGCTATTTTGTGTGCCCAAAATTTTAGCTCTATTCGCATTTTGTAAATGCATACACTTTTTTTAATTATTATTATTGGATACAACTTGGAATATTGAGTCTGATTTATCTGACGGCTATCAACGTATAATTGCTAAAAGGCACATGTTGAAGATACAAGATAATAAATTTTATTTCATTCATTACGCTAGACATCAAAAATTGACTTCATTACATAAAATTTTAAAAATGAAATTTTCCCCTTTTATATAGTACATGATAACATTGCCAGTTTTAGCTAATTATTGAAAAATGGTTAGAATTTTGTTACGAACATAAACAGCTAAAAAAAAAACAGCTATATGTTCTGAATATTCTTATGCTGAAAACTGACAGCACTGACTGGCTGACGACATGCGAGTGTGAGCCGAGAGAGAGAAAGAGACAACGAGGGACTGCGAAAGATGGAGCATAATGATGAGCGTAGAAGGGGAGCGCGTTGGTAAGAACGTGATGGTGACTGGGGAATGGGAAGGGGAAGCCATGCGAACGAACGCGTCAGCCAGTCGAAATAAATAAAGCAAAAGGCTGGCAGGCAACAGCAACAACGACAACAACACAACAACAAGGAGGACAAAAAGCAACGCAAATAAAACGAGTAACGCAAAAATAAAAATAAAAATAAAACTAAGAAGAGTAAGTGCACATGAATGTGTGCGTATGTGTGTAATAATAAAAAGCAAAATAAAATGAAAGCAAACGAAACAAGCATACGGAGGAATGAGAACGGCCTGCGAATTTTTATACACACATGTGGGTATCTGCACGTATGTATGTGCATACATACATACATACATGTGTTGGTGTGTTTATATATGTACATATAGATGTATGTCAGTGTATGCACGTACATATGGAGATATGCATGTTTGTGTTTTTAGAGATGGCTGCGTGTGTTGTGTGTTGTGCAGAGCGGGACGGGAAATGTGCGCAGAGCATGCTTTTTATCAGGGCAGCGACTGCAAAGCTTAGGCGTCTGTCCAGATGCCAAATGTAAATCGATGGGTTAGATCTATTCCAAGGCAAATGTTGAATGGATTGAGAGAGGACCAAGACTACAATCAAACAAAAAATAAAAGGGTTGCATTACATAGTAAGGGTAGATAAAAGGCTGACCAACATACAGCTTCAAACATAGCCAAGAATTTGTGTTGTGTTATGCAAAACAGTGTGGGGCTAATTGATTGATCGATATTGTCTATCGATTAGCGATTTACACAAAACTAAAAAGTCTCAACAATAACACTGATTGATTGCCTAATTGCCAAATCGATAACTCTGTTATGGAAATTTTATTTGAAAAAAATCATAAAAAAATATGCATTAGAAATTCTGGTTTTGGTGGCAAATTTATGCATAATAAGTTGATTGACTGTTTAATTATTTATAAAATCAACGCATTTACATTTTAAATGCCTTTTGTCATATTTTCATTTCTGACATTTGATAATTATCTTTAACGAGAACTCGAATTATTATGAATTCATAAGAATGAGTTATTAACTTTAAATTATTTATTTCTTTTTATTATCTTTAAAAAATATATATGGAAACTAATTAGCTAATACATAGTTAATTGTATGAGAATGAAAAAGTAAAGTGCCCTGAAAGCAAAGATAGAAATGCGCTGGGAACAAAGAATTTAATTTTTAAGATAATACCGCGCCTATCTTTGCTTAGCTAGATGCATACATAAGAAAATAATTTATTTCAATGTATGTATGTATGTACATACATATGTAGATACAAGTGTAGAGTGTTTGCATTTTATGTATTCAATTTGTTAATCGGAGTCATTCTTATATCATTGCTAATGACTCTCTAATTGACAATCAAATCTAGCGAGACTGTGAAGCATTTACTTTTTTTTTTGTGTTTTTTTTTTTATTTTATTTTTTTGCTATTTAATATCATGACGATAATGACAATAGTATTGTATGCATGCATGTGAGATATTTGATGTGCGCGTGAAGCCCCTCAATAGATAGACGTAGAAAACCTTCTGGCGTAACCCCGGCAGTTGCTCGACATTGACCGATATCGATCGGCGACAGTGTTTAAACAGTTGTACGATGCCCTCCCCGATGTGGTTTATACACCACACCCCTCCACTGCACCACTTGCACACACTTCACAATTTAGTATACAGACTACTATTTGTGCTATCTGTGAGTACTTTCAACCTGGACGATGTATGTACAAACATACATACATATGTATATGTATATTTGTTTGTGCTGCCGCATGCTTTTCCATTTCTCGCTTTGTTGCTAATTTCTGTTTTGTTAATGTGTTTTATTGAGGTTTTTTATTATCGGCAGATCGCGCGCGCAACGCTTATCACAAAACACGTCCGCGTCTGTGTCTGCGTCCGCACGTCCAGTCCAAAGACTCAACTCAACTTTACCTGCACCCCCACCACCCCTCCCCCTAAAGCAACCACTCGTGCACAAAACACGAGTGTGTTTCCACTGGCTGTCGTTCATTACATGCGAATGCCGAACGCGATCGTCGCCTGTAGTCGTCGCAATTCACAGTTAAGTCAGTTGTCACACACATACATACATACATATGTATGTGTAAGTAAGCAAGAAAACGCAGTTGAGTCAGCTTGACTCGACAATACCCGTTATGCATGCTAAATAGTGAAGTCTGTGTTTCTTAAATAATTTATCAGTTCTTAAAACAGAACTATGTATGTATGTATGTAAATATGTTCACAAACATTTCTACTTTATCATATTTCTTTTGGTTGCTTTAAATATTTTCGTTTGCCACTAACATAAAATACCATACTGGATTTGAAGTGGCGCGCGCATAACGAAATCAAACCTGAATTTATGACTGCGACTCGGGTGGGTGACATTGCGGAGAAGGCAAAGTGAAATGGTAAACAATGGACTGAGAGAGGGGCAGGCAGGCGAGTGAGTGTGTGTGTGAGTGAGTGAGATAACAAGTAACGTCGCGAAGCCGAATAAGCGCAAAAGTAGCGCAACTTGCGGGTACAACAACAATCTGCAGAATGAGAGCAGCAACAACAACACCAGCTGGAGCAGCAGCAGCAGCAACAGCATGAAGGAGCAACAGAGCAGGAGATACATACAAATGCGTACATACATACATACATACAATGTATGGACGTGTATTTGTATGTCTATATGTTATGGATATATTCCAGTGCTTGCCGGTTATGCGTGCGTAATCATGGTGCTCCATGTCTCTCTCTCTCTCCCGCATACATATGCGCTTAGGTACATATGTTTGTATGGCTGTACAGTAAACTGCTTTGGCCCCGCACTGCTTTGCCCCTCCACTGCTTGGCCGCTTCGATCGTGTTGTATCGCATCTTGTATTACGTGTTGGTTTTTTGCATGTTGTTGTCGTTGTCTTTCGCTTGCTTTATTTGTGCATAGCTCGTTCGCTGTTATTGTTGTTGCTGCCGCTTAAGCCAACTCAATCAAGTCGAGAGTCACATACATACATATATACATACAAGCCTGCTGAACAATGCCCCAGCTCAGCACCCAGCAACAGCGCAACAGGCCCGGCAACTTGCTTGATGAGATCGCAAAACGAAGTTCGAACGAACCGAACCGGTTTCCACTTACTGTCTTGCATATTTTTAGCAACAAGTTGAAACCCGGACTGAACTCAAATGGCGGCGCACTAGAAGAGAGCAGAAAGCATATACACAGACACACACACACACACACACGAACACAGCTTGTGTGAGTATTTGTGGAGATCGGACAAAGGATGTGGTGCGGCATTCGCTTGTAACAAAATTGTTTTTATGCTTTTGGCAAACGATCCGCGCCAAAAGCAGCACCGCCATTTGACCCCCCTCCACCCTCTTTCAATCTATCTCTCTCTCTCTCTCGGGTGCGACAGACAGACGGAAACGCCAGCGACCGCAAACATAGCCGCGTCATCGTCATCGACGACGACGACGGCGACGCCGCAAAACAATTGCCGGCCATTGTTGTTGTCGTTGGGCGACCCCCACGGCCCCAAATGGCCCCAGCGAAGTCGAAGACTAAGACGAAGACGATGTTGTTGTTGTTGTTGTTTTACTCAATACACTTTCCTCGCTAGGTTGTGCACTGTATTTTAGTATCGAGTTGGCGGCCACTTGAAAATATCGATAGTTTGCATAATTGAATAAATCGATATGTAATTGAATATGCAAATTGGAAAGTGACTTTTCAAGCTGTCGACACTTGATTATCTATGGCAATGACACAATACCATATTACAAGTGTATGTAAATGATAAACAATAATACTTATATTATACAATCCATAACTTAAGTGAATGATCGATAGTTGTGTTAAGTCGTCTTTATATGTATAACTCTGAATGATTTTATTTTTACATTTTAGGACAAATATATTTTTTGCATAAACTTTTTGTAAATTGAGCTCTTTTTACTTATTTTTATTTGAATTTTTTCAAATTATTAACGAAAAAATTAACTGATAATTTAATGTTTCATATAACAGATAATAAAAAAAAGACAGAAAGAAAAAGTTTGATTTGACTAGAAAATAATAAAGGGGTTTTAAATCATATTTCTAAAATTACTTAATCGAATTTAATTTAGATTATAATTTTTCAAAATAAACATTTTTAAAATTTTTCCTTTTTCTTTTAAAATTTAAAATAAATGTTTAACCGCGATTCTTGATTTTGATTTATATAATTATTAATTTTGTAGTGTTAGAATTTTGGTTAAATAAATATTGAGTTTATTATGACATCAAAATGTTTTTATTTTTATTTTCAATCTTAAACAGTTAATTAATCATTCAAATTGAAAGTACATTCACAATCAAATGGAGCAGTCTTCATTAATCAAGGATTAACACAATTAAAAGAAACTGGACTGCAATCAATATGAAAACTTTAATCCAAAATAACTGTACACAGCAAAGGCAAGGGCACGTGTTTTTGGCATCGTGAGAATAATGAAGATCATATTAGCACTATGATAAACACGAAATGCTGATCGATCAATCAACGAAAATGTTTCAAACATGTGCCAATCTTTTTTTTTTTATTTTTTTGGGATAGTGTATACAAATGTCGATGATGTATTTTCCAATTTATCTTATTATTTATTTATTTTTTGTGTCTGTTTTTTTTTTTTTTTGTGTTATTCTCGTTTCTTGTTTTCTTACATTTTGTTACATTTGCCTTGCCATTCATATTTTGTTTATTGTTGTTACCGTCTCCGTCTCCATCTTCGCCTTCGTCTCGGTCTCCCCTCGTTTCCCTTATGAACAAAAGTTGCGCCATGGGGCAAGCACAATGGCTCTTTGACCCTGACTTTTAATATGTACGTCGCTCAGTTGCCTTTGCCTCACTCATTTCATTCTCACTATCCCGTCGCGTCGCGTCGCGTCACGTCGCCCACCCAACCGAACGAACACACCCCAATCCCCAAGCCCCACAACCCGACAACCCCACAACCCCATCCCACATCATTCACGTGCTAAATTATTGTTATTATGATACCCTGTAAGTCATAAAACGTGGACGGTTAGCACAGCAATAACAGACAACATAAGACAGCGACGAATTGAAGCATAGTTGAAGAATTTATGGAATATGGGCGGAAAAGCCTTGAGAATTAATTGTTGAACAAGCAGACAACATTTTGTTATTTATTTATTGAGAAGAACGTTGGAAGTCTATTTATATGAAATCTTAATAAATTAGACTTACTAGATTTCAATAAGTATTCATTTCTTTTATTTTTATTAAAGTAAGATTGTCATAAAGTTACAAGAAATAAATTTTACAATATTGAATAATGTTTCTCTATTGGAAGTATGAAATATTTAAATATGAAAAATAGCAATTATTATTATGATTATGATTATGATTATTATTATTATTATTATTATTATTATTATTATTATTATTATTATTATTATTATTATTATTATTATTATTATTATTATTATTATTATTATTATTATTATTATTATTATTATTATTATTATTATTATTATTATTATTATTATTATTATTATTATTATTATTATTATTATTATTATTATTATTATTATTATTATTATTATTATTATTATTATTATTATTATTATTTCATTTTTTATGGTTTTCATTTCATCACTTCAAACTCTTTTCATAACACTTATTTGAATACTTATTTAATATATAACAAAAGGGTATCTTGTTAGTTGATCTGTTTTTTAACTTCCATCCCATTTAAAATGTTGTCATTCGTTCAACTAAAACCGAAAGCAATTTTAAGTTGAACTTGAAGAAATAACGTAAAAATAAGTCATTAAGCTAAAATCATTATCTAATTGTGTTTTATCCGCAAAACTTCCACTATGAGTAAGAGTATTAATGTTAGTTTTTATTAATATATGTAATTAGTAGTAGCTGTTACTTACTTTTTTATTAGCTCATTTTTGTAGCTTAGAATTAATTTCGAGAGTACTTGAATTAACTTTTGTTTTATTCTTCACATATTTTTTTTTTTGCTTTATTTAGTATTTTTATATCACAAATTTGAAATGGGTTTAAAAACACATTTTTTGTTTAATTCTATGGATAAGAAATTAATGTTAATAAATTAGTTATTGTGAACGCTATTTACAAAATATTTATAATAAAAATATTAAAACAACAGGACAAGTGGAATTCTTCTATTTAAAGAAATGAAACGTGAAACAAAAGCACATATTTATATATATATTTAAAAAAAAAAAATATATATATATATATGAATACATAAATATATAAAAACATGAAATGTCAAACTAATTTGAAAATTGTTAAATATTTGCATTTCATTTTTCTTTTTAGTTTGTAAATAATTTCTTGAGTAAAGCTCAATTACAGGGAATCAAGCAGTTGAGCACACTCTGAAGCATGCCTGTTATTATTGTTATGGATGTGTTTTTGTTGTGCTAAAGTATGATTAATTGATCAGAGGTTATGCAGCGCACTTTAACACATTTTACATGCTGTTCTTTCCCCTTCCATTCCCAATCCATCCCGTTCCATCCCATACCATCCCATACCATCCCATTCCATCCGTTCACCCCTTTCTAGAAGCCATTCCACGGTCTAGTATTTGATAACATGCCATGCACAGTTAATTTGGCTGCAACATCAGCTCATCACAACTCTTGCCACAGCCTGTCTCCAATTGCATCTCCAGTTGCAGCACGTTGCGTTGCGTCTTGGCGTCTTATCAGTGTGGTGGAGTGGGGAGTGGGGAGTGGGGGAGGAGGCAGCAGGACGAAACAGACGAAGGAGAGAAAGAGAGAGCAGCTGCCTCTGCTGATATAAGCTGGCAAATGTTGGAATGCGAAACCTTTTGCGAAAGCAGAGCCTTCTTCTTCTTCTCCTCCTCCTTCTTCATCTTCTTCTTCTCCTCCTTCTCCTCCTTCTTCATCTTCTTCTTCTTCATGCGAAGTGAGGGCGACATGTGGCACACAAACACAAACACAAAACGCACATCATGAGAGCGAAAACTGCAAAATGCAACTTGAGCATCATAATTAAATTCAAACTGCTTCACAGATAAATGCTTACAGAGAGAAGAGAGTGAGCGACAGAGAGCGAGAGAGAGATATAAAGGAGGGAGAGCAAGAGAGAAATAGAGAAATCTGCATGCACAGAAATCTTTTAATTAAGCATTTTCGGCTTTGGCTCTATAATTATTTTAATTCTCAAAGCTGCAATCGAATTATGCATAAATATGAAATATGTTGTGCATAAACAATGCCATATTCAATTACCATGGAAGACCGCATTCACGTTGAGCATGCTCGACACCGAGATACTTCATTTCACCTCAGTAAAATTCAACAGATAAACTATTTCATATTTCATTCCAGCTCTGCTAACAATTAATATTTTCTTCAAATTAAATATTGAATTGAGTTTTAAAATATAAATAAATAACTATAACAAATATATACTAAAAATAATTATAATAAATATATACTATAAATAAATAACTAAATAATTCGTTAATAAACACAAAAAAAATAGCAAAAAAAATGTATTGCTCAAAATATCACAACTAAATCGTATTTGTCTCTCTACTTTTATTTACAATCTGTCTATATTAAAAATAAGTAAATTGTATGATAAATTTTTGTTCTCTACTCTTATTTTCTGTCTATATTAACCATGAGTAAATTGTATATTTAATAATAAATTTACTGAAATAGCAGTTATCCAATGAGTTCTGCTATTATAACTAACATGTTTTCTGTTGCTTGAATTTATCTCTTAGGGTTTTAGTAAATAATGAAAAAAAAAAAAAATGACATATAAAAACAATATAAAATTATCACAAATTATAAGAATGTTGCTCTGTTCTTTTAAAATCAGTTCTGCTCAACTATTCAGTGTAAATTAAAAACTATAAAATATACATATATAATAAAAGATAGTAATATCAAGAAGGAAAATCTAGTTGATGGGTAAAATAAAACTAATATATAGTAAATACATATACTTGTAAATTGCAATGAAATCAAGAGATCATTGAATTACTCATTAACAGAATAGAACAAATCCAAAAAAAAACTACCTACTTATGTATTTATTTATAAGTCTTTATAATTTCTGAAAATTTGTTTGGAATCGAATAAAAATTGTTGAAGTTTATAAATAATTCTTTTGTATGAGGAAAAACGCCTGATATGGTATATTTTGAATGTAATACTATATCAATATACCAAATGTAGCATTTGGTATATTTGTTGGTGCGGTATATTTGAAGAATAATACTGCATTGTTATGTTTATTCACAGACAGTAGATTTCTTACTTGTATATATACTATATATATATATAATAAAAATTTCATTCCATTTCAGATACCCTTCAAATCTGAATTCGAGTTCAGCTTAAAATGCCATTGAATTCCATTGCTTTGTTTAGCATTTTGCTTAAGCCGCTTAAAAGTATGCTATGGAAATTAGCCAAGACACAAACCCAAATGCAGAGCAGCCAGCAATGCAGTAAAAAACAAACAAGTAAGAAAGTTACAGTCGAGTGTGCTCGACTGTGAGATACCCGCTATTGTGGTATCGCAAAATATACCAAAATACTAAAAATATACCAGATTGTATATTTGGTATATCGATATAGTACCACATTCAAAATATACCATAGGCAGCACAATATACCAGATTGTCAGCCAAAGCGACTATGACCCCTAGAAAGCAAGCCTTTTTGGCCATACAAAAGTATTTCTTTAATAACTTAGGCAGTTTTTATGTGATCGTAACCAAATTTTCAGGAATCATAACTACTATAGTTGTTATTGTACATACCAAAATTCTATCTTTATAGATAGATAGATATTCGATTTTTGTGATTTTTGGGGGCAGGAGTGGGCGTGGCAAAAATTTGAAACAAATTTGATCTGCGTGCAAATATAACAAATGCTGTCGAACAAAAATTATAGCTCTATCTCGTATAGTCTCTGAGATCCAGTGTTTCATACGGACAGACAGACCGATAGACGTACATGACGAGATCGTCTCGGCTGTTGATGCTGATGAAGAATATATATACTTTATATGGTCGGAGATGCCTTCTTCTACCTGTTACATATATTTCCTGCCTGCACAAAGTTATAATACCCTTCTACCCTATGGGTAGCGGGTATAGGAAAAACAAGTTATTTATATTTTATACAAAACTGTATTAGTGTCATGCTTCAGCAATAATAAAGATTAGATAAAATTAGTAAAAAAAAAATAATAATAAAATAAAAAAAAGGTGTGTGTGTGTGTGTGGAAGGGTGATGGCAAATATTATGTTCTTAGGCAGTGCGAACGCCGCGCAATTCTTTGTCGGCCTTCTTGAGGGTGACAAAGTTGTTGAGCTGTTTGACGCGCAACTTCGACCAGACCATAAAGTTGCTGAGACCCAGAATGGTGGCGGCATGGAGCGCTGCGCCCTCCGGATAGAGGACAGTGGCACAGCCCAAACCCGAAGGCAGATTCAAGCTGGACCAGGCATCCACTTGCATGTTATCGGACTTTACGGGCGGACAATTGATCACCGGATAGTTGGTGTTGCCGGAGACAACGGGCCCGAGGCCATTGGAGCGTCCAGCGACAGCGATAAAGATCAGATTGCTCAACACCGATTCGTATTCGCGGACAATGCGCAACGTCTCCTCGGGTCCCTTGTGTGCCGACGTCACACGCAACTCGACATTGAGTCCCAACGATCGACAACTGGTCGCGATCTTCTCGCTGTGCGATGTGTCCGATGCACTGCCCATGAGGACAACAACCAGATGATCCTTCCGCGGCATAATGTCGGCCAACTGTTCGGCCACCCAGATGAAATTGCGCTTGACCGCATCGAGATCGGTGCTGGTCACCGTTGTCAGATTGCGATACACCTGCTTGTCGACCATCAAACGTTTGTCACCAGCGGGCCACAGACGCCACGAATCGGAATCAATGATGTCGGCCAGCAGAATGTTGCCATCGGCATCCACACCGAACTCCACCTTCATGTCGATCAGTGCGCAATTCTTTGTCTGCCAGGCGCGTTCCAATATCTCGAATACCAACAACGTTGTGCGTCTCATGATGTCCACCTCATCCTGACCTGTGATGAAATACAAATGTTCAAAAAGTTCTGGATTTGTCTGAACATATTTCTGTCTTCTTCAATTACCAATTACGAGGCCGTTGAGTTCGAACTTGGCCGAAATGATTTGCTCGTCGCTCCACTGAGGATCGTGATTGGCGTCGTCCTTGAAGAACGTCTCCTGCTTCGGTGGCGAAAATCTGCAATGAAACATTCAAAGTTGTTCTACATTCAGGAAATTTCGAATTGCAAAAACTATAACCAAAATACTAAAAGTATTTAAACATAATTTCATACTATCGATACATAATTTCATACTATCGATATCGATTTGCTATGCAAATTTAAAACATAATTCGTTACTATCGATAGTGTCAGAAGTATCGATAACACTTGCAATTATTGTATACTATTGATTAAAGTTACAGTAAAATGCTATACAAATTTAAAACATAATTCGTTACTACTGATAATAGTTATTATTTTCTATAAATACTATCGATTAAAGTTACATTAATATGCTACAAATATTTTAAATATAACTCGATACTATCGATAATGTCAGAATTATCGTCAAGGTTTAAAAAGCTTTAAGTACAATACCTAATTAAAAAATTAGCAACTATTTTGATAGAATGCTTTTGAAGTTACGCATTCACAAAGTAAAATTAAAAAAAAACTTAAAAGAATATGAACATAAAATATTAAATGTTTAAAATGTAAAATACATAACTGTAAGATAATCTACGTTATTTAAATTATTATTTTATTACTCAAATGAACCAACTTTTAGTTAATTAAATAAAGTTACACACGATTATAATTAGCTGCTGATAAAGCCAAATTTTGCAAAGCATTTATAAAGATTTTTGTAATTATAAATCATGTATGTAATGAAAAGGATGTGTTTTTATTTGAATCTAATGTTTTGGTTAGTTAAAAAACAATTAACCTTGGAAAACTATACAAGAAAGTGAAATATGCTGCAGAGAGCAGAAATTTTTACCTAATATTGATGTAACACATAATAAAAAATTGATTATATCTAGAATTTTTTAAAAATTAGTTTCCTAATCTTAAATTACAAAGTAAGTTTTAGTTCAAATATAAAAAAAAAAACTAATTTTAGAAAAAGTTTAATATTAAATATAACCCTATAATATAAATCTTTCGACAATTTTGAGGTTTTAGAACGACTAATAGTAATGGTGTAAAGAGAGGAGGAAGTTAAGAGAATTAATTAATAAATTTCAGAAAAAATGCAGTAAATTTTGAAATTACGAAAATAGTTCTTGTAAATAAAAGCAAAATTTTCACATAAAGTTCTCTCAATACCAATATGAAGCGAGTAAATTTCTAGATTTATTAAAGAAAGAGGGGCAAGTTGAATAAATGAATTCAATGGATTGATGAAAAAGTTCATTAAATTTTGAGTTTAAATTTTTAAGAAATAAATTTGAAAAAAAAAAACATTTAAAATTTAAATATATTATATTCTAGGCATATTAAAATAATATGGTTAATTTTAATAAAAATTTAATGAATTCAAGAAAAAATAAATTACATTTTGAGTTTAAATTTTTAAGAAATGAATTCCAAAAAAAATAAATTAAATTTGTGTTTAGATATTATATTTCAGATTTATTAAAAAAAAGTGGAAATTTGAATAAAAATTTAATGAATTTAAGAAAATGTAAAAAAAAATTCGGGTTTGAATTTTAAAGAAATAAATTCGAAAAAACATGTTTAAAAAAAATATATTTTTTAGATTTATTAAAAATATAGGAGAAAGTTAAATAAAAATTGTATGAATTTAAGAAATAATTTAGTTTAAATTAATATTCGGGTTTAAATTTTTAAGAAATAAATTCAAAGAAAACCATATTTAAAATAAGATGAATCAATATTTAAATAGGAAATCAATCTTAGAAAAAGGTGCTCTTAGAAAAATTCGAATTCTAGTTCGAATTAAGTTGATGCATGAGTAAGGAGGGTGAGGAGGAGGAGGAGGAGAAAGTTGAAGAGTTTTAGACAATTGAAGCGAATTGCGAAATTTTTGCACAGAATATTATTGCGGTGTCGTGGTTTCTTATCACCGCATCACCGCATCAACGACCTGAATGCACAGCGCGCATCAATTGATATTGAATTTGTTTACGGCAACAGGAACATTTGGTGAAAGGGACGGGAGAGGGGGGATTGCATTGATAAGATGCACTTGTGTGAGTGTGTGTGTGTGTGTGTCGCACATGCAGCAGAGTGCAGCTCACAGTTAGTTGACGATGATGAGGATGAGTTGAGTGATAACCCCAAGTGGAATGCTACTGACCTGTAACCCTCGGGCACGCCCACATTGCGCTTGAGGAAGGAGCCGGTTGCCAGGCGACGTGTAACCCATTCAATTGGTATCATTGTGCATTTGCGGGCAATGAAAGACTTCGAACCGCAAGATTTCACATACGCAGTGCGTGCGCCTAAGTGAGACAGCAATACATACATAGATAGATATAATGAAAACAGTTTACAGAATTACATATTCTCAAAAACTCTCAACTTACCCGCCTCGTTGAGCAACCGAAATACCTGGTAATTGGTTGTATTCGAGATCTCGGCCTTGCCGGCCAAATCGTGAGCCTTCACACCATCGCCAGCTGTGATGCGATCCTTGCTGAGCAGCAGACAGAGGCCAGGATGTTCGGGTAGATCGTAGACTTGTTTCGTTTTGCCCTCGATCAGCACATTGCCCAGCTTGTAGCCCTCAACTGTAGATGGCGCTGTTGTTAATCCACATGCTAAATGGCACAAATACAAATTCAACTGCAACAACACTTACTTGATGTCAACGTTGGTTTTATTGGTTGTGTGGTTTTCGCTGTGGCTGACATTGTTGTGTGGATTCTGTTTTCAGTCGCTGCGTTGTTGTTGTTGTGGTTGTCCGCTAAATTAGCTTCAATTTACAATTTGCGTGGTCTCACGTGTTGTCCGTTTTGCTCGATACTCACAGCAAAATTATTGAGTACTTCTCCAAGTTAAAGCTCCAAGCCAACTGTGTGCTCGCAAACGATTATCCGACGATTTTATGTGCTGATGTTTGGAATTGCTTATCGCGCGACACCAACACACACACACACGCACACACATCGTCTCGATCTCTCGACTTCGCTGCTAGCAAGAACGAGTGTGAGAACGAGAGAGCGCTATTAACAGCAGAACGTTACTGTTGACATTCAAATGCTGCTTGGCACAGCGTCAAGTCGTCGCATGTCACAATAAAAAGAAAGGTTGTGAGCTCACTTAACCACTTAACATTTCTATGTTAAGCTGTCTGTCGACTGTTAACTGTACAAGCTGCATACAATATTGAAATGCAATTACTTACAGTTTGGAAGAATAACAAATTTGTATTATTGTTGTTTGTTATTGCTTTTGCAATCTTAACTACATTTGCAGACTTTGTTAAGGTTCAAATTACTGCATTATGTAAACAATTTCGTAATACGATTTATTTACACCGATCTAATGGAAGTGTGTAGAAATTGCATTTACCATTGCACTGTGCGCTTTAGACGTCCGGCATTTGCCAACATCTCAGAGATTAATCCAGATTATGTGCGCGTCATCATTTACAATTTACTCGACATATGCTTGTATGTATGTACATATGTGTGTGTACGTTTGAAAACAAAAATATTTTTGTTATTTTTTTGCTACACGTTTTCCGCATCTCGAGGACAGGGATTGTCGCAGGGCGAGAGGGGAGTAAGAGACAGTATTCTGTGGTTTCTGGTTGCCAAGTGCAAGCAAGCGGAAAGAAAGGCTAAGTTATTGGACAACAGGCAAATTGTTTTTATAATGCTCAATGTGAGACAAACATGCACTCATGTTACGATTCGCTTTAGCAATATTTGCTTGCATAGCAATCTATACATCTATAATTTTAAGAAGTCATTGGAGTAAACAAACTATTGATATACAAGCAAAATTCATGAGTCACACTTTATTTGTGTTTCCTTTCATTATTTGAATTGCGCGCCAGCACTTAGCGGAGACAAGAACCATTTAATCAAAGTCACAAGAATGTTATCGATAATTGCGTAACTACGTGAAGTGCACATTTCATAAGGAATTTAACAGCGCCCTTTGAGTTAACATTTAGACCTATGTTAGTCTCAAATTGCGAATCTTAAACTTGCTATCAATTAAGAAACAAAACTTTACTGTTGATTGGAAATTTGTAAACACAATTCCTATTGGAAATGTACCAAATGTGCTTTAATAGTGTTTTTCGCCGTCTGCTGTCATTAATCAACAAAGCGTTTGGTTTTTTTTTGTGTAAAATACCAAATAAGCAATCTGTTCAAAATGACGCGCCATTCAAACACCGTTTGCAAATATACCACGTGCAAAGTGTGACCAGTCCACATTTAGCGGGCTTGGCGATAAAGTGTACATTTTGGATTATTAAGCTGCGGTCACGTTGGCGGTAGGAAGACAAATTGTTGTTGTTTTTTTTAGCCGTCCGTCGCAGAGCAAGCACAGTCGGTAACGGAAATTCTTGTTAACATTTTTCGCGCTTTACGTTCTGTACGGCGCCCGGTCGTCGTCGCCGTTGCTGCCTCCCCGAACATCGACAAGCGCAGCGGCGTCGCATCAAGCACACACAAAAAAACGTAATCCCTTTTATTATTTTAGCGCAAAAGAGAGCAAGAAAAAAAAAAAGAACCAAAACGAAACTAATAAGAAGAAAGGCAAAGAAAAACGCTGCATGCTTTTCTTCTTGTTGTTGTGCTTTTCAGTTGAACTAAATTTGATGCGTCGCGTCGTCGTTGTCATTTAAGCTTGGCTGGCGCGCTTTGTTATTGTTGGTTGTCTGCCGTCTGTCAATTGTATTATATTAAAATTACTTTACTTAATTCTGTGTATTTTATGCGCCTCTCTCTCTCTTTCTCTTTCTTTGTACGTGCGGGTGTGTGTGGAAGTGTTTGTTGTTTGTGTGTTGTCCCGGCTGCGAAAGTCAGAAGCCGCAGCATAAAGAATCTGTCACAATTGCAAAGAACAACAGAAGAAGAACAAGAATGCAGAAAAGACGAAAGCAAAGCAAATAACAAGAACAATTGTTTTGCTAATTATTTTTACTTTTTTTTTGCGGTGTTCTCAATTAATTTTTTTTGCTTTGTTGTGGTTGTTATCCTTATAGCGTACGCACTCTCTTGTTCTCTTGCTTTCGCTCTCTCAGCCGCCTCTCTCACCAGCTGCGCCTGTATGTGTGTTGTGTGTCTTTTGTTGTTGCTGTGCTGTGCGCCAAATGCAACCCCTCTGCTTAGTTGTTGTTCTTGTTCTTACAACATTTTTTGGCTTACAGTTATCCTGCTGTAAGTTTACGTGCGTGCGTATGTGTGTGTGTATGTATGCGTGTATTTACATTTGTAGGCGTGAACAGCATGCACTAATAAATATGAATTTTAAGATTTAAAGTTGGATCGTTGGTTTGTAAGCGGGTTCTAGATTGCGAATTGTGTGTGTATGTGTGTGTGTGTGTGTGGATGTGTGTGTGTGTGTGTGTGTGTGTATGGAGAGGGGGTCATCGCCCAACCGGCGTCGTGCGTCGTGAAGGCACCGCTAACTAAACTCATAAATTTTACAATAGCAACAGCAGCTGCCATGTAAATCTGCAAGTGTTCTTCGTGGTTCTTATTCTCTTCCCCCCACCCCCCGTCCCTCTAGAAAACATTCGTATGAGGTACGCGTTTTTTATACCCAATGCCTGTAATATAGTAGGGTATTATATCTCAGTGACAAGCGAAACTGATAATGTAAAATAAGGATTATCTTTTTTATAAATTTGGTGAACTAATTTTTTCTTTTTGGTGAACTATCCTTAATGGTAATCCGTAATAAATAATTATTTCAAGTAAGTCAATAAGTTTTAGACTACAAACAGTACTCTCATGGAAAATGAGGAATAACTTTTTTATAAATGCCACGGAAATTATAAATTTTTTCTTCTTGGTGAAATATCCATAATGAAAATAATAATTTGATTAAGTTTTAGACCATAAGCATTGTTCGCAAATTCCACCTACTTGCTTTTCCTTTTTCAAGTATTTCAAATTAAATTATTAAATATTAAATATGTTAGCTATCTAAAAGGACAGACAACACAAAAACTTACTTCCTTCAAATAACTTCCTTAAAAATTTCAGAAAATTCTAATTTCTATTTCTATTGCCCGATTTTTGGGTTTATTACCATTAAACCCTAAAACTTTACCTTCTTAAGCTTATTGTTTATTGAATATTTATATATTTTTATAATAACTGTATGGTTCCTGAATAAATATGAATCCAAATAATTCTAGAAACATTATCGAGTTGAATTCGTTTGCTAAATTGTTTAGATCACTTCTAACTTTTTGTTCGTCCTCAACAGAAATAAGTTGCAGGTATTTAAGAGCCGAGCTTACTTCAATGCAGTTAGTTGTCTCGTTTATTCCAGTTCTTCTTTAGCCAGCCAATTCGTAGAATGTAGCATTGCATACTTTTTGGGGCACACATAAAGTTCTTTGACTGCAAATACATTGTTGACGCCTTCCACACTTCCTGTTACCCTATTAATTATATAGTATGTTGTGTGGACACGGTTGCCATTCCAAAAAAATTTGTTGTACCAAAATTTTGAAAAAATGTACCAATTTTAGCAAAAATGTACCACAAATTTTTTCACGAAAGATTTTTTGTATTTCACAATATATAACTGTTTACGTAGTGATAAACCATAGATTGGCGCATATATATTTTCTCAATTGACACAATACGTCGCAAATCGACTGTATGCGATATTTTCCAGTGTTAGTCATGGTTCAATTTTTAACTGATACAAAATTTGTGTCTAGTGGAACAGAGCCATTTGTTAAAATATGTGTGAACATAAAATTTTATAAAAAATTTAAATTGTAGACCAGGCCTATTGAAAATGTACCCAAATTAAAAAAAGTGATCCAATGTACCAACGCATAAAAAATGTACCAGTTTTGGTACATTTGTACCAAAAGTGGCAACCGTGTGTGTGGATAGTACAATTTACGATACCAACACAAATTTTATCTTCTCTTGGGAATAATTTGGATACTCCTCCATTTAAGGCACGACGTCAAGGCTTTTTATGGTTTTTTGAGCATTGCTCACTTAGTTGACAATTGAATCTTCCCTAAACTGGATTCGACCAGAATGTAGAGTAAAGTCCAAAGAAATCATCTTTGCGCAGCTTATCGATAAAAAGGAAATGGGGCATGGCAACTAGTATGTAATACATTTCGAGAAGTGTAGTGATATTAAATAGTATTGAGTGTGTAATAATCATAATCATTAACATTTATGATCGACTATTAATCAAAGTCGCACTATCGTTGTTGGATCACATATCGCATCGTAGGGTATTCCAATTAATACAATACTCCAATTCTTCAATTATGTCGCCCTCATAAAGAATACATATGTATGTGTATGTGTGTGTGTGTGTGTGTGTGTGTATAACATGCCAAGTTTGTTGTTGATTGTTGGTTTGTTTTGCTTTACTTTGCTTTGCTTTGGGTTGTTAATTTAAATTGATTTTTTGTTGTTGTTGTCGTTGTTGTTATTGTGTTCTGCATGCATACACATGAGTTGCAGCAGTCGCCAAATAACAATCGTGGCACTGGCAGCAGAGGGCAAAGCATATGCCGCATAACGCACGCAAAGCCACCTCCCACAACTGCATTGACCCTCCCCCTTCCAACCGTCATATTGTCCACTCACACACTAAGAAAGAAACAGCGAGAGAGAGAGTGAGAGACACCGCTGTCCACTTAAATGTGACAACAATCTGAATGGAACACTGCTTGCCATGATTTGTGGTTGACTAACACACACACACACATACACAAACACACCACTCATACATAAGCTTATGTGATTTTAACTTTCTTTTCGCCTTTTGCTTCATTGCAGCTTAACACACACACACAAACAACAATACATACATATATAATTACAAGAAGACTGCACCGTTCTGCCTTAAGCGTCGACGTCAGCAGAGAGACAGGAGAGCCAGCGAACGAACAAGCAGTGCAAAGCAGTGCAAACGATACAAACAACACGACGGAGGAAAACTAAAAAAAAATCACATTATTGAAAGCCAAAGCAATTCATCACAATGAGCTCGTACATCGAACTGTTGGGATTGTTTGTGCTGCTCATGCTGCCCTTCTTGTACGAAACGAATCACATATTCCGCTACTACTTCAAATTCCTCATCTATTATGGGATCGTATCGTTTAATTCGATCATATTAATACCGGCTTTCCTCACACGGCCCTGTGATGTGCGCAATTTACTGTGAGTATTAAAAACACAATGCAACAATTCAACAAAAAACCGAAAAATTGAAAACAAAAAAAAAAAAAAAGTCAAGTGCCATAACAAATATATCAAATATATAGTATTTATAGCTAGCAATTGCATTCATAAACGAACACTTTCGAAATCAGTCAAAACAATTCATAAAATTAATTATATTATACAAGACCGCTGACTTATCTCTACACCCTCTATTAGCCATATAATATATCGTATCGTATCGTTTGCCGGGTCGGTCGGTCGGTCGGTCGGTCGTTATAAGTATATACTATATACATATGTATGTGTACATATATTGAGAAATCGATAGGCCCTCGCTTTGTGTTATTATTATGGTTCTTGTTTGCTCTCTTGCGGTTGTCGCTCTTGTTCTTGTTCTTGTTTGTAGCCAAGTTAAATCCCATAACCGCACCTCAAGGGTAGCCTCCTCTATTTGACTAACTTTGATTGCTTATCAAAATGAATATATAAAACTTGAAGTCCATCAACTTAATGCTTTGATTACTCTACTTCCCCCCCCCTCCCCCCAAACGACCTTTAGACTGTTTGTCGTCTAAGTGGCGAGGCAAAAAATTACTCGCTCAAGTGCTTCCCCCCACTTTACCTTACAATCTGTTGATAAGTCACAGTTAAATTGCGATAAAGACAACTAGTTAATCACATGTTAGGATAGCAGCTAATTAGTTGTATTGGCCTAGTAACTCTCTTTCGGTATTCTCCCAAACAATTCTAAGTAGGTAATTACTATTCTATTCTAATTTCGAATATTTCTTTGGTATTCCCTTGTCGATTGTTGAACGAGTTTAGTCCTTCGAAATTATATTTCCTTTGTTCTGTATTTAATTGTATTCAAAATAATGATTGTATGATTTCTTATCTCTGGATCTGATTGCCAAATTTATAAACTATTCGAAAAGTATTATGTATTATTTTAAATCAGGAATACGTTTAAGCTAATTCGTAAACTAAAACAAACCTCTACTTTAATTGTAGTTAATTGTATTTTTAGGCCAGTTGTTTAATATTTATTCGCTAGAGATGCGTTTCTTTGTTACGTAGAATAATAACTATGGTTCTTGAAGATTTAATTACGAATAATAGATAACAATAAATAACATTTGTAAACGTTTTGAAATCCAATTTTAATTGCTTTGGTTGAGAATTCGGTATATTTCGTACATTATGGTATAATTTTTAATGTATTAGTATACCGATATACAAATTATAGAATTCAATTCATTTTAGTATTATTTCGGTATATTTTTATTGAAAATATATAGTTCATTCATGTATATTTCATACTTTATGGTATATTTTTAATGAATTAGTATATCCATATACCACGCTGTATATTTTAGTATTGTTTTGGTATAATACGGTATATTTTTTATTGACAATGGGTAGATGGTTAAATTTCTTCATGTATATTTCGTATATTGATATATATTTCAATTGTATCGATATGCCAACTATAGCAGTATATTTGAGCATTATTTCAGTATATTAATACGGTATATTTTTATTAAAACTATGTAGCTCATTCATGTCTATCATATCATACTTTAAGGTATATTTTTAATGTATTAGTATATAGATATACCAATTATTCAGTATATTTTATCATTATTTTGGTATATCAATATGGTATATTTTTAATGAAAATTGGTAGCGTATCTCTTTTTTACTTGTTCATATAAAAGAAGTTGAAGTAGTTGAGCATTTCAAGCTACAAAACCTGTAGTGTTATCCAATTCTTTCAACAAATCATGTCCAACTATAATCTGTCAATGAAACCTTTAAATATCCAATAAGTATTTCAATGACACAGATCCTCGGATAGTGATATCAATACTCCCCCCAAAAACTCGATTTCCTTGACGACACTTCAATTAGTAACGCGACGCACTTCAATTTGCGTCAATCTGTCAGTCATTGGTTTTCTTTCACCACCCAAATGCTTATCAACCTTGATGGCCCATTGTCCGTCCTCCTGGGGGTTGGACTAACTAATATTAACGAAGTTCATAAAAAAACCAATGAAACATTTGGACACCTGCAGCACAAATTATTGAGGGGTTATCGAATTGAATTGAATTGGTAACCTCTTCAGCATTTTGGTTCTGTTTGTTGACCACGCTTTGTATACTATGCTGTAAATATTGAAGGACGCTTTTCGTAATGCATTTAGTTGCTGGTGCAATTGACACGTGTCGACCCTGCAAAGGCGTTGACTACTATTCTTCTCAGGTTCTCTGACTACGTGCTTTTTTTTTGGCCCCGGCAAACGTGCCGTGTGTGCACGCTAATACCAATTGGCCAAGGTTCGTGTTTCGCAGGAGGTCCCACATTGTGTCATACTCTTCAGTTCTTTAGTTATTTAGTTCTTCAGTTTACACCGACAGCCGAAAAAATCAGCAGCTAAATTGGGTGGTAAAACACCGGGTGACGACTTTAGTCAGCTTACTATATAGATTACTCATTTAAGCCTATAAATTTGTAAAGTTGTTTATTAAACAATCCATATTGCATTGAAGGTCTTTCAAAGACCTTCGCTGTAAATCGATAAATTGGATTTGCACAAGCAAACTTCAAGGATATGTCTTTAACCTTGGCTTACCGATTTGGTTTCATTCTTACCATCGATCTTTAGCTCGAAGAGGAACTCAAATATTGACTTCGCTTCTTTTAAATAAATTTACAATCTTGGTGAATTTACTTTGTGTTAATGACATTTCTTCTATCCATTCGGTAAAATCTGAAAAGACTACCTTATCAAATGAAGTCATAAAACGAAGCAATTCTGCCCTAATACAATGCAAATAAGTGAAAGTTAGTAGCAACATTCAACATAAAATTTGTGAATACATTACTCTAAAAACTTAACGGCATTTCATTTCTTTTTATACCCGCTACCCATTGGGTAGAAGAGTATTATAACTTTGTGACTTCCGCCTCCGTAAATCGCTAAAAATCGAATAACAAGCGTAAGCACACAATAATACATACAATGATAACTAAAGTCTTTGAGATTTCTGAAAATTTGATAACGATCAGATAAAAATTGTAGAAGTTATTTAATAAATACATTTGTATAGGAAAAACGCCTAGTCACTACGGGTCATAGTTGCTTTTGCTGACAGTTTGGTATATTTAGCGCTCTATGGTATATCAATATACCAAATATATCTTTTAACACATTTGTGGTATATTTTGAATTTTTGCGGCATACTAATTTGGTATATTTTAAAATGAATACCACACTGTTTCGCTTTTATACAACATGGATAGAGGGTATTTCACAGTCGAGCACACTCAACTGTAGCTTTTTACATGGTTTATATGGATTTAGATACACTTTTCTATTCATATTGATACAATAAGCGATTCCATTAAAAATAATGCTAAAAGGAATGGAATACTTTTCTAATCCATTTTATTTCTCGTCGATCCTATTAAATATAGATCGGAAGGGGATGCAATATTTCAACAATCAGTCGTACTTTAAAAACCAATTCCATACTTTAAACACTTTTAATGAATTTCTTCACTTTCTCATACAACTCGTAACTATTTTTTTGTTTTCCTTTTCTAATCTATTAATTCTGAGAAGTAGGACTCAAAGGAACATAATGCTGCCCTAATCTAATACTATGAAATTAGTCATTCAATTCTCTATTAACGACAATGCACTTCTCGCTTTGTTATGACCCCAACGAAATAACTTATTTAAACGTTGTCAGACAGTATTAAATTGTCCTGCTCCTTTATATTTGATTATACAATTCCTCAAACAATCCTCGACTTGTAATCGCAATTGGTTCATAATAATAGTTGTCTTGATGGTTTGCGGTGCATTAGTTGAATGGTTAAATCGATTGTCTGTCTCATAGCCGTCACATGCCTCGACTTGGGCACAGTCATTAAATCCACCTCGAACACAATTGAGCAACCCTCCCCAGACTGTTCAGACTGCCCGTCTGTCTGTCCGTCCGTCTGTCTGACCATATGGCGCTACCTCGCGCCCCCTTTTTTGGGGATTGCACAACTAATTGCAAATTGCTCGCACGTGTCACCTGTCGCCATATGCTAAGGTAATCAGAGTCGCCTAACCGCCAGCTTAACAATCAAAGTGGCACCCTCTTCCCCCTCTACCTGTATCCAGCTGCATGCTCGCCACAAATAGTTTCGAGATCTCATTCATAGTATATTTTCGTATGCATATGCATTGCGATTCACTGATTGAGTCAGGGTCAGTGTTGGATAAGGCCAGGCGGGAGATAGAACTGTGTCTGTTCCCACTAAACGATCACAGCTGTTGCTTGCCACAAGCCACATGCCACATGCCGCAGGTGCAGGTGCCACACTCAACAACGACCATTGACAGCGAGTGCCAAAAGATATCTATATTTAGATTGTTGCTCTTTGTTGGCTGCAAATACGCTCAGATTGTGATTCGGTTTTGCAACATTCGGTTGCTGCCTGTAGAGGTTTTGCTTCTGCAACATTATTGACAATGCAATGACGATCATATTCTTCCCAGGTCAGCAAACAATTCATTCTAGTTGACTCTTCTGACTTTTGCTTGAAAGCTTGAAGGTACTCGAGCAGTCCCCAATTCTGGGAGATATTGTCAAGGAACTATTGCTGGGAATCCATCTTTAAATCGAGTTTAATAAGTGCACTCCTAATGTGTTAACCTTTTAATACCCGCGAGTGCCTTGAGGCACTTATGATATAATTTGTATTATCTGAAAAACGAGGGGTTTTTAAGTCAGTTCAATTATATGATAAGTGTCTCACGAAAACTCTGATAATTCTGGGGCTTTGAGGGTTAACAAAACAGCTGATCGAACAGCTAGATCAAGTTAACATTCCCGTAGCCATATTTTCTGTTCCAATCTGGACATTTGCGGGATTTGAAGCGAGCCATTTTGTATCCCCTAAATGATGTAGAAAATTTAAGATATAACTATTGTTAGTAAAAGCAATAGTTAGAAAGCTCGATTGTAAAATACGTGCAACCCATATTTAATAAAAGTAAAACAGTACGGTATTATAAACGTACCGAAACATTACTAAAATATTTCGATGACTATAGAAATAAACAGATGGAATCGTTGGATATCGTTTCGGCTGTTGATAAGAACATGTATAGTTTATAGTATAGGAAATGGCTCCTTCTGTCTTTTACATACATTTCCTGTAGACACAACGTTACAATACCCTTCAAATTTTATTAATTATTTCATATCTAAAATTGCGCAATGCTGCGAGTATAGTAAAACTTTTTTAATAAAATATAGTAAAATATAACATTAATATAACAATATATAATATAATCTATATATCAAATAATGAATATGATTATATTTGACTTATTTTACAAGACTTGTAATGCGACTGAGAAATCCGCATATTTCGAAATACCATTTCATATGTTAAGTTATATTAGTTTGTGTCAAATCTTTCTTTTGATGATCGTCCACGTTTGTAATATCAATCATTTCTTCCCATTCCGTTCTTTATTTAATAGGATCGCAGTGTAGAATAGATGCGGAATAAAAAAGGAATAGATCCATTCATTTTAGAATTTTTTTATATGCTAGTCAAATGGATTGGATTTCTTTCAGTATTATATTTAATGGGATTGCTTTGTTGTATCAATAGAAAGAGAAAATTGTATCTAAAACCGTATGAAGCATGGAAGTAAACTACAAATGAGTGTGCTCGACTGTGAAATACCCTCTATCCATGTTGTATAAAAGCAAAACAGTGAGGTATTAATTTAAAAATATACCAAATTAGTATACCGCGAAAATACACAGACAAATTCACAAATATACCAAAAGTCATATTTGGTATATTGATATTGCAAAAGCTGTCTAGTGAATAGTTCATTTCGAAGACTTTAAAATGCACAGAGTAGAGAAATTTGCTAATGTTAATTTACAATTAATGTCAGTAATATAATTGCATATTTTGCTTTGCAGATGGGCGAGCACTTGGTGTCATCGGGTGACAGCGCTGATCGGACTGCGCTGGGAGCTGCGGGGCAAGGAGCACCTCGAGAAGGATCAGGCCTGCATAATCGTGGCCAATCACCAGAGTTCGCTGGATGTGCTGGGTAACACAAATTAGTAGATATCGCATTCCATGCAATGGCAAAACTAACAATTTGAAGTGCTCTCTTTTTTTTGGCAGGCATGTTCAACATCTGGCATGTGATGAACAAGTGCACGGTGGTGGCAAAGCGTGAACTCTTCTATGCCTGGCCCTTTGGTCTGGCCGCCTGGCTGGCGGGCTTGATATTCATCGATCGAGTGCGCGGCGAGAAGGCGCGCGATACGTTGAATGCGGTGAATCGTCGGATCAAGAAGCAGCGCATCAAGCTGTGGGTATTCCCGGAGGGGACACGACGCAACACCGGCGAACTGCATCCGTTCAAGAAGGGGGCCTTTCACATGGCCATCGATCAGCAGATACCGATACTGCCGGTCGTCTTCAGCTCATACTGTTCATTCCTCAACGACAAGAAGAAGATCTTGAATGCGGGACGCATTGTGATCACAACGCTGCCGCCGGTTAGCACCGAGGGTCTGACCAAGGACGACATCGACACGTTGATGGAACGTGTCCGCGCTCAGATGAGCGAAACGTTTAAGCTCACCTCCGCGGAGATGTTGCAACGCTATAAGCCACACAAGACGCCACCGATGTCGTCGCCGCCGATGGTGGTCAATGGAGCCGAGGCCGCTGTGGCCGCTGCTGTGGCGAATAGTTCGGGATACGCGCAGCTGCATGCGGCTGCCTCGTATGAGAGCTACAAGAGCGCCAGCGCCAGTGCCAGCAAAGCCACAATGCTGAAGACGCTGTAGATGCATGCAACAGCTGCGCTGCTGACTAAATGACAAATGCACCTTAACCTTATGACATGTGGTGCACGTATTTTGGCGCAACTGTCCCAAAAACTCTCGAGACTTTATTCGTAGGCAAAACTGCAATGCAAACACACACACACACACACATACCAAAAACAACAACAACAACAACAACTAAAATGTAGACAAAACTTTAAGGCACACACTATGCAACAACACAACATTTCGATTTCATTCCCACTGACAAAATTATTATGTTTATTATGTGCTAATGATTGAGTTGTAAGGGTCAGCTTACATATATGTAAAAACGTTCTTTATGCTTATGATGATTCCCAATCAGTGGTTTCCTTAACAATTTACATTTTTAAACTGTAGTAAAATGTTTTAATTTATGAGTTTAGGAGACAGATTGACGGAGCAGAACAATTTATGAAAGGTACAGAAAGATACCCGCTACCCAAATTCAATAAAAATGAAACAAAAGAGTTCGCAAAAATACTAAAGTATACCGCATATTTGGTATATCGATATACTACTACATTCAAAATATACCATAACATATACCAAAATGTGTATTTGGTATACCGATATACTACTACATTCAAAATATACCATAAAGTATACCGAAATGTGTATTTGGTATATCGATATACTACCACATTCAAAATATACCATAAAGTATACCGAAATGTGTATTTGGTATTCCGATATACTACTACATTCAAAATATACAATAAAGTATACCGAAATATGTATTTGGTATATCGATATACTACTACATTCAAAATATACCATAAAGTATACCGAAATGTGTATTTGGTATATCGATATACATTCAAAATATACCATAAAGTATACCGAAATGTGTATTTGGTATACCGATATACTACTACATTCAAAATATACCATAAAGTATACCGAAATGTGTATTTGGTATATCGATATACTACTACATTCAAAATATACCAAAATGCGTATTTGGTATATCGATATACTACTACATTCAATATTTACCATAAAGTATACCGAAATGTGTATTTGGTATATCCATATATCACTACATTCAAAATATACCATAAAGTATACCAAAATGTGTATTTGGTATATCGATATACTACCACATTCAAAATATACCATAGAGTACAAAAAAATATACCAAATTGTCAAAGCAGCCCACATCAAATTATTTCTTGGATAACTTCCAAGATTTCCGTCTCATCTCCATGATGGGTAGCGGGTAAAAAAAGAAACTCGAAGTTTTCCCTTTGCTATATCAAGTATTAGCATTAAGATCAACAAATACAATGTTGAGGATTCAGTCACATGTAATTTCCATTCTTATAGGAGCCACTTATGATCTCCCAAGTTTTGAAAGCATTCGAAATTCCTTTTTTAGTATTATTAACGACCAAATCGTAAGAAGCATAACTTTTCAAATTGATGTACGTATTCGTTTTGTTGCATAGTGTTAATGATATGCATAATACTATATAATAAGTATATACCATAATATGTATACAGCACATAAAGCTCTAACTAAAGTTATAATCAAATATGTATTAGCGAAACATTTCTAACGAATTTCTCCACACAATTCACACAAGAAATTGCAAGAAAAATGTATTTTTATTACTTAGACATACCGAGAAAAAGCAAAGAAACAAAAATCAAAAAAAGAAAAAAGAAAAACGAAAAACTAGAAAAAAAGAGATGTGAAATATGGAAATTGAAACCAAAGCTATGTGAACACACTCTAACTAGCGGGGTTAGGGGTCCAAAAACATGCCCAGAAATGCGCTCAATATCGTTCGATTTGTATATAGCCGATAAAATATATTGTATGTGACATCATCTATTTAGAACTTAACCCAAACAAGAAACAAAAAAACTCACATAAAAAAATCATTTTGAAGAGCGCATTATTCACTTGGCCTGCCGATGTTACACTTTTAATTTGTCTATGTATTATTTACCTATAATTAATACTTTTTTTTATTACTATTTTTTTTTTTAGTTTTATTTTGTTGGTTGTTCTTTTTTTTTGTGCATCCCAAAATGACTTGAAGAGATTTTAATTACATATATGTATTTATGTATTGTAAACAAGTATATTGTAAACCTAAAAGATAATGTTCTAAACTCAATATTGTAAATACGATTCGCGACAGAGAGAAAACGAGACAAAGCGGTACAGAAACAGAGAGAGAGAGACGGGGATAGAGAGAATGCAAATGAGATGGAGAAACACAGAGTGAGAGAATGAATTTCGCTTTGTTGCAGTTTAGTTTAAAGACAAATCAAAACAATTAAATACTAATAATAAAAATAACTTTTTTTTGCTAATACATATTGTGTTTTATTTATCTATTTTACAAGCTAAGGTAAAAGATTACTTGATGACTTGATTGTACTATCGATAAAGTCGGAGAGAGTTTCATCAACTGGAGACCATAGCGAACTTTGAGGACTTAAATGTGAATAAAAAATATAACTATAAAAGGTTTCATTTAGTTCACGATATTGCACTTGAACATTATTTCACATACTATATTTCAATAACGACAAGTGATGGAAAGATCAGTTGATTAATTTGAAAATATCTAAACATTTTTTTGGCTGCATAATTCTAACATGTTTAAATTTCAAACTGGCGGTTTTTTAATGTTACTGTTTTTAGATTGTACGAAGATATACGCAAATCATTAAATAGTATATTAATAATAATTTATTATACTGCTGGTTCTATTATTAATATGCGAAGTTAACAAATTTGGAATTTATTGTTTCAAATGGTATTGAAAACTTTAAAGTTTTCAATTGGTAAATCCACAGAAGAAACAAGGAAATCAAGGAAATATACATCAATTTATAACTTAATTTTATAAAAATGTACATTATGAAGAGCTACAGAAAGTATTTTACAATTTGTTGACGAGATGTCAAGGAGGTCCTTGTCTGAGCAGAAAAAAAACATTTGCTAATTTGAATTAATTTAATTTATGTGGCAGAAGTTTAATTTCCAAGAAGACATTGAGAAGACAAAGCTTAACTACTTAAAATGATAAGACGAAGAAATAACTCTTCAAGCCCCACAGTTTTCAGTGTTTTCTGGAGGCACTTATAATATAATTTTTATAATTAACAAAACGAAAGGCTTTTCAATTGAATTTTATTTATCAGTTGACCATAAACATATGCTATTTGATATTTTATCATTGCCAACTGACAGCTATAATTGAAATGACTAAAAACCTTCAATTTTTCAAGGCACTTTAGAGGGTTGAGTATATTCCAAAAGTGGAGACTCTAACTTGTCTTATATATATATACATATGTATATGTAACGAGTATCTACGCCAAATGCCATTCAACTGATCAAAAAGACATAAAAACCTACAAATGTTTGAAAGTCATATAAAAATATTGCAATAAATTATTAAATATTGCCAAAAATTAATTTGTTTGGCTTAAACAATATTGTTTTAACCCTCATTACATGCACATGTTAATAATGCAAGCAGCATAAATAAACTATATGCTTAATATTTTTATATATTTTTATGGAGTTGAATAACTGTGTACGAATTTTTTTTGGTGTCTCAGACTATTAGTGCAAGGTCCTACAATAAATAGTTTTTGTGTTTAGTATAACTAAGTCTATTTTATAATTTTATGTAAGTTTTTAAACAAAAATAAATTGTATCTATAATAGATAACCAATTTAACAAACTAATACATTTTAGTTCAATATAAACATTTTGCTTTTCGGGTGCTCCCCAAAAGTATGCAATATTTTTCTGAAATGAATTGACAAGCAGTGCACTGCTTGCTCATCGCTAAGTAAAAAGTTGCTCAGCTGAAAAGTATGCAATGTTTTGTGGACATTTGTGTGATGTGGTTATAAATCATAAATTATTTTAATGTCCCTTAAACCATTTATGTATATGAGCATTACCAAACTATAGTAAGCGACTGAATATACTTTAAAAATTGATTGATGTAATTTAATATTAAAAAATGTATTTGATGAAGGTCGACCGAACCTTTTCAGGGTTATAAGCAAATAAAACGTTTGACGAAAAAACCAAGTGAGCTTTAAGATTAAAATATAAAATTCTGTGAATTGAGCTTCATTTTTTTTATTGAAATATATTTGCTAATAATCAGAATGATTGTAGTTATTTTTAACATTTATTTAATTCAAAAATAATTAATTGCCAATTATTAGAAGAATCGTAGCCTTTTTTTGGCAGTTATTTAATTTAAAACAAATTCCTCACTATTTTGTTGGGACTTATTTTCAACAGGAATTAATTATGATTTATTTCTAACTTTTTTTTGCTTTAATGTGATTCTCTGAGTACTATGTAGTTAAGCTTTTGATATTTGTTTTGTAAAACTTTATTACAATAAAGGTTGTTGGTTGCTGATTTATTCGTTTAAACTATCTTTATATAGTACCAAGAAAGGAACATTTTATATTTCAGGTCTGGGTGGAAAATGGAAAGGTAACTCTTTTATTCAATGTGCAGCAAAAGTGCATTAACTGATTAGTGAGCATCTGTGCTATTGGCGTCCTTTGGCTGTTCAATAATAATGCGCTGATATCATTAATAATAAAAATTATGGGGCGTTTACAAGAGGTTGTCATGACAGTCGCCTGACATTTATGCAATTTTATGAGGCGGACTGGAGAGGAGGTCGATGATGATGAGGAGGTACGTGTCGAGAGGACTGTCGGAAAACTGTCGTCTAATCCACCCCACTGTCTTCGGGCTGTCGGTCTGTCGGTCTATTCGACTGACTGTTGGGACGTCGCACATCGCGTCGTGTCGAGGCAATGACAAGTCTATCAATTTTTCACACACTTATGACACGGCAGGCGAAAGGCTGCAAAAGGAGCAAAACGCTTGGGTTTTTCAGCATGGACGAACGATTAAAATGCTCGTATATTGCATTTCTCTCTACCTTTTGCCTTGTCACAACTTGCTCTCAAAAAAAGGGGGTAACCAAAGAATGAAAGTAAAGTACAAAGTGAAAGAATCGAAGGCGAAGACGAAGACGGAGACGACAGACGGAGCTCAACCCGAATTGGAAATCATGGATTGAGGCATGCAAAATGTTGCCTGCTTCATTGCACAATTTTCGCGCATATCGAATCGGGTAATTTTCACAATTTACGATAGTTTACGAAATTTAAACGTCCTCATGAATTGTCAATGTCTTAAATTACAAATTCTGTGAGCTGCACACATATTTTGGACAGGCTTTGAAGGCTTGCCCAAGGGGCCACATGAATACCCTTGACTCTGTTTCTCTTTGATAATGATGATGATATGAGCTTCGATTGTTGGCCATTTCTATCACTCTGATAGTCTGAAATTGTTATTGTTTGTTGTGCCAATCCGCATTTATGCATCTGCTATCTAAGAATGTTCTGCAGAGTTCTTCTTAGCACTTAGCCTTCAGTTCGTTGTACACTTATTATTAAACTCTACATTTTGGATATTCATTTTATATAATATAATTATATATTAAAGAGAAACCCAAGCACACATGTCCACACAGGTCTATTCTACATTCAATGTCTAAATAAAATGTCTAAATAAATATGTATATGCATATGTAACTATATAAATGTACTTGTTACTACTCACCATCACTTTCTTCCACGAAATAAATCCATTTAAAAATTTCGTCTCTGAAGTTGTAATTATTAACATGTATACTAATCCTTTCACATTTATTATCACAAAAAAAAAAAAAAAAAAAAAAAAAAATACACACATTCACAAATTTATAATACTCGCTCTTATATACTAAGCTTTCACCTATTCGCACTACTAATTGCAAAACAAATATAAGAAAAGCACTCACATAATTTTAGAAGACTGACTCTTATATTTGCATTTCATTATTATGTAGATTCTTAAAGCAAAGAAGGACTTAGAATGCGCGACTCACTAACACCAACTTAATTGTGAACTTGCAGCAACAGTTGAGTGTGAGAGCGAGACAAATCGAAACACTACTTCACCTTTTGCACTTTCACAGAAAAAAAAGGAAAAAAATGGCACCTGAACTTTTGCACATATGAAATCAAAAAATAAAAGGCGAATTGTTAATTTAGGACGAGCTTTCAACGATTGTATTATAGATTTATTAACATATTCACCGATATTTAAGTACGTAGCTAAACCGTAGCCGCGAATAAAATAAAGATTCACTATTATTTTTACATTTCACTTTTATGGAGACGCGTAAAACAAAGAAGGATTTAGAATGCGCGCGTCACTAACACCAACACAATTGTAAACTGCCAGCAAGAGCCGAGTGTGAGAGCGAGATGACCAGAAACACTGAGTCACATTTTGCACTTTCACAGAAAAAAAAGAAGAAAAAATTCCACATCAACATTTGCACGATTAAAACCGAATTAAAAAGGACGAATTGTTAATTTCGAGTTTGGAACGAGTTTGCAATTATGTTATTATAAATTTATTTACTTATTAACCGATCTTTAAGTAAGAAACTAAGCCGCTGTCGCGAATTTAAATGCAAATGATGTGCGACGACGCGGAAGTCACCTGCACTGTGAGCTCATCTGCAACGTACTGATATTCGTGGGGGAGTAATATGGCCCTCACTCCAAAGCTGTAAGGTGCCATTACGTTGAAATGTACAAAAGCTTTACGTTGGACAATCGTGACAGCAATGTCCCAAATTGGCGAGGCTCAGTAATGTGCGCAAGTCAAAAGACAAATAAATAGGCAATGTTTGCGTGTGTGTGAGAACGAGTGCGTTTGATTTTGTTAATTTTGAAGCAAACGTTATATATGTATATGTATGTATATGTTCATAATATGCAGTTTATAGATGTTTCCAAATTGAGCTGAAGATATCAACTGCTTGATTTAACATACATAAGTACATTGCTAAAATTGTTTTGAATAGTTTTGTAAGTAATTGAATCCTTTATTTATTATTAATTTATTTGTATATCAAATGACACAATATTTATAAATATACGTTTTTTGTATATTAGTTCATCCTTCTCCAAAAAACGTAACCCAATTACCTCGATTATGTTTTCTGTTAATTGATGAAATAAGAACAAGAATTTTCCACACCTACGCACACAATATTTTATCATTACAAACTTCGCTTGATTTTTAATCTGCGATTTGAGCAATGTGTTCCAAATGGTCCATTGCCATTATGGGACATTGTTGTGATGAGTGTCCAGTTTGAAGCTTTTGTACAATTATGTGAAATTTGTACCCTTGCGTAAAAGCACTTTACAGCTTTGGAGTGAGGAGCAATATTACTCCCCACGAATATCAGTACGTTGCAGATGAGCTCACAGTGCAGGTGGCTTCCGCGTCGTCGCGCATCATTTGCATTTAAATTCGCGACAGTGGCTTAGTTTCTTACTTAAAGATTCATTAATAAGTTAATTAATCTATAATTACATGATAGCAAACTCGTTCGTAGCGCGCAATTAACAATTCGTCCTTTTTAATGCGGTTTTAAACGTGCAAATGTTGATGTGCAATTTTTTCTTCTTTTTTTTCTGTGAAAGTGCAAAAAGTGACTCAGTGTTTCTGGTCATCTCGCTCTCACACTCGGCTCTTGCTGGCAGTTTACAAGTGTGTTGGTGTTAGTGACGCGCGCATTCTAACTCCTTCTTTGTTTTACGCGTCTCCATAAAAGTGAAATGTAAAAATAATAGTGAATCTTTATTTTATTCGCGGCTTCGGTTTAGCTACGTACTTAAATATCGGTGAATATGTTAATAAATCTATAATACAATCGTTGAAAGCTCGTCCTAAATTAACAATACACCTTTTATTATTTGATTTCATATGTGCAAATGTTGAGGTGCAATTTTTTTCTTTTTTTTTTTCTGTGAAAGTGCAAAAAGTGACGCAGTGTTTCGATTTGTCTCGCTCTCACACTCGGCTGTTGCTGCAAGTTCATAATTAAGTTGGTGTTAGTGAGTCGCGCATTCTAAGTCCTTCTTTGCTTTAAGAATCTACATAATAATGAAATGCAAATATAAGAGTCAGTCTTCTAAAATGATGTGAGTGCTTTTCTTATATAGGTGAAAGCTTAGTATATTAGAGCGAGTCTAATCAATTTGTGAATGTGTGTATTTTTTTTTTATTTTTTTGTTTGTGATAATAAATGTAAAAGGATTAGTATACATGTTAATAATTACAACTTCAAGAACGAAATTTTTAAATGGATATATTTCGTGGAAGAAAGTGATGGTGAGTAGTAACAAATACATTTATATAGTTACATATGCATATACATATTTATTAGACATTGAATGTAGAATAGACCTGTGTGGACATGTGTGCTTGGGTTTCTCTTTAATATATAATTATATTATATAAAATGAATATCCAAAATGTAGAGTTTAATAATAAGTGTACAACGAACTGAAGGCTAAGTGCTAAGAAGAACTCTGCAGAACATTCTTAGATAGCAGATGCATAAATGCGGATTGGCACAACAAACAATAACAATTTCAGACTATCAGAGTGATAGAAATGGCCAACAATCGAAGCTCATATCATCATCATTATCAAAGAGAAACAGAGTCAAGGGTATTCATGTGGCCCCTTGGGCAAGCCTTCAAAGCCTGTCCAAAATATGTGTGCAGCAACCAGAATTTGTAATTTAAGACATTGACAATTCATGAGGACGTTTAAATTTCGTAAACTATCGTAAATTGTGAAAATTACCCGATTCGATATGCGCGAAAATTGTGCAATGAAGCAGGCAACATTTTGCATGCCTCAATCCATGATTTCCAATTCGGGTTGAGCTCCGTTTGTCGTCTACGTTTCTTTCACTTTGTATTTTGATTACCCTTTGGGTTTAAAGAGGAAGTTGTCATATGGCAAAAGGTACAAAATGTGATAATTCCATGATATTTTGAATGTGTAATATATATTTGATATGTATTTGCATTTAGTTTAGGTAATTATATTGAAAATTGTTTGCTTTATTTTTTTTTAATTCCTAAATCTTGTATTGAAGTCAAGTTTTATTGTCAACTTCAAGCTGAATAAGTAGGTCAAGTTTTAGGGTTTTTTCTTCTCGAGATTTGAATAGCTTAAGGTAAGAATTGGGAGTGTGTCAATTGCCTTTTTAGGATGTCCGGTTTGTAGTTGAGATATGACAGTTACATGCTGATGTGGATGTCATCCCGTCTTGTAACATGCCCAAAAAACTGACGCGTCATGCCTCGTCGAAAGAAATCATGAGATGGGATGGTCTGGGATGGGATGGATAGACGATATTCTTGTGTTTTTAATTGTGATTTACATGACAGTCGTCTGTTGGGACTGCAGGGGAAATGAAAATATGCATTTTTTTTGGTTGAAAATGGGACAAAACACGGGGCGATGCTGCCGTTGTTGGACACATGTCAATCAAATGAAATTAACACGTCATCATCACGAGCAACATTGCTGCGAGTCCGGCGGGAAAAAAATATTGAGAATCGAAAAAAAAAAACAACAACAACTCTGAGATTGGCTTGGGGCGTTAAAGTAGCCGATGGAAATGTTGGGAATGCTCTTGTTGTTGCTTTTTCCGATGCGGATGAGGATGCTGATGCTGTTGGTGGTGGTTAGCGCATTAGTTAATGTTATTTCTTATACCCGGTATGCCTTGATCAAATGGGTATGATGAATATAGACTTTAGTTGCAAACCATCAAAATTTCGCTTGTTTCGTTTTTGTTAACGATTCGATTCACAATAAATCAGAAAATTTTTAGCTAATTTGTTGGCAAATTTTAATGAGGACTATATTCATTTCCACATATGTATTTATATTTATACCCATATTATTTTTGAGTGAACGCATTAGCATTCTACTATAACTACAGATTTTAACTATAACATTCGACAAAAGATACTTTATCATTTCAACTGAGAATTTATTTAATTAATTAATTATAGTCAAGTAATAAGACATTTATCGTTCTAAAGCTTCAACTTTATTAAAAGAAAAATAATTAATTTTTATTAATTTTTACCTTAATATAATTCTAAGAAATTTCATTGATTTTATGCAGTATTTATTTTAATGCAATTTTGATGATTTCATTTTATTTTATTATTATATAATTTATAATTTTATAATATATACTTCAATATCGACTTATAAATTATTGTATTTCAGTATTTAATTATTTCATTATATTATATTATATTTCTAGGTTTTATAAAGCTTACGGCACTTAAATGTTGACTTCAAAGTTTTTGTAGTTTGATTTTTTAATTGATTTTAAGCAGTATTTATTTCGTTGCAATTTTCAAAAGTCAAAAATTTGATAATTTCATTATATTTTATTTATATACATATATTTTTATTTTAATATAATAAATCTAGGTATCTTGGTATATTTTATTTAATTTTATTATTTTATGAAAATTTTTTTCTTTGATTCAATAATTATTTGCGATTTCCGGGTATTCTGTAGTCGCTTACCCCATTTTTGCTAGCTAGCTTACTTGTGTTTTTTGTTGTGCTGCTTTTCCGATTTTCTATTTTTCTATTTTTTTTTTTGGCGTTTGCGATTTTTGTGTTGTTGCGCTCGCGATTATTGCGGTTGATTGCATTTTACAGCGTTGATTTAAGCATGGGGCAAGGTCCAGCTAATGGGATTACGTAATATCATTAATCAGCCAAGTGAACTTGCCACACATACACATACATACATAGAGAGAGAGAGAGAGAGAGAGAAAGAGGCAGAGAGTGAGATGCTTTGTGTGTGCGTGGATTGACATGTGTCGCATGTGTTGCAAATGGTTGACAAGCATGTCGCATGCTGATGTTGCACCCACCATCGAAAAACGATCCCCTCGCTCGTCGCTCGCTGCTCGCTGCTCTCGGGACACGCGCTATCTGTAATTATGTAATTACACCCATGCACTCATACCTGCCATGCCTCTGCCTCCCCCCTCTCCTCATCTTCATCCTCATCGTGGCAGCATATCGCACTAATTGCATTAAATTGTTCTACACGGCGATCGCTTCGTTCTATGTATGTCTATCTCATCAGTTGTCCAGCTGACGCTCCTGGACGTTCCTTGTTCTTCCTCCCTCAACTGCATCCCTTAGGTGTCTCTCTATCTATAGCTCTATTGATACTATTTGCTTAGTGCGACAGTTTAAGTTCCATGTCGATTGGTAAACAATTTAATTGATCCCCCTTCCCCCTTACCATAATTTCTTAATTCCCATTTGCAACGCAGCCACACGTGTTCCGATCGATTCTTTTAGAACCACTTACTCTATCATGATATAGTATTGTATATTATACATACCCTTAGTTGCTGTAATCATATCACCCCTGGACTCTACCTGCACTTCCCCGCTTCTGTCACACTTTGTACAGTTGCTCAAATTGAATGAACTAATTAGCTCAATTTTCCATAGTTGCAACTGTAGCTTCAATGCATTAAGTATGTTTAAGATTACATTCAAGTTTTATTACAATTCTAACTCGAATGTGTTTATTTTGATGTTTGCAACAATCGATGGAATATGTTAGTTTTCATTGGAATTTATATGTTAGAAAAAAGGAAAGTATACTTAAACTGTAGCTATTCTATTCTCTTAAAAATAAAATAGTGAAAATGTGTCCTACATTGCCATTACCTCCATATTAGAGAGAATAATACATATTGTATTTTAACTATAGTATTGTATTCTCTTTAAAAGAAAAATAATTAAATAATAAGAAATATTTTGTATTGGAAAGGTAATGATAACAACAATTGATTCGAATGGATATGTTAGAGAGGAAGTACACTTAAAGTCTAGCTATTTCAATCTCTTAGAAATACAAAATTAAAAATGTCTCCTACATTGTCATTACTCTAATATTAATAAGATAATGGGAATGTAATGGATGTGTTAGAGAGAAGTAATATAACAAGAATATTAAAAAGAAAAATAATCAAATAATAAAAAATATTTCCCACATAGTCATTACTCCTATTTAAGTAAGGTAATGAGAAGGTAATGATTACAACTTTTGATTGGAATGCATATGTTAGATAGAAGAAAATTCCATTTTAACTCTAGCTATTTTAATTTCTTAAAAAAAAAAGAAATATGATATGTCATTACCCCCATATTAGGAAGGTAATGGGGAGGTAATAATTACAAAAATTGATTAAAATATATATGTTGGTGAGAAGAATATTGTATTTTAAGTTTCTTAATTAGAAAATGAAATAAGTAATATGTCATACATTGTCATTACCCTCACTTCCCCTAACTTCTTTTTACTTTACCTTACATTTTTTTTAAATTTCTATCATCATTAAAGGTACACAAGCAATTTTAGTTATTATAATTAGTAATAGATTAAATTGAATATGATTATATTTATTTTGTGATAATATGAACTATTTAACCTTACTAGTATTTATATATTTTACTTAAATTTTTGTATTTAACATAAAATACAATAATCTATATTTTTGCGTAAAAATTTCATTTATTATATTCTGAATTTGCACTTTATTATTAACTGAACTACAAATATGATTACTGCTTGCAAATCTATTCTCATATTTTGGTGCATCTCTGTAAAACATATAAATTTGTAATGTCATTCGATTGTCTGATCTGAGACACTATCGTGTGTGAAATCTAGTTTTACAATTGTCCATTAAAAGTATATTAAATTTAAATAATGAGATCCCATCACACATCACAACATATCGAATCGCATTGCATCGCATCGAATGGACAGATTGACAGTTACATGAGTTGGCAGATCGATCCAAGGAAGGAATAAAGTAATTAGCTAGGCAATATGCGAGGTGAGGTGAGGTGAGTGGAAAGTGGAAAGTAGAAAGGACTCCTCATTGACTGTGGGGTCGATATGGAAATTTACTTTTGCTTGATTGACAACTGATCTTTTCTTTTTTTCATTTTTTTCGCTCGACTCTCCGTTCTTGTTTTTTTTTTCCTTGTTGTTCACTTTCGACTGATGTCTGATGATGATCCTATGATCCTTTTGTTTGCGTGCAAACACTCATAAATGATGTTCACTGTCGAAGGCAACAGCTACAAGAAGAACAAAAAAATATTATATACATAATGAAAACAGTTTCCCACGTCGCAAAAAAAAAAAAAAAGAAATGCGGCACCCTCAGCGAGGAGGATCTGGGGAGGAGAGTGCTGCATAAAAAAAAAAACCGAAAAAAATGGAAATGCAAGAAAATGTTTGTTGCAACCATAGCTAACAAGCCTGTAATTACTCGACAAAGATTGTTGCCATGTAACACCTTAATGGACTTACTCAATCCACATTCGACCCACATTCGACTGACTGACTGACTGACTGTCTAGGCTGCCTGGGCTGTCTGGGCTGACTGACTGAGTTGGCTGGATGTTACCCCTAAGCCGTGAGTCACGCAAAATTTGCATAAAATATGGAAAAAAAATGAAAAATCGACAAATCGTAAGTCCCGAGGAGATTTGTTCGATGCTGTTTTGACATGCAACATGAAAATATTTGTCAGCGTAGCGAAAAAGGATTACGCGTTATGCTCACAATCATCATCATATTTTATGTCTTTAAATTAGCATAGGTCTGGTCCACCTAGCGAGAAGGGAGAGAAAGCATAGAGAATGCAAGAAGGAGATCGTCTAATATTATGACACGAGAAAAGAGTTGTGAGGTGCCAAGGCGACAGACGGACAGACAGACGGACGGACAGACAGACGGACGGACGGACAGACAGACGGACAGACACAGCTCAATTATATGGCCGTGTAAGGCGACAGGGTTGACCAAAAGCCATGAAAGGGTTTACAAGCCAAATCTCAGCTAAGTCGCTTAAGCGCAACACACACAGCAAGGATCAAGAGCAGCACAAAAACGAAGAAGAAGAAAAAGCAGCAGCAGCACCTTTGACAGCTGCAGCAGAACCTTATCGCCTTGCTGGCATCTTAGTGCAACTAAATGCGGCAATTATAGTTAAGTTAAAGACTGAGCCAAGACGCTGTTAGGGGAGACCATCGAGTCAGCGAGTGCAGCGAGTCAGCGAAGCGCGTAGTCAGCACCAGCCTCTAAGTTGCTGCACTTCCGACAATTAGATGCGTTGTGTGTGTGGCACACAGGACACATCCTTAAGTGCATGTTACTTGCCACCACTTGTGGGAGTTGCGTGTGTAATGATTGCGGTTAACTCAAGTCCGCAATCGCCGCAACTTTCTCAGGGTCATAGCTGGCTGACCATGTTCCTGTTGTTTGTGTTTCCTTCCTCCTTACACAGCGCTCTCTCTCTCTCTCCCTCCTTCTTCATCTCTTTCTATCTCTTCCGCTGCGGCAAAATGTCCCATAATTGGTTTTACCAAACGGATTTCTCTTGGGCGCATTCGCATTCGCAGTCCAATTTTCGAAAATTCTCTTTCGCTAAGCCGGCGAAAAGAAAGCATTTAAGCATGTCCTTCCAGCAAGTTGCCATGCAAAAGATGCAGCCCCAGCACTGCTTAGGTAAAAGGATAATAGCCGCAACGGTCCTTTCGGCTTTCGGTTTTAATCTCAGTTGGGACTTGGTCAGCAGCCGAGGCAGCCGAGGCAGTAGAAGCAGCTGTCGACAACAACTACGCCACCACCACCACCACCACATCACCTTAGCTCTGAGTAGAAGCATACGAAACATTCTGCTCTAATTTAGTGACAGGACATGGTCAAGGCATTTGGCAATTTCGCAAAGGAAAATTGGCTCATCTTGCGTCAGAAGTGGACGCTCCGTTGGATCTATTGTGTTGTGACGCTCGTTCCCCCGTCCAGGTCGACTTAGATCGGAGCTCGGCACTTTCACGCTTCTCAGCGTGGAACGTGCGTCGTCCTGCACACACACACACACATTGAAAACAGAACAGAACAGAAGAGAACAGATTGAGAGCAGGCCAATAAATCTGAGTCAAGCATCGGCTACGCATCAGCAACAATGACAGGCCCATTGTTCAACCTCGAGAGCTCGATGAGCTGCTCTCGATCCATCGCACGTCGGACATCGGTCAACGGACATCAGACATCGGACATCATCAGGCAACGGTCAGTTGCAACATCGGTTTTTGTCACACACACAGCAGGATCATAAAACCGGAGGCGCCAAATATGCAAAGTAGGCGCCATATTATATATACGAGTATGTAGACACCCAGCGGGGCCATAAACTTTGGGTGGCGGCAACTGTGACAAAGATTTGCTTAGATCACAGATCAAAGGATAACGCTAGCTACAATTAGACACAAATTTATAACTATTCAATCTTTTTTATTCTTTATTTAAATCGTGATCAAGAGCCTTTAAACTTTGATCCCAAAATATGATTTCTTTCAGCAGTATTATTGTCTTAATTATGATACCTTTGATGGCCTTCTTTTTATTGAATTTAAATTTTGGGTGGCGGCAACTGTGACAAAGATTTGCTTCGATTACAGATCAAAGGATAACGCTAGCTACAATTAAACATAAACTTATATCTATCCGAAGAGAGAGCTTCAATTTTTATTGTCTATTCCTAAATCGTGGTGAAGAGTCTTTAAATCTCGATTCTAAACTATGATTTATTTTAGTAATATTATTGTCTTAATTATGATATTATGGACAACCTTTGGTGACGTTCTTTCTGAAACTTTGTTGTCTATTCCTAATAAGTTCTACTTTGTTCTTGAAATATGATTTTTTTCAGTTGTATTATTGTCTCAATTATAATATTAGGGAAGATCATTGGGGATGTTATTTGTATTGAATTTGCATAATAATAAATTTTTTCTTATTAATTAGCTCATAATAAGTTGAGGAATCTGTTTAGATTTCCACGAGAAAAATCAACTTATTTAATTTCATAATTTTTTTTTCCTAAACATTAAATTAAGTTGAAGTTAAGGTAAAGGATCTAAGGAACTTACTATATTGTATTTGCTAATTGTGTGTTTCATTAACTTTTGTGAGGTAAAGAATCCATGCAATTTTTGATAAGCAATAACCAAAGAGAAAATAGTTTTTATACCCGCTACCTAGAAGGGTAGAAGGGTATTATAATCAGGTATATTTTGCATTCTATAATATATTTTAGTTGTAGTACTATATTAATATACCAAATATATTCTTTGGTATATTTTAAGTATTGCTGTGGTATACGATTTGGTATATTTTAAAATCAATACTTCAGAAGGGTATTATAATCTAATATATTTTGCATTCTATGGTATATTTTAGCAAAATATAGCCTTGGGTATGTTTTTGTGCCATATTAATTTAGTATATTTTTAAATTAATATCACAAAGGGTATTATAATCAGGTATATTTTGCATTCTATAATATATTTTAATTGTAGTATTATATCAATATACCAAATATAGCCTTTGGTATATTTTAAGTCTTTTTGTAGTATACGAATTTGGTATATTTTAAAATCAATACTTCAGAAGGGTATTATAATCTGGTATATTTTGCATTCTATGGTATATTTTAACCAAATATAGCCTTTGGTATAGTTTTATTTTTGTTGTACATTAATTCGGTATATTTTAAAATTAATATCGCGAAGGGTGTTTTAATCTGGTATAATTTGGTTGTAGTACTTTATCAATATGCGAAATAAAGCATTTAGTATTTTTATTCTTTTTGCGATATATTAATTAGGTATATTTTAAAATGAATACTGCACTGTTTTGCTTTTATTTACAATGGGTAGCGGGTATCTAATAGACGAGCACACTCTACTTACTCTATGCATTTCATAACTTTGTTTCATTACAAACTTAAGTTGATTTATAAATAAGTTAAGAAATGGGTTAGTTAATAGTTCAAAATAAGTGCTTATTAAGATTTGGTGCAATGGGTTTGAGAATTTTCTCAAGTGCAGCTAAAATTAGATTAACGTTTCAGGATTAAGGCCAACTTGGCGATCGAGAAAGGAGATGTCAATTTCAGATTGCAGTTTCTGGGATTGTGAGAGAAAGAATGAAAGTGAGCGAGCTGGAAAGGAAAAAACGAACACATCATTTTGGGGTCAGCGAATGGAGAGATCAAAGATCTTGTCGCTTCAAGTGGCAGCATTGAATGTGCAACGTTGCAACGTCTCAGCGGACACTCCCAGCAATTAGACGGGGCTGAGATGCTGTTTTCTGTTTTTTTCTTTTTTTGTGTCAAGGACTAAGGCAAGAAAAAGTGAACGAGAGCGAGTGAGAGAGAAAGAGTGCGAGAGAGGGGCTGGTCGCAATCGAAGTGCAAAAAGTGTCGCACATAAATTTTAATTAACTTTATTTTTAATTGTTGCAAATTTATGGCAAAGGCAGGCACCAAAAACACAACACACACGATTATGAAGCAAAAAAAAAAAAGGGAACGTAAAGCAGCAGAAGAAGAAGAAGACGCTTTGTGGGCAGCGCACAAATGACGAACGAACACAGAGATAAAGAAATGTACTAGAGTAGGGTCGTGAAGGAGAAGGAGATGGAGAGGAGGAAAAGGTGAACGGCGGCGGCAATCGAAGATGTTGCAACTCTGAATCCCTTTTTGCGCTTATCAATTGTTTGGCAACCCGACAATTTTTGCTCTAAATTATTTGCCATAATTTCTGTCTCATCCGCGTGTGCTTGTGCAATTTTCCTGCCCCTGCCCCTGCCTCCCTTCCCCTTTCCCTCTTCCCTTCTTCCCAGTGTGTGTGGCACGTCAGTCAGTCGCATCCTTTGCTTCCTTCGTGCATTGTTGCAATTTACTTCCTCTTGTTGTTGGCTGAACATCGTCTCGACCATCTCGACTATATCTTGTCTCTGCTCTCCCGTTGCGTCTGTGTGTGCGTGTGTGTGTGTGTGTGTGCTCTTCATTACGCTCTCCATTGTCTTCTGTGTGTTGTCTGTGCATGCTCCGCGCATCTTCTCCCCTCCCCCCGTCCACGGACTTGCTTGCAATTTTTTTGTTTTTGGCATTTGGTTGTGTTCCAGTTTTTGCAGCAGCCATCGCATCGCATCGCATTTATTTCATTTTCAGGGTCAATCTTATGCGAGTCCTTCGTCCTCGTCTTCGTTCTCGTCTTCGTCCTCTGCGTGTTGTGTGCTAAAATTGTCTCGTATTTGACAGTTGACAGTTGGTCGACTTTTGAGCATTAAAGTTATGAGCATAAACATGACATTTAGTGCGCCCAACGCTTCGAGAGCAGCTCTCATCCTTTTTCTTTATTGTTTTTTACACATATATCGTAGTCTGTTGTGTTAGCCTTCCCTTTGTAGGCGTTTGTTACTACTTTACTGCCTGAAGAACTTGCTTTGCTGCTCTCACAAATCCGATCAAATTAAACCAATTGAAACTGAAACCATAATCGTTAGAAATTCCATCATAAAAATTGCATTGTTTTTTTTTTATGATGTTCTTCAATGATAATGATGCAGTTTAAGTAATTTAAACCGATAGTTTTAATTATTATTAAATCTAAATACTATAGCGGACATCTCCATTCTTTTGAAGAGAGACTTCCCTTGGATGGACAAAAGTTGCTTGACAATAAGTTAGGGTATTATATAAAGTAGAACATTAAAACATTAAAATAAAAATTCTCTCAAATTCGAAATATCTAGAAATTTAAAGTACTTTGAGTTAATCTTTTTGATCAGTAGCATATAGCTTAGTGATTTTTTTTAACTTATTAATTAATAAAATTATTACACTTAATATATAGTATTTTTTCCTATGTTAGTTTTATAGTTACTTAAAAAATTATTTACACATTCATATATTTTCAGAAATAATTAAAATATACGTAATGATAATAATAAACTATTTACTTAAAAGTTAAAATTCAGAAATAATTAAATATAAATAATGATAATAATAAACTAATCAATTAAAACCATAGATTATATGTAAATTAGGTTCAGAAAGAATAAAGTTGATGTAATATTTTTTTAAATTTCCGATTAGCGTAAAATGAAGCACATATTTTGGCATGCAACTTGTATTGGCAGGGGAAAAAAGGGGGCAAAATGGCTGCCAACGACAATGACCGCTAAATCGGGGCCATCAACTGTGCAAATGTTTACGACTAACGTCAACTAAGTAGATTAAGCGGGGGATTAACGACGCGGCCTCAGACGGCGGGTTCATGTTAATGAAGTTCCAATGAGCTTGTTTACATATGTTCTCTTTGTGTGTGTGTGTGTGCGTGTGTGTGTAAGTTACACTTATGCAAAACGCAAACAAAGCCGCGTGACAAACATTTGATACAGTTTCCTTTGGCGGCGCAACAAATCAAATATCGATAAATTTCGCACACAATGCAAGACAAGCGCATTAATCAAAATCAACAATAATAATACGCAGAAAAAAAAGGGCTGCCTTTTGCCGCCGTATGCAAAGAGTGAACGAGAGAATGCGAATGTGTGAATGCCAATGCAATTGAGAAGGTACAAAAATGGAAAAGAACCCAGCAGAGGCGCAAAGTTTATGCGCCAAAGTGCCGGAGCATTAGCCACAGGCCATTGAGCATGCAAATCGGCACAGTCTGTATGTGTGTGTGTGTGTGTGCGAGAGTGTGTAAAGGGGGGAATTCGCTAACCCGAAGGCAATGAGTGAAAGTCAAGTGGCACTTCGTGACGCTCTCCATCATCAACTGGCGCAGGCAAAAACGAGCGAACGACCGACCGAAAGCGAGAGGGAATGAGAGCGAACAGGCAATTTGCATAGCGATCGTCACTCGCTTGTCACTCGCCTTGCGGCTTATGTGTATATTTTTTTGCTCTCATTGTCGGTTTTTGTCGCTTTTGTGTCCCGAGTGTGTTCTCGGCTCGTTAATTAAGCGTTAAATCGTTGAGAACATACTACACACACACAAAAAAAAGAACAAAATGCTAAAGAAGAAACTGAGAATGTAAATTGATTTTGAGTGGTTTTATGTGTGTTGTGTTGTGTTGCGTTTTTTTACATCAACCGCAGTAAATGTGCGGCTTATGGTAATTTGTAAAGACAGTTTTCGAAGACAGGATACGCCTATTTGAAAAGATGCTCGTTAAATGAAATTAATCAACAGATCTTAAGGCCATAAATACATACGATAAATAGTGCTCGCGTTTTTAAGGAAATTTTGGTCCCAAAAAAAAGAATGCATTGCTTCGGGGGGTAACGAGAGTATTTGATTCGATTCGATGCAATTCGTTTGCCAAACTCTTTTAAAATCCCATTTAATCCTTTTGTGTGGCTATGTAAACAGCATTCTCGTCAACCTCGACAAGAAGAAATCGGCAAAGAAATGCAAAGAACGATAGGCACCGAGGGCTGCAGCAAAGAACGAGCCAAAAGAGAAACCGATATGCGAAACCCTTCCTTCCTTACTTACTTTTTTGCACAAAGAAAACGCGCAGGAAAAAGAGTTGAAAAGTTGAGAAATTTTTGTTGGTTTTTTTTCTTTCTCCCTTTTTTTTTTTTTGGCAAGCATTCAATTAATTTACCCCTTTTTTTGTTCTTTGATCCTGCGGACTGCGACACAAAACGGAAACGACGATGGCAAATGCAAAGAATAAACGAAAGAAAATCAAACAAAAACTGAAACTTTCACCGCAAAAAATGTATAAAAAAAGAAATGTGAATTGCGAAAGAAAGCGTGCGAAATTTATGGTATATCTTGAAATGGGTGGAAACAATCTTTCAACGCTCTTAAATGGGTGATACGAATTGAATGGAGGAATTATGGCGACAGCTAATGAAGAGGCGGTGAAACTGAAATAAGGCAATTGAAGTTGAAGTCGAGAACACAGGATTAAAAGACGATCACCATATTAGATATTTCTGAATTCAATTGACAAGTTAAAAGTAAGGTTTATATTGTACCTTAAAGTTATTGAAGTTGTGGTTAAACTTCTTCTATATAGATTAGTGTTAATATAAACTAAAATTTTGTATATTAAGTGAAACATTAATTTCATCTTTATTATCTATACTTATGTTGACTTATAACCAACAAGAAATTTCGATATAGTATGACTTTTAGGTATGGCATCCTTAATCCTTCAAGATTGGTTTCTAACTAATCTATCACGATTATTATTGATCCACACGAAAGAGTTGAGCTGAAGGATAGTTTAGCTGATCAGCTGGTCAATCGGTCAACTAAGATTAACATCTTGAGCATCCAGTTGATCCTGGTGATCTAGATCTGTGTAGGTTTAATCTGCCAGCTGACTCTGAACGTTGCTGACAGTTCTCGTCAAGATTGATGTGTATGCACATTAGGATATCATATGCCACACCACAGGTCGGTGCAGGCTGGGGTAACTTTTGTAATGTGCGGGATCAGCACCTAGTCAAAGTAACGTTTGTAACAATTTTCAAATGTTTCCTGCGGAAGTTGCAACATTTTTCAATTAAAGTATCTTTTTTTTGTTTTTGGTAGTTTTTAATATTTGAGGTCGCTAAAGAGCCGCAATTAATACACCTATCGGTCAGGAGAGAGACAGGACAAGCCAGGAAGTTGTACAAGTTGTGAGTTTTATTTTTGTTGGGTAATTAACGTGTTCGTCTGGTCAGCAAGTGCCAAAGCCTGTTGCTGTGAACTGCTGGGCAAAGGAATGAGTATTATGCCGACCCCTAAGCGACATTCAAATTAAACGTGAAGGGATAGGGGAAGGAAACGCGACAGAAATAGCGATAGCGACAACGACAACGACGCTGATCACTTCCTTGAGGGGTAAAGCAAATTTAATAACTAAGCGTTGGTCGATAGCGATCTAGACGTCATTTGGGAGTGTCTAGAAGGTGAGGTGAGTCTAGGACTCACTGTGGGAACAACGCAAATGTAAGGGATCCGACTTGGGGTTACGTTTAGGGGGCTTCAACTGGGAACTTTCAGTGAAATCAGTTGAGGCTGGAGCTCAGAGTCTACGACTTTGTTTGAAAAAGAGAGCCCAATAAGAGAGCGAGCGTAAGTTAGAGGGAAAGACCGAGCAGTCGCACACGACGGACAGCAAGGGTGCGTTTGCGCAACAACCCTTAGGAACGCTCTCATTTGCCGCCTCGGCTCGGGTATAAAAACGCAGCCCTCTCCCCGAGCCGATTCAGTTTGTCAGCGAACGCCGAAAGAAGACGACGACGACGACGAGAAGTGAAGTGAAGAGACGAGACGAGAGTGAGAGACGAGAGATCTAAGAGGAGCGGCACACTCCGACACATAGAACATAGAACAAAGTTTCACCTAGCCAACATAAGTCCATAAACAGCCATCAATATGCTCAAGTGGACCGCATCGACACAGCGACTGCACGAGCTGCCTTCGACGGCAACACAACAGCCTCGAGCCGCCGTGGTGCGACGTCAGCGTAGACAGCGACGTGCCACGATTGCCAACAAGGAGAATGTGCCCAGTGTGGGCTACACATCCACACCCATGCCTCTGGAGAGGTTGCGCAACAGTCCGCTGGTCTTGGCACCCCTCAGCGATATACGCAACGTCACCCCGGAGTCACGTTCGCCAGCCGGAAGATCACCGCAGCCACAACAGCAGCAGCAGCAGCCAGCACGTCTGATGGTGCAAAGTGTGCGGTATGCAACCACCTTGCCACGTTACGAGGAGGAGTATTCACCCAGTGCACTGCCGACGGGTCAGCATTTGGCATTGCGGGGTCTGTTGCCCCTCGATCCGTTTATGGAGCAGCCACGTTACCTGGCCGCAGCACAGCAGCTGAAGAAACGTAAACTGGAGGCGGATTTTGTGGCCACCATGGATGAAAGTTCATCGGAAGCAACTCAAGTTGTTGCTGAGCCAATTACTGAGGTGTCCGAGAAGTCAGTGAAACCAGTGACCCGTCCGGTGACCCCGCAACCCTCGTCCACCCAGATGGGTGATCAGACGCTGGACAAGCTCATCGATGCCATACTTGACTCCGCCTGCAAATCGGATCCGAGCAGTCGCAAAAAGCCGCGCAAATCGTTCAATCTGCGACGTCGCACACTGGTCAAACAGCAACTGGAGTCGCAATGCCATGCGGCCATGCTTTCGCCATCCTATGCTGCCGGCGATGATCCTGCCAGCGATCTAAGCTTTGCCCTGCTGCCGCTTCCTGGCACTCCGGAGCCGGCCTCGCCCCTCAACCCGTTGCCACACAGTGTGTTGCTTCAGTTGCCGACGCCGCAGCAACCAAATGCTGCCTCGCACTCGGACACCTTTTGTCTGGCCACACCAGTGCGACCTTTGAAACGAGGTCGTGCCCCCGAGAGGCAAGCGGTCGCATCGGATGTTGCAAGTGCCGTGGAGTCGCCGCTGAAGCGCTACAAAGTTGATGCGCGCAACTACTTTGAGGTTGGATTGGCGCTGCCTTCCTCCATCTACGTCTAGAACGGTGAAGAAACAAAGAGAGAGAGAGAGAGAGAGAGAGAGAGAGAGAGAAAGAGAATAGTCAACGCTGACAAACGGGGGAAAACGCTTAACTATGACGCTTATTTAGTTTTTAAGTTACAATTAAAACAACTCCAGTTTTTTTAATGCTTGTATATAGTCTAGACCTTAAGATCAATTTTTTTTTGTGACGCTGCTGTTATGTAGTTTTTGTAAAACCAATTTTTTTCATATTTATTTATTTATTTATTTAGTCATAAGAAACACAATTTTTTTTAACAAACCTTTTTTTTTCTATTTTAATAAAACGCAGTAAAATCAAAAAAAAAACATACAATCGCTTTTTATTGTTGGAATAATAGGAATTGAACTTTTTCAAGCTATTACACTGAAAAAGATCAGTTTTTTAAATTAACAAGTAAGAAAGCTAGTCGAGCACACTCGACTGTGAGATACCCGCTACCCAGTTTTAATATAGGCAAAATATTGCGGTATCATTTTCAAAATATACCGAATATACTGCAAAAATACTAAAAATATACCAAATGGTAAATTTGGTATTCAAAATATACCATAGACGGCACAATGTGCCAGATAGTCGGCCAAAGCAACTCAGACCCCTAGTAAGTAGGCGTTTTTGCCCATACAAAAGTATTTCCTTAATAACTTCCACAATTTTTATCTGATCGCAACCAAATTTTCAGAAATCATAAATACTATAGTAATTATAGTGTGTTCCAAAATTCGTAACTCTAGCTTAAAAATTACGCTTGTTATTCGATTTTTTTGATTTGCGGGGGCGGAAGTGGGCGTGGCAAAAATTTGAAGCAAACTTGATCTGCGAGCAAACATAACAAATGCTGTCGAAAAAAAATTATAGCTCTATCTCTTATAGTCTCTGAGATCCAGTGTTTCATACGGACAGACGGACAGACACACAGACGGACAGACGGACATGGCTATATCGTCTCGGCTGTTGACGCTGATCAAGAATATATATACTTTATATGGTCGGAGATGCCTCCTTCTACCTGTTACATACATTTCCTGCCGGCACAAAGTTATAATACCCTTCTACCCTATGGGTAGCGGGTATAAAAACATTCATCTTGAAAAGTCTGTTTTTAAAACATGAACACTTCAAGATGAAATTCTTATAACTAAGAACATTAATTTGAAATATGCTAAATTCTTAAAATAAGATCTAACTTACAAGATTTAGATTACAAAATTCTCGAATCCATAAAAATATCTATAACGTATTTATCTAGATTATTTATAGTAAAAATAATCTTCTAAAAAGTGCAGCAAGAAAATAAATTCCAAAAATTAAGATTTTAAAAACATTTTCTTGTAAAAACTGCGTCAAGAACATGAAAATCTTTAAGTTAGAAACAAGAAGAACAATCAAGAACATTTTAAATTAGAAAATATTCTTAAAATCAAGATGTGTTGGCTAACTTTAAGATTTTCATGTTCTTGGCGCACTTTTTTTTGGAAAACGGTTCTTAGTACTAAGACAAAAATCTTGACTTTAGAACATTGTTTTTTTTTAGTGCATATTTTATATTGCAATTTTGCACTTTATACTTAAAAAAGTTAAATTAAAAATAAAACATTGTAAAGAACATAATACACGATGTTCATTAGAGAAAAAAGTGAAGAAATTAATTATCTTCTTTGAGCAGCTACAAATATGCTCAAGCAGTGTACGAATGTAAGTGCAATATCAATTGAGTGAAAACTTATTGGCACTGAACTTGCCGAAGCTCAGCTCAGCATTCGTAAGCTTAGTAGAGCAAATGAGATAGAGCTAAACTCCTCACACACATACATACACATACATATGTATGGAGTGAAGCTGGTGTTTATGCAGCTGACTCAGCATTTGGTATTAGCACGTGCGAGAGAGAGAGATAAAGAGACAGCAAGAATGACAGAGCTGCAAAGGTGACACAACAATTGACTCAATAGTTTTTATTTTTGTTTCGTTGCCGCCTTGTTATTCTTCGTCGTTGTTGTTGTTGTTGTTGTTGTTATAGTTATTGTTGTTGCTTGACCAAGTGATTTGCTTTGCTTGTGCGCAAAACGCAGCAGCAAGCAGCAGGTAGTCGGGTTCACAGCACGCCCCCGTTGAGCAGCAACAGCTGCATGCGGAGTGGAACTCGAAGTCGAGTCGATCTGTTCGTCGGTGGCTCGTGTGTCTGTTTTGGCTTTGCGCCCCAGACGAACACTTGTTAACACTTTGACGCCCTCGAAGAAGCGTGCGGCCTTTTTTTTCGCACTGTAATTCTTCGTTTCGAATTCGGTTTTAGGTCTTTAGGTTTTGGGTTATGTTCGACGGCTTCTGTGGAAAACCCGCAGTGACCCGCTTAATCCGCAGCAACGCACAGGTTGCCCCGTTGCCTCGCTGTTGTCATCAGCTCTCGAATTCTTGTGGGCTTGTCTCTAATTTGTAGCCCATTTAGCCCGTGTTCAACGGACGTGCGCGTTAATTGAATTATTTTTATTGTATCTCGAGACATTTCCCGCTAAGGTATTTCTAGTCAGCAGTTCCTGTTTGCCTGCAGGTTGCACTTGCCTCTCACAACGTCCGACATCGCCAGCTGTGCTTTTCTTTCTCTCTCTTTATTCTATCCATTCTCTTCACCCGCATCGTCGTTAAACTAATTTCCTAATGTCGCTGACGCGAATAGACACACCTCCGGAATCGCTCAGGTAGGCGGATCGTCTCGTCTCGTCTTTGACCTTTAACCCTTGTCGCATAACCCTTTCATAAATTTACATTTCTTGAGCAACAGTCGGCGCACTTCCGTCGTCGCTGTCCCGGCCACATCTTTAATTGTTTTCCTTGTTTCGCGAGTGTCACTTGTCACAATCGATTTGAGGAGTTTTCGTTTTTATTAATTTCTTGTTAATGTTATAAATAACCATAGAGGTAATACTTGCTGGAGGTCACAGCTGACGGAGCGTAACAGTTTTTCCATGATCGAGCCAATATAAAACGACATGATCCAAGACAAAACTGTTTATATTTCTTAGAATTTCATTAGATTGTTTTGTGGTCTTAGAAGAAATTTGATGTGTCTTGCTTTGATAAATACTAGTTTGAGAATATATATATTTTATATTTAGCTTATTTTTTTTCATAATATTCAAGTAACTAATGATTTACAGCATTTATTTTAAATAAACATTCAATGTCATATTATTGAGCTCACTTTTCATCTGTTGTTGACAGAAACAATTTAGAACAAATCAAATTAGTGAGAAGTGAGAAATTACAGCCGAGTGTGATATTCCCATATATAAAATAAATATACCACAAAAATACTAAAAATGTTTATCAAATATATCAAAGAAAAAAGGTATTCGAGAATATTTTTTATGGATAGCCGAAATCTCACAATCGGCTTTCGAATGGTATTTTAGGTACATTGATTTAATGCTACATTCAAAATATACCATAGAATGCAAACTATACCTGATTGTCAGTCAAAGCAACTACGATTCCTAGTATTTAGTATGTGGTATATTTATACCCGCTACCCATAGGGTAGAAGGGTATTATAACTTTGTGCCGGCAGGAAATGTAACAGGCAGAAGGAGGCATCTCCGACCCTATAAAGTATATATATTCTTGATCAGCGTCAACAGCCGAGACGATCTAGCCATGTCCGTCTGTGTGTCTGTCCGTCCGTCCGTATGAACACCTAGATCTCAGAGACTACGAGAGATAGAGCTATAATTTTTTTTCGACAGCATTTGTTATGTTTGCACGCAGATCAAGTTTGTTTCAAATTTTTGCCACGCCCACTTCCGCCCCCGCAAATCAAGTAAATCAAATAGCAAGCGTAATTTTAAAGCTAGAGTTGCGAATTTTGGTATATAATTACTATAGTATGTATTCTTGAATTTGGTTACAATCAGATAAAAATTGTCTAAGTTATTAAAGAAATACTTTTTTATGGGCAAAAACGCCTATTTACTAGAGGTCTTAGTTGCTTTGGCTGACAATCTGGTATATTGAGCCGTCTATGGTATATTTTGAATGCGGTACTATATCGATATACCACATATACCATTTGTTATATTTTTAGTATTTTTGTAGTATATTTGGTATATTTTGAGAAAAATACCACAAAATATATTGCTTTTATTCAAAATGGGTAGTGGGTATCCCACAGTCGAGTACACTCGACTGTAGCTTTCTTACTTGTTTTAAGGTAGAATTATATAAATATATACTAAATAAACCCTTCCGTATACTTTAGAGTTTGTTCGGTTAAGCACACTTGAATGTATCTTTCTTACTTTTCTTATATTCGTATTGATTGTTGAGAAATTTTACTTGTAAATAAAATGTTGAAATCCCTCAAATCGTATAAATTAACCTCCTTCAATAAAAGTTTTGGAAGTGATTTCTTTTGTGCAGTGGCATTTAACTAATTTGCTAACTCCAGCTTTAAAGTTTTTATAGTGTTTTCGTTGTTTTGACTTGAAGCGCAGAAAATACCAATCACAATTTTATCGTGGTTTTATATGACGTGTAGTACTTCTATTGCACATTGGATCATCTAGAGACAAAGTTGGTGTTAATCGATATCAAGTTGATTTTTTCTATTATTTAATTAATTCGGCTGTTGTTGTAGCGTAGCATATTCGGTTTCAGGATTTTAATAATAAAATCGAAATTTGTTTTAATTTTTGCTAATGCAATTTTCACATTCAATTTGAATTTCCTAAGATTTGCTTTATTCTAATATTAAACTTTTTTATTCACCTTATTTTGGTTATATTTTACTTTCAAAGAGAAATCATTAAACTATTTTCAATTGTTATCGCTCTCATCTTAACAGTTTAGCATCACTTTCGAGTTAGTTTTGTGAAACGTTTTCGGTTTTTGGTGAGCGCAGAGAATATGCAAATGATTGAAGAAACAAATTCCAAGGACAATTTCGATTGTTGAGCAAAGGAATGGGCTCATTATGCAGTTAATCAACAGCTGGCCGCAAAGGAAGTGGCTGCCACATTGCCACATGGCCGCAAGGCAGGCGTAACTTCAAGCAAAAGGGATCGCTGCCACATTGTCGGATTGCCAGATTGCCAGATTGCAGATGCCAAAAAGCAAAAAGCGAAAAAAAAGAGAGAACTCTCGCGATCTTCGCGCACACCTTTGATTGACAAACATTGCCATTGCCCCGGGGCCAATGGAACTGTTGCCTGTCTCCGTCTCCACTCCTCTCGGTTGCCTTCTGCTTTATCTGCGCCTCATTCTTACCTTTTGCCTCTAACGTCTTCCCCTTTCGTGCCAATATTTGCACTAATTTCGTGCCGCAGGCGCAAAAACTTTCGCCGCAGAAGCTGTTGTGATCGCCAGCTGAGACAGCTCCCTCGCCCCAGAGCGAGAGAGAGAGAGAGATAGAGAGAGAGAGACCCCCGGTGTGTGTGTTGCAGCAACTGCTCCGCATCCTGTCTTCAGCCTAAGCCGGCTTAGTGAGCATCCTTTGCATCCTAGCATCCAGCGACTAATATTGTCAGCGAGTTTGTCGCCATAATTGCCAAACGTTATGCAAACAATGCCAATGAAATTTCAAATCCACAGGCTCATGCGCTGCGTGTGGCAATGTGGCAATGTGACAACATCAGCCAAAGGCCAACAACAGAAAAAAAAGCAAAAAACGAATAAACTATTAATATTCAAATCCCCCCGCAACGTGCTACATTGCAACATGGCAACACTAAAGTGCATCGACGCAAAACTACCCTGTAAAATTATGCAGATGTTTGCTATATTTCATTTTCTTTACTTTTTAAACCAGAGTTGAGATAATGCAATGAATTTATTTATAAATGTAGTACAACATTTTGCCAAGCAATTGAATAATTTTAAGGATTAAATAAAGTTCGAAGTAGAAACTTAATCATCATTCAGCGGCAGCGGCGCGATTTGTTTTGTTCTTCTTTTTTTTTTTAAGAGAGTAAACTACAATATTCTTCTCTATAAGGCATCCATTACCATCCCATTATTTTACTAATATGAGCGTAATGACAATGTAGGACACATTTTTAAATTTTTCTTTCAAGATATTAAAATAGTTAGAGTTAAAGTTTCCTTTTTACTAACACATTCCACATTCAAGTTATACTTCTCCGATAGGAATTGTAATAAAAGTTGAATGTAATCTAAAACAAACTTAATGCATTGAAGATACAGTTGCAACTATGAAAAATTGAGCTAATTAGTCCATTCAATTTATTATTCGCCTCGCGATTTATTCGCCCTGCGATTTATGAATTTCAGTTTAAAGAAGAAACTTAATCATATTTCGATCTAGAATTTATTTGTATTTCATAGAAACGAAATACACTTTATACTCGTATATTATTATATCTCGATCACTTAGTATGCCGAGATAAAATTTATATTATATTATTATATATTAAAGGTATGAAAATGATTAAACTTGATGACTAAACATATTTTGAATTGGAATTCAACAAATACATTTCACATATTTTGTAATTCTTGATCAGTTAGTAGATTAAATTATATTCATAAATGTAGTTAGTAAAACATTTTTCAAAATTCAAGCAATGATAGAAAAATTAAGAAGTTTAGGTTTAAATAACAAACTTAATCATATTTTAATGGAGAATTTCTATATATTTATTTGATATTATTATTTTATATTTAAAAGGTTGTGCTACATTTATCAAAATTATTTAGGCATACTAACTGATCTAGAAACTCAAAATATATGCAATTTCTGGATCAGTTAGTATGCCAAAATAATATTTATATAAATATAGTACATTTTTAAGCAATAAAATGAATAAACTTGATGACTAAGCTGGTTTCCATTCAGAATTTGTTTATATTTCATAGAAATCGAATACATTTCAAATAGTTTTACTTATCGATCAATTAGAAGGCTCAGATAATATTTATAAAGGTCGCACAACATTTTTCAAATATATATTTTAAAAAATAAAATGATTTCAAAGAGGTGAATAAACTTTATGACTAAAATTACTTCCATATCGGATTTATTTATACTTCATATATATGTTTTAAAAATATTTATTAAAATAAAATGATTTCAAAGAAGTGAATAAACTTTATGACTAAAATTTCTTCCATATGGGATTTATTTATACTTCATTGAAATCAAATACATTTCATATACAGTATTTTTATTGAACAGTTAGTATACCCAGTCAGCATTACATGTAGGGTATTGTATAAAAAACAGAGCAAGGGTAGTAAGCGCAGGGTGCAGGGTGCAGGGCTCAGCAGCATCATCACCAGCAAGAGCAACAGCAACATTGGCGGCTTCAACGTAATTATAATTCATTTTCATTTTCATTTGCCTGCGCCAAAAATCTGTTAATGATAAACAAATTTTCCAGTGCAGAATCCTGTCGAGTCTCTACTCGATACACACAGAACAACAACAAAAAAAAAAGGAGATGAATGAAAGGGTTGTGTCCCGTTGCATGCAGCGGCAGCTTAGAGTCGTTGTTGCCACCGATGTTGTTGCTGCTGTTGCAATTGACAACCGCTGCGCTGTTGCTGCCGCTGGCGATTTGCAAATTTTTGTGTTGCTAATTAGCTTAGCGCCCCGATTTGAATGATTTGATGTGGCATCATTCGAAGTCGAACTCGCAATCGCAATCGCAATCGCATTCAGAGTTAAAGTCAAAGTCAAAGTCAATGACGATGACGATGACGTTGCATTGAATGATGAAGTGGGCAAATGCCTTTGGGAGAAGGCGTCGCATTGCCAGCTGCAAAGTCGAGAAAAAAAAGTCAAAGTGCAACAGCGGACCAAAGTGGAGGCATGCAACAACGATGACGCGGCACAACAACAGTTGGCTGTGAGTGTAGAGGGAGGGGAGCAGACAGCAGACACGTGCCAGCTGCTGCTGCCAGAGTTGCCGCCGGTCAATTGACAATGCAAAAGTCAATGCAAATTTGCATGGGCAACAATAACGCGCCTCAGCCTAATGATGATGCACCAATGTTGCAAGCAAGCAAGTCTATGAAATGCACATTGCGAAGCTTTCACCCCACGGCTAAGCAGCAGCAGCAGCAGTAAAAAAAAAGAGGAAAGGAAAGGAAAGGAAAGGGAGGAACTTGTAATATTACAGGGTTGTAGCCCTTCTGCCACAATTTACGCATGCGCCGCTCGCTCAAATGCTGCATCAAAAGATGAATATAAATGAAATAAAAAGCAAATGGTCGGGGTGGGGGGAAGCAAAACGCTTCCGGGCGATTACACGCGTGCCACATGAATTCATGAATTGGGTGAAAATTTACATTTTTTTTCTTCCTTATGAAAAACAAATACAGTTGCTCTCGACTGCCGAGTGCCGAGTGTTTGTTGTTGCTGCTCAGTGAAGTGGACAAGCGGGGAAAAGCGTTGACGGTGGCGCAGCTTAAACGTTTTTTTTTTTTTGCTCTCTCTCTTTTCTAAATCGCTGACATTTGCCTGTCACTTTGTCAGTTGCTCCGCCCGGAATACGTCAGAGTCTGTCAGACATTCCTCCTGCTATTCGATTTATGATTGCTTTCCGTTTTTTTGTCTCCCCTTTTTCTCTTTTTTGTTGTTGTCTTGTTTGTCGATCACATATAACGGCCAGTGCTCTGCTCTAAACTCGCTCTCTCTCTGATTGACATTGATTCGCACTTGACTTGCTGCGACGTCGCGTATTAAATAAGCAAATGAGCAACGCTCGCGTATTCGGGAACGCCCCGAGTTGTCGTTGTCGTTGTCCTTGTCGTTGTCGTGGCTGCTGTTAATCGCCTAATGAAGCCAAAACGTTTTGCGTTGATTCGACGCCGACGCCGCTTCGACAAAAGGGCCACTTACAGTGGGCAAATCAGGTGGTTGCATGCGTTAAATATACAGCTGTGAACGCTGAAATAGCAGTACTAGCAAAAAATACTATTTAAAACCCAATTTAGTTAGAACAGCTAAATGTATTTATTTTTTCATTATTAGTAACTCAATATTTTAGCAAATCTGTATAATAATAAAAGAAAAAGGCGGCATTATGATTTTCATTGAAATAGCAGTGTTAAAAGAAAAAAAAAATTAATTCTATAGTACTCTGGCTTCTTTTCATTTGTCGAATAAATCTTTCACCTTTTTTTTTTTTTTAATCTATAGTACAATATATACATATATTATATATAGCTAGAGCAACTGAGACCTTCAGGCTGAGAAAAATATAATAAAAATCAAAATAGCTTTTAAATAAATTAATCCAACTAAATTATAAGACTGTCGATAGTTTGTCAAATAACGAGACTACTTTCTTTTTAATAAATCTAAATATTTTTCAAATCACATAACATTTGTACATTTGTAAATTTTTTAGGTAAATGTGTTTGAGGAAATATACAGCTGTAAACTCTAAAATAGCAGTGCTTACGTTATTAAAAAATACTATTTTAGATGCAACTTCGAACAAAATTTAGTTAGAACAGCTAAATGTATTTATTTTTTAATAATTTAAAATACAATTTCATTATTGATAACTCAATATTTTAGCAAATTATGATTTTCATTAATCAGTGTTAAGGAAAAATATAATAAAATTCAAAATAGCTTTTAAATAACTTAATTTATGAGTATGTCGATAGTTTGTCAAATAACGAGAGGATTTTTTTTTAGATCTCAGAGACTATTTTTAGTATTTTTGTGGTATATTATATTGTTGGTATATTTTTAAATTGATAATGGGTAGCAGGTATCTTACAGTCAAGTGCTGATTAAGGAGCTTAGTTCACCTTGTAATAAAGTTCATTCAGAGTGTTTCATTATTATTTGCAAAACTGAACAAAAACCTGTGGAATCTTATTGGGAATCGATTTATAAATAGAGTGTGAAAGAATATCGAATAAAGTTGTGGAATAATTTTGGGAATCGATTTATAAATAGAGCGAGAAATTAAATTGAATAAAGTTTCTAAGCGTCTAGTAGAAATTTAAATAAAATAGCAGCACTTGCTTAATAAAGTTTCGAAACTTGTAGTAGAAATTGAAATGAAATAGCAGCACTTACTAAATACATTTTCTAAACTTCAATGAAATAGCAGCACTTGCTGAATAAAGTTTCTTAGATTGTAGTAAAAATTTAAATGAGATAGCAGCAGTTGCTGAATAAAGTTTCGAAACGTCTAGTAAAAATTGAAATGAAATAGCAGCATTTGCGTAATAAAGTTTCGAAACTTCAAGTAGAAATTGAAATGAAATAGCAGCACTTAAGGTTTCAAATCGTTTAGTAGAGATTGAAATGAAATAGCAGCACTTGCTATCCCACTGTGCCACCACCACCAGAGAGACGTGTGTGGGCCACTCGATGGGTGCTGAAGCTGAAGGCTGCGCCTGCGTATGCTGCAAGAGCGAAAGGACGCTATGCAATGCGAGTGGTAGCGAGAGAGAGAGAGACATAGCGGGGCACTTGTAGTGGCAGCTCACAGATCGGGGTAAGTTCGTGTTCGCGTTTGAATTCGTGAATTCGAGTTCGAGTTCGAGCTAAGCTGAAAGAGGGCGCATGGAAATTCAGATTTCTATCTGATGGGCAAACAAAAACCGCAGTGGGTGCCCTTCGATAGAGGAGAGGAGGAAGAGGTGAAAGAGGATGAAGCAGCCACCCCATGAGAGGGATTTTCAATGGGAATGGGAATGGCAGTCATAATGGGAATGGGATTGGTTTTAGGCGGCACTTAGCACTCGTATTTACATGCGACTCGCGCAATGTCATTGCCAAAACAATGCGCAACCCAAGTCCGGTGTCGTTTATGTTAATTTATGCGCTATTAAATGCGGCGCGGGGCACTTAACTCGTTGCCTGCTGCTGTCGTTGTCGCTGTCGTTGTTGCAACGCTTTTCGGCTAATTTCCGCCGCAGGCTTCAGTTACACTTTTTTTTTTTCTACACATTTTTCCCATTTTTTTTTTTTGCTGGGTTGATGTTAAACTTTTTGTAATTGCTCGCACGTGATGCGTCCACATTGAAAGGGATCACCACAAAAGTCGTTGTGGACGGCGCGTTTTGTGCGCGATTTTCAAAAACGCGCTCGCGAGTTGCGCTTTTCTTTCTGCTTCTCTCTCTCTCACTCTCTCTCTGGACGATTTCATTTGTCAACGCAGCGACGCTAATGAGGAAAAGAGTGTGAGAAGATTCGATTGATTTAGCCACCAACCATGACAAATTAAAACGGCTCTCGGCTAATGAGCTCAATGGTTAGCCAAAATGACATTGGCGACTCGCAAAGTGAGAGAAAACTCGGCAGCGAAATGGGTGAAAAACTGTTGAAAAGCCGCACATAAAACACTAAAACACACACACACACAAAAGGCGCAACAAAAACGATTTTTCTTCGCTATGAAAACAAAGCGCAGCCAAAAAACAAATTTTGTAAAGTGTCGAAAAAATGTTGCCTAGAAAAATAGAAAGCAATTTATTTTGCAAGAAAAAACCAAAAAAAAAAGAGGGAAATTCGTTGTCTGCGGTTGGGAAACCCCTTGCGAAAAAGTTCGGTTTTTTTTTTGTGTGTTTTTTGAGGGTTTGTTTTTGGCATTCTTTGTAAGGAAAACAATACAATTTCGGCTGTTTTTTCAATGTCCACAATGCCAATGATGCACAAATGAAGCGTTGCAAGCGCCCTAAGAAAAGGGGCCAGGCGAGGAGACTTTTTTTTTCTTTGCTTTTGCGAAAATCTTGACAGACTTCGTCTCGTCTCAGTCTCAGTCAATAGATCAACAGATCAGTAGATCAGCCGATCTCGTGGACGTTCCAGCTGCTGTGGCAGCCAATCATTATCATTGAGGCAGAGCGTAAGCATAATGGGCGACTATTACATAAATATCATGTGTCCATTGACTCATTCTTTAATGATCCTTTCCGAATGCTTCTGAGATTCGTTCATCGATCCATCGATCATTGAGCTGTGCATTTGTCTGGTGCTAAATTCCGCAAAACGCAGTTTATGTCAAAGACACTTAATGATATCCATACTTTTTATGGCTCAACTATTCTGCTTCTGTAGTTGATTGACCAAAAAAAAAGAATGCTTCACATATCAAATTTTCTCGAATTTCCAAATTTTCGTTAATAAATGAAAGGGGTTTTTAAGGGAATAAATTTGAGTGATTTGAGAAAAACTTTTATATTCTTAAGCTTAATGAAAATATTAAGTATTGTTCCCAACTCAACTCAACTGAAATTAAAACATACAAATAAGTTTGTCATTTAGAGAACTAAAGATTGTATTATATTATTTGTTTTAAATTTTTCCGCAGACGCAAATAAAGAAAAGTAATAGCAAACGTTATTTTGATTTGTTTTTTTTTGGTATGTTTAGCATAAAGTATTATATAATAATACTAAATATAGTATTCGGTATATTTATGTATTTTTTGTATGGGTATGTAGTATTTTATCAAAATACCAAATTTAGCTTTTGATATGTATATTTGTTTTTATATTTTATGCTTTGCATGAAGTAGTATATCAAAATACCAAATTTGGCATTTGGTATATGTGTGCTTTTGTATGGTATGTTTTGTATGTTTTTCGAAATACCAAATATGACATTCGGTATATTTATGTGCTTTTTGCGTGATATATTTTGCATGTAGTAGCTTATCAAAATACCAAATTTAGCATGTGGTATATTTGTTTTATATGATTTTCATGAAATAGTATATCGAAATACCAAATATGGCATTCAGTATATTTAGGTATTTGTGTGGCATGTTTAGCATAAAGTAGTATTTTAATACTAAATATAGTAATTATAATACTAAATAATGTAATAGTATATGGAAATATCAAAGTGTTTTTGTATTTCTATTTCTGTTTTTTGTATTGTATGAATTAGTATATCAAAATATATATCGGTATATTTATGTATTATTTTGGTATTTTTCGATTTTTTTTAAAATTATTATTTATTTTTTTATTTAGATTTCCTACAACGAAAAAATGAATTATTATTACACACATTTCCATAAATAATATCGAAATTGTACCTGCATTCTTTTGTTTGCTGCAAAATCAATAACAAATAAGTTGCCCCCATAAATAGATCTGAGGACTGCATGCAATAAATTATGATTTGCATATCGACAGCGGCCAATTGCTCTCGAGTGCTGTTTTAGGGCAGGCATCGATGAATAGGCCGCGTTGATTGCAGGCTGAGATCGTAGATCATCCATTCGGACGGCAGCTGCTGGTCGAGAGGAAAAAAAACAAAAACCACCAGCTAATTGCATTGAGTGGACGGGCAACGCCTCCCCGCCTCCATGCCTCCACGCCTACCCGTCTTCGTCGCCCTCGCATCGCATCGACTAATCGCAGTGGCCTATTGTAGTGAACATTATTTGATTGCCTCGCTTGTGTTTGTCGCTTTCTCTCTCTATCGGGAGGTTAATCTAAAACGTTTGCCTTGTCCGCGTTACACTTTTCATCTTTACAAGTGTGTGTGTGTGTATATCTGTGAGTGTGTGTGTGAGTGTGTATGTGTGTCTGTGTGTGTGTGTGTCTGCTGTGTGGGCATTCAGCAAAACAAACGACGTTGCGACGCCTACAGCACGAGGCACAAACGCAAAGGTAAAGGGGCATGCAGCTTGGCCATAAGCCATGAGGCACGTGGCAGCAACTGAGGTGAGGTGGCATGTAAAATGTAAAGGCATGCTACTGCTGCTGCTGCTGCTGCTGGTCGACTGACCGCAACAATGGTTGCGTTTAATTACTGTTATTGTCGCACCCTTCAGCTTCAGCTTCAGCCTCATTTACATTCGCTCAGGATCAGGAGTCGAGTTGGGCGCGCGGGCGTTGCGCGCAAGCGCCTCATGTTGCATATGCCACACACACACACAAGAGAACGGAACACAACTGTCAGGGCGAGCGCGTAATTAGCATAACAGTTGAGGGCAGCGCTTCGTAATGCAACATTGCGACAATTGCGCATTCCATATTCCATATATACATTCATTTTTTTTCTGTGTGGAACACTTTCCAAGAAGCGCGAAGCGTTACGCGTTAAGCGTTTTCTTTCGCTTTTCATTACGGTGTCTTGCGAGGCAGCGACCAGTGAAATTTATGCAAATTAAATTAAAACTTCAACAAGCGGAACCAGCTAGCAGCTAACAGCTAACAGCCATATGGCCATCTATTCATACGACTTACACCCAAGAAGCAGCAAACGGATGAGTTACAGACACATAAATTTACCGAAGAAAAAAACATCGTCGATTGTCAGCGCCAGCCAGCTACAATGAGCCCCAGTCTCGATCGAACCCTTCCTCTTCCTCTCCCTCTCCCAAGTGCTGCACACTTGAGATAAGGATCGCCAACCGACGTAAATCGACCAACTGACAGACCTCGTGGCTACTGCACCAAACACCGACATTGTAAATGCTTAACACAATGGAACAATATTGCTGCCTGAGCAGGCTAATATGATTTCTGCACGACATGCAATACTCAATTTGTTTTAAAATATTCCAACAAACTATGTATTTCGAAGAAAATGATCTGAGGATCACCAGTAAAATACTAAATATAAATGCAGTACGAAATCATGAAGAAAACTGGAGTTGAGTGTACTCGATTATGAAATTGTGGCTTCGACTTTTTAACAAAATCAAATTAGTGCGATTAAATATACCGAAAAAATACCAAGATATGCCAAAAACCTATATATTTGGTATATCGATATACTATATGATGCAAAATATACCATTACTTGGTGTACAGAATGCAATTTAATTTGTGTGTTTAATAAACATTGCGGTATTATTGTTAAAATACACCATTAAAACATACAGACAAAATACGTAGAGATACCAATAGTTATATTTGGTATATCCATGTACTACAACATGCAAAATATACCATCGAATACAATATATACCATCTAGATAATCACTATTTAAATCTCGGTTTAATTGTCAAAATATACCGAAAAAATACTAAGATATACTAAAAGATTTATTTGGTATATCTATATACTACAACATGCAAAATATACCATTTTTTTTACACAAGTTACTGTTTAATTTATGGGTTTAATAAACATTGCACTATTACTGTTAAAATATACCGATAAAATAGTAAAATATACCAAAAGTTATTTTTGCTTTATCAATATTCGTAAAATATACCATTATTTGTTGTACAAGTTACAATTGTGTTAATGGATTTAATAGTAAACGAGGGTCGATTACAGTGAATAGTTTTTTACATGTTTTGAAATCGTTTAGCATGAATATTATTGAAGCTGTTCTGATGTTGCTTTCTATACACATTTTATTAAATAATATTTTTGTATAACCTCATAAAATATATCCAATTCTAATAACAATACAAAAATGAAAATATCTTTGAAAATGTCTGCACATTGTTAAAATATCATTACACGAAAGTGGTAATAAAATATGATTGTGATCGCGGGATCGAAGAGATCGAACAAACTGGAAATACGATTCGAAGTGAAGTCAATCAAAACAAAACCATAACCGAAATGAAATGAAATGCGACAAACTCTTTTGCTACTGATCGGGTACTTGAGATAGAGATCGCTAGGACTGCGACAGTCGACAGACGGTAGAAAGAGAGAGAGAGAGAGAGAGTAGTTAAACTATAATTTTTGGCATCGTCTCGAAATGGTTTGACATTTATGAGGCATAAATTTCATACACTTTCTGCTTTCACTGGCAGGCCAATTAAGTGCAACGAATCGACAACTGCGATGGGAAACTGGGATTCGTCATAGATTGATATGGAATTTGCGAAAATTTAAATACAGCTCGTCTCCCAGCCCGACAAAACAGGGGTGGGCCATTGTCTGAGATTCTGAGTTGTGAGCTCCGACTCTGAGTCCGACTGCCCCTGAGTGTCATCAAAACAATGTTTGGCAGCTAGTTTATGAGTTGTGTGCGCCTCATTCCCATTTCTCAACGCGCAGTTCATCTCATTGCAATTTCCATTTCCATATGCATTTCCCGAACACCTTTTTTGTGTTCGCTTTCTATCCATTTTCAATTTCACATTAATTTCTTTTCAATGCGTTTGCATGCCAATCACAATCATAAAGAGAATTTTTGCCTTCGTCATTATGCAAAGCGGCTGACCGCGGCAAAATGTGTCCACAAAATTGTGTGGAAAGTCGTAAAAAAGTGTGGCAAGCATATAAAATACACACACACACATATAAGGGCAAATAGACACAGAGAAAAACACACAAAACATTTTTTGGGGGTCATAAAAAAAAAAACAAACCAATAAACTTATAGTTTTTCTTTTGTTTTTTTTTTATGGTCAAGCGCAACGACGGGGGTCGTCATCATTTAGGCAAATGCCTTTGTCATTACTTAATAACAAACACTATTGAATGAGAGATGATCCTCGTCCTCCCCTCAGATGATCATCTTTGATCAGCAGCGAAGCAGCACTGAAAGCAAACATTATCTTTGGTTTGAACATGATTAGGCAATTGGGTTTGTAGATAAGCATTTAATCCATACTTGGAAAGTTTATTCATGAAAAAAAAATTAAAAATGAGAAGTATCATAGCAAAAAATGTATAGATTAATCAAAAAAAAAAAAAATGGTTACGCATATAACTAGATCAGCTGCCGTCTTATAGTGACAATTGTGACAATTTTGAAGATTAATCCAATACTATCGATTCAATAGCAAATATCGATTTATGAAAGCGCGTCATAACTATATAACTATAGTAATCGATGCAAGCTAAGTTGCCATCGTCTATCGATATTGTGTTTAATAAAAGAAAGTGATTTTGCATATGTAATCATGAAAATGTTTGACTCCGATAAACAAAAGATAAGGTCAAAACAGTTTGAAGAATGTTTTGAATATTGCGACAAAGTGCGTAAAGGATCTACATTTAACTGATCATCGATCATGCCGAGGGGGAGAGACCCTAAAAGAGGAAGAGAGCAAGAGAGAAGTGTGTCAACTAACCCCAATTGCAATTGGGTTAACGAGTGTTATGCAAATAACTGATTGATAGATTGATTGAATTCCTTTCGATTTGCAACTGTAGCTCCTCATCCTCCACCTACTACAAGAGAGAGCGAAGAGAAGTGAAGAGAGAACCTCAATTGCATTTGGGTTAACGAGTGTTATGCAAATAGCTGATTGATAGTTTGATGGATTGATTGAGTTGTTTTCGATTTGGAATTTTAGCTCCTTATCCTCCACCTACTACAATAGAGAGCGAAGAGAAGTGAAGAGAGAACCTCAATTGTATTTGGGTTAACGAGTGTTATGCAAATAGCTGATTGATCGTTTGATGGATTGATTGAGTTGTTTTCGATTTGGAATTTTAGCTCCTTATCCTCCACCTACTACAATAGAGAGCGAAGAGAAGTGAATAGAGAACCTCAATTGGATATGGGTTAATGAGTGTTATGCAAATAACTGAATGATTGATTGATGGATTAATTGAATTCCTTTCGATTTGCAATTGTAGCTCCTCATCGTCCACCTACCATAAGAGAGAGGGAAGAGAAGAGAGAACCTCAATTGCATTTGGGTTAAAGAGTGTTATGCAAATAGCTGATTGATCGTTTAATGGATTGATTGAGCTGTTTTCGACCTACACCTCCTACACTCCACACACAGAGTTTAGAGTGCTGCAATTAGTCATGTATGTGGAAATTCAACTTGAACTTGCACCCCGACGATGTCCATCATCATGCATCTGGTCATCATTCAAATGAAGTGTTGCGTCGGGTTTGTCGACTGTTCTTGATCCTTGTGGCAAGCTCCTGCTGATTTCATTTCGACTGTGTCAACGTTGCACTAATTACAATGTCAGACTCGATTCTGTGCCAACTGTCCCACACACACACACACACACACACACACACACACACTCTCACACACATACACATACATCCCGCACATGCAGCCGCCGCTTGACGGATTGATCAACGTGATTAATGATGCGGCTTGCGGCATTGCGTGACAAGTTTGTTAGTAAATTGAACGTGCCACATGGACGTTGGGTCAGAGCAGTGCTTGCTTTTGCTTTTATTCCTGCTATTTCATTTATATATATATATTTTTTTTTTTTGCTTGTTTGCTTGGTGGTTTTGATGGTTGTGTGCGGATTTTGTGGTTCTTGCAACCGTTTGCATCATCATCATTAATCTTCGGGAACGCTGTGCAACTGTACGAAGGTTGATAGTCACTTGGCGAGGGGGAAACGGGAGACAGAGACGGAGACGGGAGACGCGTCAATTCCCACGGCGATCGGCGAAAAATCATTTTTAATGAACTTATCATCGATGGACCTGGGGTCCATCAATTTGCCTCCCGATAGTCGTCTTCGGGTCCTGCCAAAAATGTCATAAACTGTCCCAAAAAGCAGCCGTGCGTGAATTTCGCTCGCTGACCACACAACACAAAAACGCAGATCGCCGAATCAAGAGGGAAATTTATGCAACGATCGTGCGACCGACCAAAACCGATCGACCCTCCCCGCTTCTCCTTTGCATATCTCTCTCTCCTCTGTCTCTGTTCGTCGCATAATCTACCTCAAAGATTAATGAGATTTCACCGCAATTTCCTATGGCTGATTTCGTTCTTTTCTTCAAGTCTGATTTAGTTTTTCAATTTTTTATGTTTTCATTTTCATTTATCTTACGATTTTCCTACGATTTTTTTCGTTGTTTGTGGATTTTTTATGGCTCGTTTAGCGATCAGTAAATAGGGCGCTTGTCTCGTAATTTACATGAAATTGCTTCATTTTCGAAGGCTGTCTGAGGTTTGTCTTCTTTCTTTCATTCTTTTTTTTTTTTAATTGTGTGATGTTCGGGTTCGTTGCGGTAACTAAGCACACACAAGTCTTGGGAATTTGCATTTGTCCCTCCTCGGACAGATCTCTCGATCGCTCATCAATTTGATGTCCGGAGCGGAGCTTTGCTTGCTTGTGGACAATCATTCTGGTCAGTTGAGAGTTGAGGATCGGTGAGGATCGGTGATCGGTCAGTGTGGTCCTTCGAATTGCGCAGCTGCAGCTCAGCTGCTGAGCGAAAGGACACGCTTTCGATTTAGCCATGAAATTTTCATTCTGGACATTGCATTTCTCCTGCCATCTTATTATTTGTTCTTTTTCTTTTGTGGTCCAAAACGGATTGTGCAAAATATGATTTTTCGTGTCCATTTCATTTCTCCGACACTTTTCCATTCATTCATTGACTGGAATGCTGCAGGAAATGAAAAGTTGAACAATACATTTGACTAATCTTTACTTTTAATTAAATTTAATTCCCAAATTACGATCATGGTGATCGCAACAAACTCGTTGTGAGAGAATTCATTTGATCTGATTTCGATCTACATAAATATGCACATAGGATTGGGTAATTTCTTCATTTGGGTTTTTTTTTCGGTGTTTTTTTTTTTTTTTTTTTGGAGCCTAAGGAGACTCGTAAATCAAATCAAATGTCGTTCAGTGACTTGACATGCTGCATAACAAGTTTGTTTTTTTTTCGGTCTGCTGTTTGTATATTTATTTTCAGATGCATTTTTTTCTCATTTACTTTTTTCGTATATTCTACGTTTTTTTTTTGTGTTGTTGTTGTTGTTGTTGTATGTCAAATTACTTGAGGGCGCCGCAATGTCTGAGAAATTTTTGTGGGTTCCGTGGGTCGCGGCGACGCAGTTGCAGCAAAGTAAAAAGGATCAGAAGAGCATCCTCAGGCAGGCAACTGCAACGGAACGCAACGCAGTGCAGACAATGACAACAACCGTATTTCGTCTTCTTCTTGTCTCAACTCTTTTTTTTCGGTTTTTTTTCGTGCCTTTTTTTCCTCAATAATTTTTCGGGTGCCTTGGCAACAGGATTCGGCGCTGAGTGTCGCCGACTGCACACGGCGACAGATAAACCTTTTTTTTTATTTCATTAAGCTTTTTTTTGTGTGCTCTTCTCCGTTCTTCGTTTTCAGTTCAGTTTTTTTTTTTTTGCTTCTGTCGTTCACGCTGAGCGCTGTGAGAAATGCAAATTCGGCGGCGGCTAAAAAGTTGTTAAATTAGTCAGCAGTTCGGAAGGAAAAAAAAATGCAAACTGGATGTTGAGAGTATTCGTCGCAAAAGGAGCGAAGATGAACAAAAAAAATTACAAAAAAAAAAAAATAAAAAACGAACTGCACTAATTTGATTTTCTAGCAAATGACAGCCGGGCAGTTGCAGTTATGCTTTTTAAACAAAAAAAAAAAAAAAAAGGAAAACGAAAGGTTTTGCAAGGATCTTGCGTCTGCAATTCGCGGTCACTCAGCAAATGATGAGTGTTGAGTCGCAGACGGACAGACAGACAGACGGACAGATACCTCACGATCATCGCATGCGAATTATAAAGTGTTTCAAAATATTCGATCGTATTAAAACTAATTTTAAACAAACTTTTAATTGAAACTTAGATAGGCTGAGATGTGATTGTAGTATATGTTCATCTATTCCAATAAAATTTCATTTCCAACAAACTTCGATTGTGAGTCTGTTTTAACTGAAACTTACAAGGATAACTTAGATGTGAATTCTCAATATATTGAATAGCAAATGATTCATTAAAGATGCTCACGATCATCGCATGCGAATTATAAAGTATTTCAAAATCGATCTTATTAAAACTAATTTTAAACAAATTTAGATAGGACGTTAAAAAACGACTGAGAATGAAATTTCATTAGAATAGATGAACATATACCACAATCACAGGTATATGTTCATTTATTCCAATGAATTTTCATTTCCAACAAACTTTTCAGACAAACTTCGATTGTGAGTCTCTTTTAACTAAAACTTACAAGGATAACTTAGATATGAATTTTGAATATATTGAATAAAGATCCGTAAACGTAAAATTTGGTAATGTCGAAAACTTATAAAATAGTTGAAGAAGACTTTAGTGCAAATTAATTTATTGAACTCTCTGTAATTGGTATGATATATATGTACATATATATGGGCATGGGTAGAAGGTATAACCGCTTGCCCTAAGAGGAGGTCCGTAGCTGTATTTTCGGATAGTTGTCCAGATGCCAATTGATGTCTACTGATGTGTTGATTTGATCTGAAATCAATCGTTCAACAAATTATTTACTAGTAGTAATATGATTTGTGTTTTCGGAATTTTAGACTAAGAAAAAAGAAAACTTTAGCTCTATTTCATAAAGTCTCTATGATAACTTTAATTTTGATTAATTATTTATATAATATTGAATTCCTATAATAATTTGTCATTTTTTTACCCGCTAGAGTCGCGATTTTTGGTACATATGTACATAACTATAGTTAGATAAAAATCGTAGAAGTTATTTAAGAAATACGTTTGAATGGGGGAAAATCCTACTTACTACAGGTCTTAGTTCCTGTGGCTGACAATCATGTATATTTTGCACTCTATGGTATATTTTAAAGGTAGTACTATATCAATATACCAAATAAAGCCTAGCTTTCAATATTTTGAGGTATATTAGTTTGTTTATTTTGCACTCTATGGTATATTTTGGAGGTACCAAATAAAGACTAATTTTCAATATTTTGAGGTATATTAGTTTGGTATATTTTAAGATTAATACCGCACAATACAAAGGGTAACGGGTATCTCACACTCGAGAACACTTCTCTGTGGTTTTCTTTTTTGTTATAATTCAAATGAAATTTAATAGTTAGTAATCATTTAAAACAAAAATAAAGAAAATTAAAAATACAATATATTTTTCATTTTGAAGGGTTTTTTGTTTCGGGGCTTATGTTTTTTTTAACTTGTAATTAATATTTGCGGTTCCAGTCGAACAGATGAAAAATCCAGAGAGCTATCTAAGGGTAGCTTTGCAATTTTGCAATTTCAGTTTAGCGGATTCTCAAGAATCGTCTTTCTAAATTGCATACTATGATATATATGCAAATCGGATACATTTAATGAGAGGCCAAGAAATATATTAACCGTTGTAATCGATACGTTATTAAATTTGATTTTCATTGCAATTTGAATTGGAAGCAACATTAGTTAATTTTCATTAGATTTTTTTTTGGATCGATTCGCGCTTCATTAAAATGAAAATGAAAATGAGGAAAAACATGAAAGAAGAGGAGGGGGTTTAAAGGGTTTTTCTCTCTCTCTTTTGTAACGTGTGCGGGCCACTTTGTTGTTGTTATCACTGCTGTTTGCCAATTGCGGGGCATATTGCAAATTTATCTAAATCTAAATCGTTTATAAATTCAAAAAGGGGAAAGCAAAAGTGAAAGGCGAACGGTAAGGGTAAAGGTAAAGGGGTGAAGCGGTGAATTTTTGGCAAACTAATTGCAAATGCATTTGACACTCGGTTGCGAAATCGGATCACAAATTGTGACAACCCCTTGACGTGTCATCATCATCTCTGTGTGTGTGTGTGTGCGAATGTGTGTGCGTGTGTGTGTGTTGCCATTTTGCCTAATGGGCAGAAAAAGGTAATAGACGAAAATTAGCATCAACTTGATTTTTGCTTGTAAGCGATAAACAATGTGGGATTTTTATGGGATTTGCATGCGCAATGAAAAATTAAAAATGCAAATCGTTGGCAGAGTGAGATAGCAACACTTTGTACGTAGAGTGAGTGTAACAGTATGTGTGTGTGTGTGTGTGAGTGTCCCGAACTGGCAACATGAGGCAAAGGCAAATCGAAAGATGCCTTTTGATTGACAGCTTGACAAGGAGACACAAAACGCGCGCCTCGGAACGACAACAGAAATGGGATCGAAGGATCTGTCGAAGGATTCGAAACAACTTGAAGAGCGCAACGTCACCGTATCCCAAGTCTTTGTTTTGATATTCACTTCACAGTTGGCAGAAATTGAAAATCCAAATGAAAATGAAAATGAAAATGAAAACTAGAATGAGAATGAGAATGAAAATGTGATCTGCTTTGAACGATTGTTGTAGATTTTGCTTGAAATTTGATAAATGACCAAAAAATGGCAGCTTTGCCTTTGCCTTTGCCTTTGCCTTTGGCCTTCTCTTTGCTCTTCACAAAACGCCATTCATTGCATACACTCCACAATACCCTGTACATAAGAGCTGAAGAGCAGAAGTCGATCAGCAGTCAATATACCTTACAAATATCATCTGCCTAAGAGATCAACTTGTCCGAATCAGAATCGAAAATTTAGCCACGATTATGTTTTATCTACCAATTGAAATTGATGTATATAATGATGTTTAAAAGTATTCTCGTTAGTGTTTTCTATTTTATTATTGATTACTTATTTTATCATACAAATGCTGATAATATATTTTCTTAGTTCGTATATCTACGCTCGCAACTAAGTTCCTTTTTATTTTAAGGAAATGCGAACTTTGAAATAAGCTTTATTTCTGGCTAATATTTTTAAAACTTTATAAAGATAACAAAGCTAACTAAAAAAAATGCATATTATGCTTGTTAGTGTGATAAATATAAAGTAAATTAAACATAACATAAGGATTTATTATAATTACATCGAAAACTTCAATCATTAACTTGAATTTCAGAGCATTTAAATTAATAAGCTTTTTACTTCAAATGTATAAGTTGGCAATATCTGGAATATACTATTAACAAAATGTTTTTCATTTTACTTAAAATTTAACGAAAGTTCAAATTATGTATCAAACTTAATGGTCCAAAAAACAAGTAATTTGATTCTTAAAAAAAAAAAAACTTTTACAGCTTAAAATACGAAAATTTTAGTAAGGGAAAAGTAAATGACTATAAATTATATGATGAATGATTAAATTACAATATTTTAGTGGTGAATGAATAAAGAGTAAAAATCATATGATGGTATGATATTATAATTTGAATCGCAGAAGATTCCTTAAAAACAAAAAGAAACTTTAACAGCTTAAAATACGAAAATGTTAGTAAGAGAAATGGTAAAGTGTAAAGATGATATAATGAATGATTGTATTACAGTATTTAAGTGATCAAAGAGTAAATAGTTAAAATCATATGATGATGTGATATTATACTAATTTGAATGTTAAGATTCATTTTGGAAAAAATGCAACTTGACCAACTAAAAATGTGAAAAATGTAGTAAGAGAAAAGTTAAAAGGTATAGATGATATAATGAATGATCGTATTACAATATTTAAGTATGAAAGAGTGAAGAGTATAAATGATATGATCAATTAGAATTTATTATAATTAGAATGAGCCAAATGTCGATGGGTAAGGAAGCTCAAATGGCTACCAAGAAATGTCAGTTAGTCCAATAGTATTTGGTACTTAAATGTATTGCACTCAAGTGCTTGAATGGCGCAACATGGACAGCTGGGGCACTCGACTCTCTAAAGTGAAGTAGCATGACTTGGAATGGTGCGATTCTGGGTAACTGCTTCCAGCCCACGCAACTGCCAGCGGGAATCGAATAAGGACTAAGGACTAAGTAATGAGGATTGTGTTGACTCAAGCGGAGCAGCGAGGAGTCCATTCAAAGGTGATCTCAATGTTGGCTAGCTGCTCGTAAAATCTGAAGATCGACAGCAAATGTCGCATAAATTTGGCAAACAATAAGGCGACGGTCGATGGTCGATGGTCAACGGCTGCTAATGAAAGGCACGAGACGAGCAAAACTGTAAGAAGGTGAACTGACTGAATGACTGACTGACTGACTGACTGCAGACTGCATCTGGACAAATATTTATGGAAGCTTCTTCTGGTTCGGAATGCTCGTAAATTGCCAATTGCCTCGTGTCCAGCCGCCTACATACAAAAGGAAAGCAAACACACAAGAGATCCGCATTCGAAAATCCCGAAGCCAGAATCCAGAATCCAAAATCCGAAATCAAAGTGAAAGTAATGACCGAAAAATGTCGCAATGTCCTTTCATGCCAAAGGCAAAGGAGAAAGATTCAGTCTATGTAGTCTATGGACAGAGACATTAGGCTACCGTTTGTCTATATGGTTCCTGCTGCCGTACACACACACACACACAGACAAATGGTAAATAACAGGACAACACACGAGACAAATCTGGGCTAAGACACCTTGCAACATCGTTGCCTCGTTTGCCTTGCCATCGTGTGGGTTTTTCTTACCTTATTTTCGTTTTTTTTTTTTAACGCTGCGACAGCTGTTGGTCGCATTGTCGTCTGCTCCTATTTGGCCATAACAAAAGGACTCAGACTCACACACACAAACACACACGCACACACACACACACACACAGATGAGTGGCAAATCTCAACAAGCAGTTGGCAGGTAAGCACGCAGATACTTGAGCGCAAGCGAGAAAGCAGCTAACGGCGCTGATAGAGCAGGCGAGAGTGAGTGCGAGAGTGAGAGTGCGAAAATGAGAGCGGAAGCGCGAGAGAGTGCTAAGAGAGCAAGATAATTTGCAGTTGAGTGTGCGCTCTTAAATGCGCCAGAGACGCCATCTAGCGGCGAGTGGCGGCAATCGCACAGCATGCAATTCAGTGCGCAACTGGAGCAAACTGTTGAGCATATTTTAAAGTGCTAAGAGAGCATTTTATGAGAGATGTATGCGAATGCTTATGATATGCTTAATTATTTGTTTGTTCTAAAATAAAACATGTACATATATTAATAGTAATATATTAACAACTATTTTAAGTTAGATACATCAAAATTAAAATTAAATTAATTTGACTAATATTGTGTATATATCGCATTTGAGAACAATACTCCAAAATAAAGATTAACTATGTGCCCTCCTATCATAAGTAAATCAAGTCTTTGTATGAAAAACAAATAAAATAAATGCTAGGCTACGAAAAATGTAAATTAAAATGAAAAATTGATAAAGAAAAAATAATAATATTATTTTGGTAATACATTTTTCGCACCCATGTCATAGAGTTCTGTATCCAGATGAAGTAGGAAAAAATAAATGCTAATATCCAACTACGTTATTATTATTATTATTATTATATATATAAATATATAATAACATATATATAATATATATATATATACAAAATAGGTTAATCAACGTATTTATAATGATTAATATTTATATTATATTGTAAATAAAATTATAGGTGCAAAGCTAGTAAACCATAAAAAGATTGAACTGTGAATATGCAAAGTTTTTTTTATTAATGGTTGCAACATGGAATTCAGCAATCAATATTTCAAGTTTGTTTACTAATTGTTATACCCGCTACCCATAGGGTAGAAGGGTATTATAACTTTGTGCCGACAGGAAATGTATGTAACAGGTAGAACGAGGCATCTCCGACCCTATAAAGTATATATATTCTTGATCAGCGTCAACAGCCGAGACGATATAGCCATGTCCGTCTGTCCGTCTGTGTGTCTGTCCGTCTGTCCGTCCGTCCGTATGAACACCTAGATCTCAGAGACTATAAGAGGTAGAGCTATAATTTTTTTTCGACAGCATTTGTTATGTTTGCACGCAGATCAAGTTTGTTTCAAATTTTGGCCACGCCCACTTCCGCCCCCGCAAATCAAAAAAATCGAATAACAAGTGTAATTTTAAAGCTAGAGCTACGAATTTTGGTATTTACAATAATTTCTGTAGAAGTTATGATTTCTGAAAATTTGGTTGGTGGTTGGTGGTTGGGTAAAAATTGTGGCAGTTATTAAAGAAATACTTTTGTATGGGCAAAAGCGCCTACTTACTAGGGTCTGAGTTGCTTTGGCCGACAATTTGGTACATTGTGCCGTCTATGGTATATTTTGAATGGAGTACTATATCGATATACCAAACATGCCATTTGGTATATTTTTAGTATTTTTAGTATTTTCGGTATATTTTGAAAATGATACCACAATATTTTGCCTTTATTAAAAATGGGTAGCGGGTATCTCACAGTCGAGCACACTTGACTGTAACTTTCTTACTCGTTAAATATAGAATAGAATTCAAATCGAGGCTATTAAGAAGATGAACTCAGATCTGCAGATTGAGCTGAGCTTTTCAACTTGAAAGTTATTATTTTCAATGTGAGAAAAGGGACAAAAGTATTTGCAGTATTCTGATATTTTGAATTCTCAAAGACAAATGTATCTGCAGGCAGCAAGTTTGTGTTAGCTGCGCTTCAATTATTGCAAAATGCTATCACTAATTTGCTGCGATGATCCAGTCGAGAAGGAGTCTCAAGAATAGATAAAGAGCTAAAGACACAACTCTTACCGTTACTCTCTCCGCTCTCTCTCTCTCTCTCTCTTTGTCTACCTCTCTGTGGCATCTGTGGTGGTTGCACGTTGCATGCCACATCGAATCGAAGTCGTCGATCGTCGCATGTTGAGCTCGTCATTTCCGTTTGTTGCCTCGTGTGCTGCGAACGTATCGCGAGAAGAGTCTGAGGAGAAGCGTCAGAGAAACGCATTTTGCAAAAAAAAAAATAGAAGATAACAAAATTTGCCAACAGTTGCAACTATTTATTTTTATTTTTTATTGTTGATATTGTGGTGCCAAGTGTGAAAAGCTAAAGAAAAAGTAGAGGAAAAAGAACACACAGTGGAAGGAAAAGCGCTTTGCAGTTGGTCAACGAAACGAGTTCAAAAAGCCGGCGACCGAGTCGCAGTCGATAGTCCAGCTCCTGCTCCAGTTACCACCAGGTAAGTGTCGCGCCTCGTGTTGCACGTAGCACGTTGCACGTTGTTTGTAGATCGCCACGTCTAGATTGCCCGCGTAATCGATAGCCTTTTCTTTTATTTTCTTTGCCTTGCTTTTCATATTTTCTATACTTTTTTTTTTTTTGGCTGATCTGATCTCGGCCTAATCGCAGTCCACACCTGGCAACACACACACACACACACCTCACTCACTCTCTCTGTGTGTGTGTGTGTGTGTAATTGCGCTCACACCCATAGCCTGTTGTTTGTCTTTGCTCTAATTTTAATTTCGCCAAAGAAGGTAAAAGTGAAAAACCGAGAGGAAAAAAAGGTTCAACGAAAAAAAAAAAGAAATACCCCTAAGCTGTCCTAACCCCTAGAATCAGAATCAGACCCACATATAGATCAGCTAGCGACCCACAAGACGCAAAAAATAAATACGGAAAACGCAAAGAATGAGAAAAGCGTAAAGAAAATACAAAGAAAGGGGTGCTGCGTGCTCTAATACATTTAATTTGTTGCTGTTTTTTTTTCTTCCTCTCTATTTTTTTTTTTTTGTGTTGTGTTGGGTTGGTTGTTGGGTTCCCCTTGCGTCCTTGTGAGCTGCTAATCCTCGGGGCACAAGTCACACACACACACACACACACACACACACACACACACACACACACACACACACACACACACACACACACACAGACACAGACAGACAGAGCGCACGCTCGAAGGTCTCACACAGATTCCCTCTTCATCTTCGTCTTCATCTTCGTCTCTCGCTCACAAGATCGCTAGAGGGAAAATGATTTCGTTGTGCAATTTTCCATTTTTCAATTTACAATTTTCATCGGGGTGACGTTTATGGATTACATGGAAACCCATTTCACAAAGATCCTTTTGCCGCTTTGCCTCGTTGTTTGCAAAAAATGAAAAGAGAGAAAAAAATGGCATCATTATGCTGGGGCGTAATTGTTTCATACACACACACACACATGCATGCAGCGCAGATCCTTTTTGGACTCGCTCAATTTAATGGTTTGCGGCTGCCGGCAAAAAATACGAGAAAAAAAAATAAATAACGAATCGCTTTTGTAAATTAGCATAAGTTTAATTTGAATTCGAAAACCTGTATTTTGCGTCTCAAGACGTTCGCACAAGCACAAGGACGAGGTCGAGGACAACGACGAGGACGAGGACGAGGACGAGAACGAGGCAACAAGCGGTTGCCTGCCGCCAGGACGAAAACCCGTTTGATTTGCTGCTTATGCTGCAAAAAAATTAAATAAAAAACAATTTGCAAAAATTTCTTGCTTTGTGGCCATTGTCTTCACGCTGTTGCAGCAGTGTACAAATATCACAAATCTTCTTCTTCTTCGCTCATACTGTCCCCGTTGAAAAGTTGTCTGTTCCTCCAGTTTCCAGTTTCGCAGTTTCTCAGTTCCTGACTCCTCTCCAGCTGCTTATCCCTAGTTATCCAGTTGACCAGCCGAACCCAACTTCACCCCACTAAAGAGAGAGAGAGAGAGAGAGAGAAGGCAACTGTTAATACGTTCATATTCCTTTTCGATTTCCTAAAGACTTCAACAACTATTCACGAATACTAAAATAATAATGAACATAATCACTTAATTAGTTTTCTTTATTTTGTCTTCCTTATTAAACTGGCTCTTTGTTACCCTTGTGGCCACTTAATCTAGTTTTGCATTACTCCGTAGGGTAAAAACGAACTAGATCAGACGGTCATCGAAATTAACATATACGGTAATAGTTACATACATAATTCTTTAATTACCAGCTATAAAAGGGTATTTTCGGTTTAAGCATGAAAACCACTTTAAGAGTTTCATTAAAATTGATGAAACCAAAGAAGTTTCCTATATGCAAATAATGAAAGGTTGCTAAATAACTTAATTAGGAGGTATATTTAGTTAAAAGCAATCACATCTTTATAAAACAAAATAATTATTGTGTCAATAAACAATTATGTTTATAAAACACGCTCCACATAGGATAGAATTTAATTTAAATTAAATTAATTTACTTTAGCAGTATACAAAATATAGTCGCTAGTGTATTTTAGTATATTTTGGTATATATGTATACTTGATTAATATAATAAACGCATATTAAAATATACTGAAGGCTATACTTAGTATATTGATATACTATTAGATTGAAAATATACCAAGAAATGCAAGATCTTGCCTACTGAAAATATACCGAAGACTATTACTTATTGTATAAATATACTATTACATTCAAAATATACCAAAAATACAAAATATCACTTACTCAAAATATACTAAAACATAGCGACGATTATTACTTGGTATATTGATATACTATCACATTAAAAATACACCAAAACTATAAAATCTTGTTCACTAAAATATACCAAAATATACCGAAGACTATTAATTGGTGTATTGATATACCTACATTGAAAATATACAATAATACAACATATCGATAAATAAAATCAAGACACCTTCAAAACTTTATATGAAAGTTACTAAAGTAGAATTAAATGTGAATAATAGTTTTCTGATATCCGTTGCTCGCTTGCAGGTTACTAAAAATATACTACATATACCACAGAAGTATATACTTGGTATATTGATATACCATTACATTCAAAATATACTAAATATTCATAGGTAAAAAAAAAGAGATTTTAAAAACTAATAAGAAATTAATTTAAGTAGTTTAAAGTTTTAAGAATTCATTGGAAATTGAATATGAATTATAGTTTTCTGATTTCTGATTTCTGTTGCTCGCTTGCAGGTTAGCTAGAGAAGAGTTTGGGGCAAGGTTATGCCTACCATGACGCGAATGCATCGCCACTCGAGCTCCAATGCGGTGGAGGAGACGCGCGGCAGGCGTCGCAATGCCAGCGGCGATGCGAACAAGGAGAACTTCGGGGTGCACTTCATGAGCAGTCCCTTTGGCAACAGCAGCCTGATTGCGCTCCAGGATCTGAGCAATGTGCACGGCAAGAGTCCGCAGCGACGGAGCTTCAGCGAAGGCAGCGGACCGCGTCAGGCGACGCCACAGCTTGCGGCACTGCGTTGCATGCCCCGTCTAAGTGGCGTCACAGCCGCTGCCGCCGCCGCCGCCGCTGGTCTGGAGGATTCGCAATTGTCATCGTCACGCATGGGTGACACCACATTGGATCGCATGCTGGACGCGATCATTGAGTCGGCACGCAAAGAGGTGCGTTGCAAGCACCAGACTGCGCTGCCCTCAGCGCTGGTTGCCACAGCAACAGCAACAGCCACAGCCACAACTCTAACTGATGGCGGCGAGTGGAGCGAGAGCAGCATCCATGAGATGGAGGTGCGTACTCCCACCCATCTGAAGCGACAGCGTGTGGTGCGGCGCAAGAATCAGCACAAGACAAGTGGCAACAGCAATCATGCCACAGGCAGCATAACAACAGCAACGACGATGACGACGACGACGGCAACACTAGCTGCGGTCAGACAGAACGAGGGATTGCAGCAGAGCCATCTTGAGCATATACCGAGCATCAAACGTTGCCTCAGCTTCTCCAGTTCCACGTCCAGTGATCTGGAGGACGATGAGCACTTCGTGAAGCGTGGTCGCGGTTCCTCCGTGTCCACCTCTGCTCTCTCGGCTTCTGTGTCCGCCTCTGCCTCGTCGGCTTCCTCGGTTTCCTCAGCTGGTGACAGCACGCACAGCGGGGACTTCCTGCCACGGGGCAGCATCGACTTGAGCATCACTTACAATGCGCCGCAACAGCAATTAAATGTACATGGTGAGTTCCAGAGTCGACCGCCCTAAAGCATAGAACCAACTCTTTAGCTTGATCTAGAGAAAGACAAAGTCAAAGTATATTAAAATTCATTACAACAAACTCAAGTTGAGTTTACGAAATTCTTGAATAGAACATAATGTTTCGATTCCGATTTTAGACATCGTCATTTTGTTAAAAGTATAAAATAAGATAGTAAGGAAATTTACTAAGAAAGTTTCTAGTTAGATAGCATGAAATATTAACTTCATAAGTAATGAAATGAATTATAACTGTTTACTTCAATTTGCATAAAGAATTGTAGAAACGATGGAATGAAACACAACTTTTTTTTGATTAAGACTAGGTAATTAATATTGGCAACTGTAAACTACTACGAAATACTTCACTTTGACAAAACAATTATAGAAACGGCAGAATCAAAAATGAGTTTAAGCTAGGTAACTGGGCAGAAATCAGAGAAACGGTGGAATGAAACATTCCATTTGTTATTAAAACTAGGTAAATTGTAAGCGTAACTCAAGCAAAAGTATTTGCTTCAATTATGTTATTCAAGGTACTTCCTTTCGCATAAATAATATAGAAACGATGGAATGAAACACAACTTTTTTGATTAAGACTAGGTAATTAGTATTGGCAACTGTAAACTACTGCGAAATACTGCACTTTGCCAAAACAATTATAGAATGAATGGAATGAAACTTGAGTTTAAGCTAGGTAACTGGGCAGAAATCAAGGAAACGGTGGAATGAAACATTCCATTTGTTATTAAAACTATGTAAATTGTAAGCGTAACTCAAGCAAAAGTATTTGCTTCAATTATATTATTCAAGGTTCTTCCTTTCGCATAAATAATATAGAAACGATGGAATGAAACATAAAATCAAGCAAGGTAAATGGACAGGAATTATGTAGATTAGATAGAATGAACGATTTGCTTATCATTCGTAACTAAAGCGAAATGAATGTACTTCTCATTAAAGAAACGGTGGAATGGAACATTTATTGTTTTACTAAAGCTAGGTAAATTGTAATGAAATGATGGAATGACATATAAATTCAAGCAATAAATAGAATAAACCATTGGAAATGAATGTGCATCATATTAAAGAAACGTTGGAATGAAACAGCAAGGAATGGGGTTCAAGTCCTTCCCTTCCACGCATTAAAGACATTCGATGCTCACCTTTTGCTATCTGTTGCAGTTATACGCTGTCGCGATCTGCAACGTTCGCACAGCGGCGCCGGCAGCATCAATGCCTACGTCAAGGTGGCGTTGGCAACAGGCCAACAGCAGCAACAGCAGCAGCAGCATCAGGAGCAGGAGCACCAGCGCACAGCCGTTCATCGGCACTCGAGTCGTCCGTACTTTGATGAGAGCTTTGGGTTCCATGTGGAGGAAAGCATGCTGCAGGCAACAGCCACGGCAACAGCAACAACAACATCAACAGCGACAGCGACAGCGACAAACAATGAACAGCAGCAGCAGATGGAGCTTCAACTGGCCGTGTGGCATCGGGATCGTCATTTAAAGTGAGTACGAGTAAGGTCAATAGCAGTAGTCAGCAGTAGTCAGTAACCAGCCTCAAATCACAACCACCATCCTCCATCCTCTATCCCCATCCCCTTCCCACATTCCACTCATCATCTACTTGATAGCAACGTACATACGTACATGTCATTCACCCGCAATGCGAAGCAAGGCGACAGTGCATAAGCAATTCTAACGGTGACTGCGCGACAGGCAAAAGGCTAAGTTAGACAAGGCCAGACTGCTGGCTGTGTCTCAGCCTAATTGTAACGTTTTCCTGTAGCACACTTTGTGTCATTGTGCATTTCCTGCACATAAACAAACGCAATGCCCTCTGGGCGCAAACCGATGACGATGGTGGGCGCTTCTCATTCGAGTGTGTCGGTGAGAGGGAGAGGGAGAAGGGAGTAAAGAGGAGCTTTCCACAAATCCAGACACTCACATCCAGCGCCTGCGCTTTGCGCACACATCGTGGTACTTTCCAGAAACCCAACACACAGACACCACACAGCTGAATGGGAAGGAAACAGAAAACAGAGAGAAAAAAAATACTCTGCCTGGGCTCCAGTTATTTGATTTGGTTTTTTTTTTTCATTCTTTCTTTTTGGTTCTTGAGCTTCGGCTCGGCTTCGGGTCGTGTCGTGCCGTGTGTCGTGTCGTGCTTAGAATGTTCTCCCAGTTTTTGGTGGCCTGTCAGTTGTGTTGTCGCTGGGAGCTCTCAGTTCGAGTGTTAAGCTCGCGCGACGCAGACGCAAAAACGGCAAACGGCTGGCAACGCTGCGGACCGCGGGTAACAAAACATACCCAAAACACTCACACACATACTCGTACAGATAAATCGAAAGCGTGAATCGAGCTGCTCTCAACAAATGCTGAAAAGTGTGTGCTTCTTCCAAACTAAACGGCTAAGAAAGCAATTATTAACTGCAATAATTAATTGCCATTCCCATTACATTTTTTTTTCATACATTTTTTTTGTCAAGTGCTTTTGCATGCGCTGCGTGTGTGCGTATGCGTGTGTATGTGTGAGTGGATGTGCCTGTGTCTGTGTGTATTGGCGCACATGAGATGATGCCGTCTTGTTTTTATATCAAGAAATGTACATTTTTGTTGTGTGTGTTGGCAGTGCTGTCAGTCGTCAGATTTTGCTCCACCAGCCGAAAAGTGTGCAACACAAAATTATATAACTGTTAGTGTGTGGCGTGCCAATGCCTTCGTGTTAGTATGCGTGTTTTCGTGTAGCATACTTTTGGGCATGCTGTTAAACAATTGTGAGCGAGCAGAAAGTGCCTAAACTCCAACCTACAATTTATGTGTGCGTGCTTGCGTGTGTATTTGTTTGTGCTAGTGTGTGTGTGTGTGTGTGTGCCTGTATGTGTATATGACATGCTTTGAAGGTGCGTGTGAAATGTAGTTTCTAACGCGTTTCACAAGTGGCAGCAACAGAGACGAAAGTTAATTGAAATTCAAGGACACGACAACTGGCAAACTTGCTATGGACAGCCAGCCAGCGAGGCCTGGTCTGTCCTCGTCTGAACTGTGCTGACAGCGCGCTTAACTCATTCAATCAGTCAGCCAGCCAGCCAGCCAGTCAGTCAGTCAGTCAGTAGCGACATTCCGACATTTAGTCGACGGTTATGTCAAATCGATAAGAGGAGAACTCCATTATGCAATGGCCACAGGTCAAAGCCATGGCATGCCTTAATATTATCTACTCGCATCATGCGACTAACCGAGTAACCACAATAATTGAAATATTCAACTAGCTAAATGCACACCTGGGAATCGCACACACACACACATACACACACACACACATAGTGCGAGCGAGAAAGACATACGAGGTTATTTGTTATGCATGCATAATAAAAACATTTGGAAAATAGTTGTATTTCCAAATGCCTCGTTAAGCCATTTTAAGTAAATTTGCCCAACGACAAGTTGTGTGAATTATTCATTGCCTACTTTTAGGCACGAGTGCGAGTGTCCTCCTACCTGAAGGGGTTTGGCAACAGTTCCAATTCGCTCGCTCGTTCGCTTGCTTGTCTGCTTGCTTGCCTGCTCGCTTGCTGTACGCAGCTTGTTACATTTTTAATGCACTGGCCCCATTTTTGAATTTACTCAACTCAAGGTGGTGGGTTAGTGGGTGGCTGACTCTCAGTGGGCGGATGGGTTTTGTTGGTGTTTTTTGTTTCTCTGTTTTTTTTTTTTTTTTTTTTTTTTTTTTGTGGGTTTTTGCTTTGCCCAAAAACGAAAGCCCTTTTGCCTCAGCTGTCCTCAGCTTGGCACCGCAGCGGCAAGGAGCAAAGCGAATGCGAGCTGCTGTCAGACGAAACGCGATTGCAATCGCACAAGTTTGGCGCTGCAGCAAACTAAAATCAATAAAACTGACCCAAATACGCGGGCAAAACTTCACAGCCGGGCACAGTACGGAACGGAGCAGTGCGGAGACAACTGGAGGGAGCGGAGGGTAGCAGGGCATTGGGATAGCAAAGGACAGAGAGAACTGAACCTAGAAATTGTAGAGGAAGCAGCACCAAATAGAACCAATGGAAGCTTTCAAGCGATTCACAACAACAACATAGGTCCAAAGCGCATTTCCGGGGCCAGGCCCCGTGGCTTGTTTTGGCCCTGTGTGGAGCTGCGTTCGCGTACCCGCGAACTGGATCTGTGGGAATGCCATGCCATGCCACGACAGCTTAGGCGCGCTAATTGATTTATGTCACGTACGGCAGCTGCTGCGTGCTTTGGGGCGGAAGTGTTTCGCATTGGTGAAGGCAAAGGCGAAGGCAAAGGCGATAGCGATTGCGATGGATGGATGGATGGATGGATGGGCATGGAAGAGACAGAAGCAGAAGCAGAGGGTGGGTGGGCAAGATGTGTGAGCTGATTGCGACGCGTGCACAGTGGGTTAATGGGTGTATATAAATAGTAAACAAAATGCCAGTGCAACGTGACGCAAAAGCCTCCGAAAATGGAACATTTTTTGTTTTTATCAGACGTCAGACAACTGACAACTGACAACGAAATTAAAACGTAACAGAACGAAACGGAACGGAACGAAACGGAATGAAATGGAAATGAATCGAATACGAAAAACGAAAACGAACGGAAACGGAAGCCCAGCCTTGGCAGGTCATTTGAGTGGCCTTTAGCCACAAGCAATTCCCCAGTGGTTGCTCAAGCTACAGCTTGTGGTCAGTGGTCGGTGGTCGATTGTCAGTGGTCGGGTAGTCGGGTAGTCGGTGTGCTTGCTGATTTATTGTAGTGCAAAACCTGAGACTTCCTCCTCCTTCTCAGTTGCTCAGTTCCGATAAGGAACGTTCCCCAGCTGATGTAATAGTTGTGATTCAGTGATGAAGGACCTCTTTCCGCAGTTACCATTTGCCAATTGCCAATTGCCAATTACTAATGGCCAGCCATCGTCACTTTATTATTTTTGCAGACGCAGCGAGTTCCTGGGTTGCCTCACATTTCCATTGAGCGCTTTGGCCGAGCAGCAACACATCTACGGCGTCACGGGATCCTACAAGTTGCACGCACAGGGATGTCAACATAGCTGCCGCAGTAGACTGCACGCCCCAAGCACCGCCAGCCGTCCACAACAGTTGCAGAAAGAAGCGGAGGAGGAGGAGGAGGAGCAGAAACAAGAGCAGAAGCAGGAACAGGAACAGGAGCAGGAGCAAGAGCTGAGCGAAACCGAGGAGCAACAGCTCACTGAGGACTCCAGCAAGATGACAACGATGGCAGCAACAGCACTCAAGTCAAGCAACACCAACAGCAACACGAACAATACCAACAACACCGCCACCACGAACAACAGCAACTCAAATACAAATACGAACACGAACAGCAACAGCAACAACACAACGACAGCTGTGATTGCGTCGACAACAGTGTTGAGTGATGAGGTCATCAGCATTAGCATCGACAGCATGGCAGCAGCGGCGACAGGTCCTTTGGGCAAGGACGATCTGCTGCCACAGCAGCCACAGCAACCGATGGTGCTCAGCAAGAAGGCGCTGCATCAACGCGACGCCGACGAGAATCTCTTCTTGCGCTTCCTCGAGCTCGATCCCCCGGCCGATGGGAATGCGAACAGCACAACAACAGCTGCCGGCAATAGTACCGCAGGTGCCTCAGCCGGTGGTACTGGCGGTGGCACAGGCGGTGGCGGTGGTTCCGGTGGTGGGAATGCGAATGCCAATGCAAATGCCAGCAATGCGAATCATATGAATGGCGGATCGACGCGACGCTGCTCAACGATGGCCACCGGACGTCAGCCAACGGGACGCACACCGTTCACGATGACGAAGCGTTTGACGCGAACGGAGGAGCGGGGCTTTGGCTTCTCGATTGTGTGGACACATCCGCCGCGGGTGGAGAAGGTCGAGGCTGGACTGTCGGCGGATCGTTGCGGCATCCTGCCGGGCGATTATGTTATCTTTGTGGACAAGCACAATGTGGTCACGATGCCCGAGGCTGATGTTCTGAATTTGATACGATCGCAGGGCTCGTCCTTGACGTTGGAGATATTCAGAAGGTCAGGCGCGGGCGCCAACATGACGAACATGGCCAACAACATCACCACGGTCACTGTGAATGCCAGCAGCAATAGTCACAACACTCACCACAATTCCTCCCACACGCTCACCCACGTCCAGACCCATTCTCATTCCTCCCATCATCATCAGCAGCAGCCACAACGTCTGCAGCTCTGCGGTGACGAACATGCAACAGCAGCGGCAGCGGGAGCGACGACGACAACAACAACCACAGCAATACATAATACATCAGCGATATTGCAGCGCACGAGCAGCACACGAGTGCCTGGCTTCATGGGCAACAACCAACAATCCCGGCCAGCCACCGCCTGCTCCGGCACCACGTCATCGATTGAGGCGGCCAAGCGGCGACTGCATCTGCCGCAAGTGACGTTCAGCAAGGAGGTAGGCAAAGGTGTCATTGTCTAATGTGTGTCACGCCACTTTTTGCCACGCCACGTCTAATTTTAGACGACTCTTTAATTTAATTTTTGTCATTTTCCACATTTCTGAACATTTCGTTTTTTTTTTTTTTGTTGCTCATTGTAAATATCTTTAGCGCCTTATTGTTAAGTTTACCTACTTTTTTTTTGGCGTAACTTTTAAGTTTGCAACATGACGATACGATTTACTACCTAAATATATGACTATTATAATCATTTTTTTTTTGTGCTCTCCCCTGCGACCCTTGAATGCCATAAAAACCCCCCAACCCACGCTTGACAATAAAAATTACATTTTTTTACGTTTCATGTGAATTTCATTTGCTTTCTTTTTTTATGAACACTGCTCATTAAGGCCTTAGCTCATCAAGCACTTCCTGCTAGCAGGAAGCTCATTTGCATTATATTTTATTCGAGGGAACAGAGTTAAAGAACATTTTTTGGTTACTTTATTTATTCAAATTGACGTTTGTATATTATTTGCGTACCTTCTATGCACACTTGCAATAGTTATACGGCATTAATCATTATTAGTGCTTTATTCATTTGTACTGAAATCACTTCCTTTAAAACCAACTTTGCGAACATTAAAAGTGTAGCATACTTTGCAGCGCACACATTTAAATATTTACATTGTCTGATCGGATTCACATTCAATGAGCATTGTAACTAATTGTATATTATTTGCACACCTTCTAAGCGCACTTGCATTAGTTATACGGCATTAATCATTATTAGTGCTTTATTCAATTGTACTGAAAACACTTCCTTTAAAACCAACCTTGCGAACATTAAAAGTGTAGCATACTTTGCAGCGCACACATTTAAATATTTACGTTGTCTGATTGGATTCATATTCAATGATCATTGTAACTAATTGGAAAGTGTTGAGCTTATCAATTTGTCCGCTAGATGGCTATGACTATTTGTTACCTGAAAGCATAATGATGATCCCTCTTCACTTCTCTCTCCAACACCTTTCTGAAGTCCATTGTGCCCATTACGGATAATCGTCGACGTTTCCTGCTGCAGCTCATCAGTCGAGAGCAAAACTTTACGGCGGCCCTGCACTTTGGACTGCAGCGCTTTGTGCAGCCGCTGGTTGAGCGCAAGGATTTGATATCACCGAACGATCATCGCACGCTGTTCCAGAACATCGATGAGCTGCTGCGCATCGCCGAGGACATACTGGAGCAGCTGTGCAGCAACGATCAGGAGCAGGAGCCGCACATGAACTTTGCCTCGCGTGTCTATCTGTCCAAAACGACAGCGATCTGTGCCGCCTACAAGAAATACTGCAATGGCATCAAGCGGGCGGACTGTGTGCTGGTCAATAAATCGAGGCAAACCGGTTCGGAGTTCATCTCGTTCATCACGGAGCCGGCAGTGCCGCGAAAGCGTCCCGATCTCACCATGTTCATCCACCGTCCGCTGCAGCATTTTCGCGAGATCCTCAAGCTGATGCAGCTGCTCGCTGGCAATTGTCATGTGGACACCGAGGAGCATAAGAACTTCAGCACTGTGATCAATGAACTGCAGGCTGCCTACCGGGAGATAACCGTCAGCAGTGGCCTCATGGAGCCACTGGGCGAGGGTCGTCCTCTGCTGACACTGCAGGACCTCGAGTCACGCATGGTCTTCACCAAGTGCAAACCCTTCACGCTCGCTGTCCAGGGTCGCCAGTGGATCTTTGGTGGCGATTTGTCGCGCGTCGAGGGCCGGTCAATCAAACCGTATTGGACGCTGCTATTCAGCGACATCATTGTGTTCGCCAAGGTCAGTCGGGATCGTGTGCTCTTCATCACCGAGGAGCCCATACCCATTGCCAATGTGGTCGATTCGTGCTTTCACATGCGCAAGAAAAGTGAGTTGCACTTCTATTCCCCTCAATGTGTTTCTTCCCCAAAAACTGTTTCCTCATTCGGCTAGCTTGCACATTCGCAATGTCTCTTGCAGCGACGGAGTTTCGTCTGACCGTCGATCCCAACGGACGTCTGGCCGAAAGTCCAACCGGCTACTGTGCCCCAGATCTGACACGAACGCCCAAGCGCGGCGCCAGACGCAAGAGCCTTATACTGCGTGCTCCCTCCCTGGAGCTGAAGGCTGTTTGGCAGAATCTCTTGCAGCGTCAAATGTAAGTTGCTCTCTGCAAAGCGAGCTATAGATAAGGTTGCTCCCACACTTCCTTCCTAATACCCTTTAGTAACAGTCCTAAAACATTAGTCAATATTTATTTAAGTTCTTTATTGCTGACTTATTCACTGACTCTCTGAAATATCAAAGTACAGCCTAAGCGGTAAGAGCTAGGAGGCTGATATTTTTACACCACATAAATGGCATAATTATATATAGAAAACAATAGCAAAATTCGAACTTCAATTATTCTAAATCATTTATACAAATTTGTATTAAAATACTTTACTTTGCCTGTGGAAACTTGGTACTCAAGTCAGGAGATTCAGGTGGAAATCCTACGCAGTAGAAAATCTTTCAGCAGCGGAAGATTGAAACCTTTACATAGCAAAGCTAAATCGATTTGATTTCTGTTATATTATATTATTTTTAGTGTTAATGTTTTTAGTTGACAGTTTAATGTTTGAAGTTTTACAAAATATCAATTACTACATATATAAACTCATAAGCTAAATTTACAGAAAGATACCGAATCTTTTCAATAAATATTTTGTAACTAACTCACTTTTTAACTATAATTATTCATTTATTAATTTAACTTTTATTGACTATTTATTGTTGTTGACTTTGCAGATTTCTGGTGAATGCCGCTTTGGGATCAACGCCGCTGTCCAGTCCCCTGGACTCGCCGGACGTGCTCAATACGCTGGTGCCGCTGAGCGATATTGGCATGACATCCGCATCGATGGGCTCGATGAAGCTGCCCTCGCTGGACAGCATCAATCTGAAGCAGCAGAAACAGCAGGTGCGTCTCTTTCGCAGCAAGCGCCTGGACAGCGCCGATTCCTATGAGAATCTACAGCGTTTGGCCAGTGCGCTGGTGCCGTCAACCCAAGTGGTTTCCGGTTCGGGTTTGGGTTCGGGTTCGGGTATGGGTTTGAGTCAGGGTCACGGTCACGGTCAGGGTCATGTCTCAGTCTCTGCGGGCGTTCCCTGCATTACGGCCAGCACACAGACCGCTCAGCAGCAACTGTGTTCCGCCTCGTTGCCCTCACGCACCACCTCCCCGGCCCGTCTGTCCGGCTGTGTGCGTGGTCAGGCGACCAACTGCGGTGGCTCCATGCCAAATGGCGTGGGTGGCGGCGTCGGCGTTGGCGTTGGTTCGCTGCGTCACTACAACACCAATCCGAGCTCATGCCTCAGCAGCAGCGGCAGCTTGACGGCACACACGCACACACAGGCCTCGGCACAGTCGTTGCCCAGCGTGAGCAACAAATGCCTGACCGCCATACCCGAGGCGATCACCGAGGTGGCAACAACCACAACCACAATGGCAACAGTCACCGCAGTAACAGCGTCAAGTCATGCGCAAAAGCTGCTCGAGTTCAGTCTCAGTTCGGTGGGGCGTTCGTTTATCGACGAGTCGTCGATGGCGATGGGGCAACAGGTGTCGCTGACCACGCCCGAAACGCCCACGCCGAACATATCGCCCAGTTCGCAGGTCTGCAATTCGGATGCCTTCTCCAACGATTTTGTCCCTCCCACTGGGGCAGGGACAGGTGCGGGGGCAGGTACTGTGGCAAGCATGGCCAGCGGACGTGCTTCGAATATACCGCTGGCTGAATTTGGCGGCTCGTGGGATTTGTTAGAGCTCGATCTGCAGCTGAACGAGGTGAATTTGGATCCTTGCTACGACACCGATGTCGAGGAATGCATTTTCCATGGCGATGGCGATGGCGTTGGCACTAGTCCAACTCCCGGAGCGGGCGGCGGTCCTGGTGCGGATGCGGACGATGACAGCGATGATGATAGCGTTGTGGTCGATGATCCATTTGGCATGCTGCCCACTAAGCCGACGCCGCCCGATTCTCTGGATCTGTGATTTGATTTTTGGCTCTTAACTGAGACGAGCACACAGATCTGCATTGAGTCGGCATCGGCTTCGGCATCGGCATCAGAATCGGAATTCGAGTCAGAGGTGAAGGTGATGCCATGTCCCCATGTCCCTTTCTTGCCTCCCTCAAACACTAACACACACACACACACGCACAAAAGCACAATCTTTAAATAAATGAGCTTAGACAACCACCCAACTGATAGAACTACGAATAAACTAGAACGACAAAATGTCACAGCGAAACCAACAAAAAACAAAAAAAAACTAAAACGAAGCTTTAGCTGCAACTTCGGTAAGCCGAAGTTCCAATATCCTTGCAGACCCTAAGGAAAACTCAACTGACCGGGTAAGGCGGCGTTTCCGTTGCCAAAGAAGAAAGCTCGTTCCTCTGCAAGGATATAAGTTTGGTAAGCTGAACTCTCTATCTTCAAGAAGCTACCTCGTTGCCTAACGTGCTGCAATATTGCATACAGTCTTTGTCCATCTTTCTCTCTCTCTTTCTCTCTGTCTCTCTCTCTCTCTCTCTCTCTCTCTCTCTCTCTCTCTCTCTCATTCACGCTCTCTTTCTCACTCTCTAGTTCTTTTGCACGCTTTCGCTCTGCTGCCCTTTGCTTTGTGCTTTTATAAATATCTCTCTCTCTTTCTCTGTCACGTCCCCGCCGTTCCTTCCCCACCCCAAACCCTCCACACCAAGTTCCAACAAAGCGCTTTTTGGATCTCAAATGGAGATCCTACGAGTATCTAGTAAGCAAATGAGTGTGATCTATCTAAACGAATGCCTTATGGGGTAACTGTAACCAAAACTAGACAAATTAACAAACAAAAAAAAAAAAAAAACAAAAGATTGAAGAATGAAGAAAGAAAAGAAACGAGACAGCTCTTTGCTCTGCTTTTGGGTCTTGAGCTGAGTTGGCATTTTGGTATTCGAACGAGTCGAATTGTATGATCAAATTGTACAAAAATCCTTTTTGATAATCAAATCTGAATTGAGCATGAGAATTGCATTGCATTGCACAGCTACAAACAAAGCTTAACACAAAAATAAGTGAAAACAACAACAAAATGGTTAATTATATAGTTAGTAAATGAGTGAATTCGCACTTGAGATCGATAACGATTTCGATTTCGAATACTACGATTAATATTCATATATCTCTCTCATCATATATACGTATATACAAACACATACACACACACACACACGCGAACATATATATACTGTATATAGTACATATATGCAGATGTGCTCTCGTGTCTTGGATATTTTCGGGGGAGAAGAGATATACATAAATACATACATACATATGTGTATACACATATACAAAATATATACATATATTTAGTAGCTGTAAGGTTATATAGTTAATATTGTAACTAATTATTAACTAGTTTTTTCTAGTCTTTAGTCATTATTACTAGTGTAGTCCACATTTCATAGATAGTCAAATTTACACACACGCAGCTCAACACCTACACACACACACACACGCAGACACTGACAACTCTTATACATTTGCCGCTGCTATATATGTATGTACATACTACTCGGCGCTAGATGGCGCCACTTTGCTAATATTTTAATATTGTGAGTGGAGCAATCAAGCGCCATTTTGTTTTACACTCGTATTTACAAATATACACACATACATACTTATATATACATATATATATACTCTTATATACCTATTCGTATTAATCGTCTCCGTTAATTCGATTCTAATGTTTTTTGCCAACACCTTTAAAAGTAAACCCCTTCCAAAAAAAAAAGAAAAGAAAATCCAAAAAAATCGATTCAAAAATCAAACAAAAAAATATGAAAATATCGTGAAAAAAAAGATTCGTAAAAAAATGCTTCCATTTTGTAGCCAAAAACAAAAGAGAAAAAAAACGAAGAAGAAAAGAAAAAGAGATGTGAAAAGATGAAAATTGAAACTATTGTTGTTATTGTTGTTGTTATATTAATTATTTAGTGTCGATTATGTCCATTGTCTAATCCACGCCATAGTCTAGTCTCGACCTTTTTCGATTAATGTGCTCCAATTGGGTCTTAATTAAGCTTAAGTTAATCCAAAAAAAAAAAAACGTTTTGCCAAAACGCGTTGCCATGTTTTTTTCGTAGGTTATACACGATATTCGATATTCTTAATTCGATATTCGGCTACTTGTTGTTAAAGATCTGTGTACATAAAATCCTTGACTTTCCCGACATCCACACAAACATCTAATTCATATATTAAAACGCTATATAATCTATGTAACTGTAATTGTAACTGTAATTATAACCGTAACTGTTAACTGTAAACCGTAATCGTAACTGTAACTGTAACAATCTTTGCTCAGTCTCAGTCTCAGGCGCCAATATGACGTACATTCAATTCCATTCTTAAAATGCAGTCTAAAGGGGCGGCATAATATAATCTCTTGCATTTCCCATAATCCCGCATCTCATATTTGCGAAATGCGAATCTCTTGAGAAGTCCATGTCAATTATTTCCAGTTATGACTTGCACTTTGTTGCCTTTGAATGTAGTCATAACACACACATACACACACACACACACACACACACACATATACATCCTAAACACACACTCGAAGGCCTTAGCTGAGTCTCGCACAAGGACAAATTTGTGAAGAGGAAGCCGGAGTCTCTTAATGAGCATTTGCATATTGCATGTCAAATACTTGTACTTTGTTGCTTTTATTTGATTTTCCCTTTCCTCTCTCTCTCTCTCTCTCTCACTCTCTCTCTCGCTATCTCTCATTTTAATAGCCAAGTTCCTTCGTATTCCAATTACTCATTAATCTAACAACATTGTGTTTGGCCTACTTTCAGGCGATTACTTGAGTTCAATTCGCATTTTAATTGGAATGCAAAGTTCATGAAGGCAAATCAAATATGCAACACTCATAGTTTTAGTGTTTTATATTTAATAAATCAGTATTTAGTAGCTATGATTATAATTTAATAGATTATAGAATATGTATAATATAATACTCTAGTATTATTTTAATTTAAATAGCAATCTTTTCTCAATCGGGGGTGCCACAGAAATCGCTTCCCTTCAGTTCCGCCTCAAATCTATTCCGCTGACAAACTTTGAGCGAAATGATTCCGCCATCAATCCGCTTTCATTTCGCTGGCGCTTAGTGTTGCCACCTATTCGAAGTAAAGGTCAGCGATGCCACATTTTCGAATCTGACTTTTATGTAAGGTATTAAAAAAATGTAAATGGAACCGAAGATGTTCTTTTAAATTCAACTCAACAAAAAAAACTTTTTTGAGGTAAAGCAAGCTTAACTGCAAAAATCGTTGAATTATTGTGCAGTTTGTGCAAATAGATTTGAGACGTTATACTTCTGATTGCATTTGATCACAAAGAGTTTGCCAGAAATTGGTAAATACATCTTAGAGTTGTTCACTTCTTTAATGTTTTTTTAATTGAATGATATCAGCTAATTCAATAAATAAATATTCTATTAAAATTGACAAAGAAAAACTTAAAGGTAATGGTTTTAAGCGATAAAAATTAAAAAAAAAAGCTAAGGAAATTTCATTTCAAAAGGTGAAAGCCATGAACATTCAAGTACGGAATGAATGTTTGTCATAATTTTGGAATTTTTGTCAGTGGAATCAATCGCTAGCGATTTTTGTGGCATCCCAATTCTTAATTCTCAATTATAGAACTATTTAATATTTCTGCAGTCGACTTTTTGATTGATTATTGCCTTTTCCTTTTTTTTTTTCATTTTATAAGTTTTTCTCAGTAACGTATTTCATTTTAGAACTTGAGCTACTTTTTCGTAGTATTTCTAACCACTGTGCGGGCTGAAGTCGGCGTGCCGCCCTCTTAGACTGCATTCGGCTTCCATCATAATGGGTTTTGATTTGATCTAATCTAAATACAACAATCGTTGCTTTTGGGCCTGAGCTACAAATATAAAGTATACGTCATGTGTGCGTGGTGGAGTTTTGAGCAAATTTGTGTTGCCGTAGCCGTAGCTTATTTAAATTCTCGCCGCCACCAATTATCTCGTTCCCTCTCGCTCCCGTTGCATTAAGCTATATAACATATATACTATATATACTTATTACGTATTATGTAAAACGTCGACACACGCTAAACACACACACACACTTACATATATAACTACCCTAAGAAAGTAAGTAAGTATGTGTATGTGTGGTAAATTGTCCCCATTGTACTTGTACTTAGTATGTGTGTCTAGGATTGTTTATAACAATGAAATATTTTTCGATTCCTATTATTCATACATACATATTTACTTATTAGTCCGTTTTTTGTGGTTTTGTTGATGAGAGAGAAGTGAAGTAGCAAAAACAAATGAAAGATGATAATATACATAACAAACAAACAAATATATTATGAAGATGATGATGATGATGATGATGATGATGAGATGAGTTTGAGAAACGATGAATAATAAAAACCAAATGATTCTTTGACTAAAAACGCTTGTGATGTTCTTTTTATTTCAATTCCTACCAAAAAAAAAAAAACAAAAAACAAAAAAAAATACGAATTCTGCAACCAAGTGAAAGAAACAAACCCACCGAGCACTCACTTTGTACCACTCTGTACGTTGCCCAAAATATCTTATAAAATCAAAAAACCAAAAAAAAACAAAAAAAAAGAGTAATAATATGTTAGAAAAAAAAATACACTCTTCCCGGTCCCCGGTTCATCCTGCGTTCAAATTGGTTGACCAGCAAAAAACCAGACAAAGTACTTGGAAAATTTGAAAATCAAATTAAAAATTGTGATGGACTCAATTTTGGTTTAGTTAAGTTCAATCAATCAATCAATCTTCTTCTTCTTCTGTCGCTTCTTTCATTATTTCCAACTCAATTCGCTTCCTTTTTGTTATCGTTATCGTCATTGTAATTTTTTGTATTCGTATTCGTATTTGCATTTGTATTTGTATTGTTTGTATTTATCGTTATCGTTATCGCTATTGCTATGAGTTATCGTTATCGTTATCGTTGTGTGAACCTCGTTAAAGTGCAAGCGTTTTTAATCAAAGATGGCCAAAAACCCGCGAGTTTTTATTGTTTCTGTTGTTTCTCGAGCGCCAAGCCAAAGCCAAAGTCAAATCAAATGCCAATCAAATCAAAAGCCAGACAAGAGCACAATACTCGAATTCTACTTCAATCGCTTTTGCTTCTTCTTCAAATACAAATAGCCAAACGATCGTATCCGAAATTAATCGAACGAAGCATTTACTATCGAATATTCAAAATGAGCCCATCACAAATTTTAATTTGCAAGCAACGTCGGGCAGCTGTCTATGAGCATACGATGGTGCTGTGTGGTGGTGGTGATCTTGGTGGTGCAGTAGCTGGGGTTCCAACTGGGTTCGATCGGGGATTTAGAGCATCGGGGAGGGGCATTCTAACCAACCAACCAACCAACCAACAAACAACAACCAACGCAACGAATCTTGCAGCAACGCAACGCAGGTCAGCATGGCCATGCTGTGGAGCAGATCGAGCTGCTGATCGATGAGAAGTGTCGCATCCTCAATAAGACCGGCACTCCCAAGTCGAGTGCCCTGCATCTCGCTAACTGGATGAAGGGTCAACTGGACAAGCAACAGCAGCAGGCACGTCTGGTGGCCATCGCACGATCGCAGGAGAATGTGAGCGCTGAGGATGAGCAGTTGATCTTCAACAGCGATAGCGAGCAGGATGAACGCATCATCTACTGGACGCGACAGCAGCTCGAGAAGCGCACCAAGGAGCTCAATCTTGCCAAGGAGAACGGCGGCCTCTCCGCCAAGCCCAATTTCGGGGGCAAGCGACTCAGCGGTGTCGAGGAGCTCAGCATGAGCGCCACCTCCGACATCTACTCAGAGGCTGAGGTTGTGCCCAGCCAGATCAGTCAGTCGCATAGCACCACATCGGATAGCCAGGTGAGTGAACTGAAGTGAACTGAACTGAGCTAAGTCAATTGTGGTGCATACGGAAGTTGGGTAAAAAGAATGTTGACTCTATGTAATCTAAGAAAGAAATTTACTACAATACAATTCGCTATAGAAAAGTGCAGCTCACATTGCTAGACGATTCAAGGAACTTACTGAAATCAATTACATAGGAATAATGAAAGTTACTGCATTAAATTTCACCGTAGAAAAGTATTTTACTATACGATTCAGGGAACTTACAATCACGCTTCTTCTTTCAAAACTTATTGTCTTTAATACATTTTGTTACAATCGTTGTTTTCCTTATTTTAGTTCATGGGTAGCTTCAGTAACTTGCCAAGTTGGTAACTTGTTTCTTCATTCCTAATCAGAGCTTTCAAATTTAGACACCTTTTTTCGCTAAAAAAAAATGTCACCAATAACAAAACGTCCAAATATTACATTTCTCTTAGCTGTTTTACTTTAAGGTATACATATGAAAAATAAGTTCTTGGAATGTAATTCACAAAAGTCATTGATTGATTATCCAATCAAGATAAAAATACAAGTTTGTGCTATTTTAAATTCTTAACGTAATAGTCAGGCTTTCCATTCACTATAGAATATGTCAGAGTTCAAGGGTATCAGAAAGGACAACAAATGAAAGGAAAAACTCAACTAATTGGATAAAAATGGAGTGAGGATTACTTAGAACTAGAACCAAAAATATTATTGTTTTTTATTTATTATTATTATATGTTTGATGGGCTTAAATGAATTTCACTGAAAGGAAACCTAGTAATTTTTCCGTTTATTATTACTTCTAGGGTTTTAAGACTTTGGCTTTATTTTGAGCGAAGAAAGTAAAAGCAATGGTGACCATTGTATTAAGTTACTATCAAAAATCAAGATATAATCAGAATAAATTTACTCACTTTCTGGAAGCTCAGAGTCGACAATCTAAAGTCCGGGGTCCAACTTCCGCTGCTCACTGTACGCTTTGGGTGTGTAGAACGTATTGCTAGAGCTTGGATTTCTAGTGGTTGTCATTTTTTTTGTCGGCTACCCTTTCGCTTAGATCACAGTACGCTCGAGTCCCATTGTGCTCGACAAGTTGGCCGTGTGCCGTCACTGCCACAAGAATTGCCAGCAGAGCGCAGCGGGCGGACGTGGCTCAGGCTCGGTTGGTGGTGGAGCTGCCGCCGGTGGTGCAGCTGCTGGTGGCGGCTCCTCGCTGGTCTGCAACTCGCTGAAGGTGCAGCATAGCCAATCCTCACCGAATCGCTGTTGCAAGCTCAATGGCAATGGCAACGCCCCAGGTGCTCCGGTTGTCGCAGCTCCCCCAACGGCTGCGACAAACACCCGGACAACGAGGACGGGCACGGGCACGGGCACGGGCAGCGTGACGAGCATGTCCAGTGGCACCACCGTCACCGGTGAGCTGTCCTCCAAGGTAGTCGCTAGCAGCAGTCGGCGCGAGACCGGCGACACGGAGAGCGATGTGGCTCAACTGATCACTGACGAACTGTCGCTATCGCAATCAGAGGCGACCGATGACAGTGTCGGGGCCATGCCGAACAGCAGCAGCAGCTGCAGCGTCATCGCCGACGCCAAGCTACGAGTTCTAGAGCAACAGCAACAGCAGCAGCAGCAACAGCAGTCGACACCCTTGGCCAATGGTCACTGCTCGGGCGCCGCTTCCATTTCCAATTCAGCATCCGCATCGGGTTCAGCTTCAGTCTCAGTCTCAGCATCCGCATCCGCATCCGCCTCGGCATCCGCATCCGTTTCGGGATCACCGAAGGCGCAGCCACAGCCGCCGCCACGTCGCAACGTGACTCGCATTGTGGCACATGCCAGCCAGGAGCCGACGCGACCACGTGCCAATCAACAGGTCAAGGCAATTGTGACCATCACGGAAACCGCACGCATTATGCGTAGCAGCGATCGTCCGACAGGTGCAGGTGCAGGTACTTCGGGGTCCGGTTCGATGTCCGGTTCACCGGCCAAATATGCTGCCTGCCACTGTCGCTGTGCACCCGAGGACTTTAGCCAAACGCAGCTGGGACCGGATAAGATGGAGCAGCAAACCTGCAAGTTGCTCGAGTCACCGAAGCAGAAGGCGACCGCGGTGCAGCGTCAGGAGGATGAGCAGTTGTCCCTCATGCTCATCGGACTCGCGCAGTTTGCGCCCACCGCCAAGCTGTGTGGTCAAAGTCCGGGTCAGCAGAGTAAGGAGCAACGATCGCCCCTGATCACGCTAAATGATCAAAAGGTTGCGCTGACAACGCTCCCAACTCAAACGCCAACGCCAACGATTGCTGTGGTCCCTCCGACGCCGGATGCCGTGCTGACCAAGACGAGTACGCATGTGTGGGACAACAGCGGCGGTGCAGTGACTGCAAGCAGCAGCAGCACAGCGACCACCACCTCAACCACCTCGACGGCCACAGCGAAGCAGCCGCGTCAGGCGATCATTGAGAACATACCGGAGGATTCATGTGACGAGTCGCCGCTGGAGGAAGAACCTCCCTACAGACCGATGAGCAATGCGCTGCGACGCTTTGGCACGATGTCCAGCCTGGAGAAGCTGCCCTCCGATGAGCTGGACGAACTGGAAGACCTCGAGTCGTATGCACAGAATGGCCTCAACGAGGAGACGGAGGCGAAACGTCATGAGGATGCCAATGATGCGGATGACGATGATGACGATGAACTCGATGCCGATGCCGATGCGGATGACGAAGATGCCGATGCGGATGATGCTGCAGCGGACAAGGCAATGGCACAGAATCTACACGAGCTCGCAGCCTGTTCGAGTGGCGGCAGCATCAGTGTGACCATCAGCAATGGGGAAGTGCTCGCCAGCGGAGCGTGGACGAATCGTGCCGGGGCCTTTGTCAGCGACAAGATGAGCTTCTTTGAGGAGTCGCGTGCCTTCATCGACAAGTACTTGGGTCGCTGGAATGTCAACGAGCAGCCACAGCAATCGCAGCTCCAGGGAGGCAATCAGACAGCCTCCGAGACGGACGAACAGATGGATGAGTGCACATCGGGTGCCACCTCGGGCGAGGAGGTCTGGGGCACGCCCACCAGCGGTGGGGATAACGATGATATGCAGCTTATTAACTCGGAGAACACGCACTCGGTAAGTTGCCATCCTCGCGATGGAATTTTCGATCGATCGCGATCCAATCACTCTTCAACTCTTTAGTCACCCACCAAGTCGAGCACATCGCTGAACGATGACGATGATACGGAACTGATGATGGATGAACTGCTGATGGCGCCACCGATGACGGCGAGCACCATACGGGGACTGCTGCCACGGTAAGTCACCCGGCACTATGCACATTGTATGTATGTAGATCGATAGTCGCTAGCTAACGATATTATTAGACTTAGTCTGCCAATCTGCCAAACAAAACGAAGCAAATCAAATTCAAAATGCTAACCAAAATTCAATGCTAAAGACCGCCAGCGATCTATAGTTGCTTAAACTTAAGTATATAGCTCTATATATATATATATACATATATATGAATATATATTCTTATTTTTGTGTGTTCTTTTGGATTTTTTTCTGTAGTTTTTACAGGTGTTTCTTTCGTTCTTTCGTAACTCTCTATCCACAATCCATTGAATTCAATTCGCTGTTCATCTGTAAACAGTTTAGCTTAGCCTACTAAATACTATTTACTCTATTTGTATCATCTTTGGTTAGCTTAGATTATGCTAAACGATTAGGTATATCCATAAAGAAAATGAGGCTAAGTGAGCAAGAGAGTGAGAGGGAGAAACATAATCGATTCTCATCTAATCGTTGATAGTTGCGTATAATAAATATATACTCTCATATATAGTATAGTAATACTTTTATATTCAATACGCTAGTCTTATAATTCATCTCTGTAGTGTATATTCAATAGCTAAGTAACTAGTACATCTATCTATATCGTATATATGTTATATATGACATTTGCTCAACTCAAAATTTATATCATTTATGCCATCAACAACACACCTAAAAAAAAAACAACAACATAAATCGAACAACAAAACGACAACATGCAATCCAATCCAAAAACAAAATAATACCACAATCAAAACAAAACAAATTCGTTACATCCCATCGTATCGTATCGTATCGTATATCGACTCTCGTATATCGTGTATATCGTATATATCGCAACATGTAATGCTTAGACGCCGTCTTGAGCCCCTGTTTGAGGAGGAGACCGAAAGCGATGAAGAGAAAACCCAACAGGACAGCGATGACATCAAAAAGGTGGGTCGTATTTAGAACAAATCAAATCAATCAAATCAATCCAATTCAACTAGTCTACAACAAAAAATACCCGACAATATTCGGCCAGCACCACTTTACGCTCAAATGCATTTTAGCACTGTTATTTTCACTTGCTTTTCAGCATGGCATCACTGCCCTTGATTTTTACTGACTTCGGCATAGCCGAATTACGAATACTCTCACGGTGGCTCAACTATCAACTCAACTATCGCATCCATCACCAAATTAATCAAGTTATCTCAAAGTTAGCATAATTATTAGGTTTGCTTCCTCTTTTTTGTCATATTAAATCAATCAGTCGTCAATCAAGGTCCTTAAATGAACATCAACAAATCAATCATGGTTTCTAAGAGTCAGCATATTGGTTTGCTTTGTCAACTTTTTTTGCCATATTAAATTACTCAATCACTCATCAATCAATCAATTAATGCCCTTAAATTGCTATATCAATCGTCGTATCCGTCAGTAAATCATTAAGTCTCCTAAAACTTTGCATATTAGTTTCCTTTGCTCCTTTTTTGGCATATTAATTTACTTAACCACACATCAATCAATCAGTCAAGGTTCGTAAATGACAACATCAATCAATCCATCAAGGTCCTTAAATGACAACATCAATCATTTCGATTATCCCACAAATCAATCAAGTTATCTGAGAGTCTGCAAATTCGCTTACTTTTCTAACTTTTTTTTTGTGCCAGATTAAATTATTCAATCACTCATCAATCAATCAATCAAGGTCCTTAAGTGAACATCGACAAAACAATCAAGTTATCTGATAGTCCGCAAATTAGTTTACTTTGATCACCTTTTTTTGGCACATTAAATATCTCAATCACACATCAATCAATCAATCACCGCCTTTTAAATTTGCAATTAATGCGTGCCCTGCGAGAGTATTTGTGTTTAAATGTTGCCCACACAGTGCGCTGCATGTATTGCTGTCAATCAAACATGGCCATATCAATCGGAATTGATTGATCTCTTCATTTTATTGATTTTGTTTCGATTTCTTCGTCTTCTTTTTTCCATATGCGTTCTCAACAACAACCAAAATCAACAACAACAACAACAATATTAATCAAATGCGTCACCTGCCTCATCATCATCATGACAAACAAAAATATCATCAATCAACAAACAATCAATCAATCACCTACACCTACTCGTACATCAATATCTCTTTTCTGTGTAAAAATGTACTTCAAATTTGCTTAATTCATGATACAACTTGTACTTGATTGTTGTTATTAATATTATTATTATAATTATTATTACGATTATTGTTGCTAAAATCACTTACTATAAATATATGTGTATGTGTGTGTATGTTTGGGTGCGTATGTGTGCGTGTGTGTGTGTGTGTGTACGAATGTTTGAATGTGTGTGTATATATAGAAAGTCGTAGTGAAATTAGTGAAGCTTTAGCCAAACCTGCAATACTGCGAGCTCATAAACATCACACGCCAGGACAGAGACCCACAGCCGAAACAAATCGATTGACAATGATAGTATGCACTCCAATGGCAAATCGATATCGCTATCGTTAATCACAACGACATCGACATCGCTATCGACATCGACATCAAAATTACAGTTGCAATTCCAATTGAAATCAACGAACGAACAATGTGTAAACCCAAAAGAACAACGAGGACAAAACAACAACAACATGAACAACAACAAATGAACTAAACCAACAATCAAGCAAGCAATTAATCTCGATAATCAATCAATCAATCAACCACTCATAAAACATATGAACTGAACTGCAAGCAGGAGGCTTTATCAAAACCAGAATTGATTAGTTGAATTCTATTCCCAACAATTGGTAGGGGGAAGCAACGACAAATGGCCACTACCTAGAGGATTCGGCTGGAAGTTCAAGCGAAGAGGCGCCTCTCTCAGTGGGCGATCCCCGGGACGAGGAGGAGGAGGAGCTGGACCTGAACGAGGAGGAGGAGGAGGAACCGGATCACTCCAGCGAGGATCGTCTTCAGCCGAATCTGGCTACCACAGCATTGGGTCCACGGCCACTGGCCAAACCTTTGACTACTACCATGCTGTTGCCCACCACAGCCATAACGGACTCGTCCTCGACTCCTCCCAGCCAGAGTCGCGAGCGATCTCAAGTAGTTGTAGTGCCACCGCCAGTGGCCTCATCCTGCGAGTATCTACTAGAACAGCGACCATCGATCGCAGCAACGACATCCTCCACATCGTCGATAACCAATCACGCAACGATGATGGCCGCGACAACCACGACGATGACGACGACCACAACGACGACGACGACGATAATGACGATGACAACGACGAAGATGATGATGACGACGACGACGACGATGACGATGACGAGTACGGCGATGCCAACTATGCCAGCCAACAGCTGCCAGCGGGCACCAGCGACGACGGCGAGTCGAGCTCCCTCATCGATTACTACAACAACCAGCAGCGGGAGCGACACTATCAGCAGCGTCGCCAAAGCCATCGTCAAGCCACCGAGATTTATACCACCACCGCCGCCGCCTCGTCGTCTGCTCCTCACGCAGACAAATCTAAGCGCTGCGGCGCCCAAAGCGGTAAGTCTAAGGAACCTTCTTCAGATGCCAAGCAAATATTTCCTATATTCTGCCTCAAGAGATCCGATTTATGTCAGTCTGTATAACTCTTTGAGCACCCAAAACTTTATAGTCTATACCATAGTGCTTCCAAATATATTTAGAATACTCATTCAGCTTCTACACAGACTGCCCGAATGCAATGACATATGTCAATGGAAGATCACAGATTTTCGTGATACGTGACATTTGCAAATTCTTAAATTGTAGGGTAGTACGTAATACATTATCAAACCAAATAGCGGTTTTGGTATATTTTATTATTTTTCGGTTTTTGGTTTTGAATTATTTTTAAGGATAATACCACTTTTGCACTGCTTTAGATTTATTAAAGAGGTCTGGAGTGTATTAGTCATACTTTATTTATCATTTTACTCCTGGAAGAGAAATAATCCTTAATTGGCCATATCCTGGATGCATGCTGTAACAACTATGAATGCTGCAGCTGAGTATGCTCAAAAGAGATATTATTCTTCAAATATTTCAAAATAATATACCGAAAGTATACTAAAATATACCAGAGGCTAGAAAAGGTGCTGTAAAAAAATAAAGTTCTGTAAGATCTAGGACCGTCAGACGGACTTGGCTAAACCGTAAAGTAAACCAGCACATAAAAGGTATTATCCGTAAAATATACATAAATAATAAACTGAAAATATACCAAAAGCAGTATTTGGCGTTGTAAAAACAATAAAGTTCTTTAAGATCTAGGACCGACAGACGGACATGGCTATGTCATGTGTACGTATACAAGTACGTAAGAGGTATAAATCGTAAACTATTTCAAAATAATATACTGAAAATATACCAAAACCTATATTTGGTGGTCAACAAAACAATAAAGTTCTTTAAGATCTAGGACAAACAGGCGAACATGGCTATACCATAAAGAAAACCAGTACGAAAGTGGTATTATCCGTAAAACATTCCAAAACAATATACTGAAAATATACTAAAACACCCAAAAGCTGTATCTTATGCTGAAAAAAGCATTAAAGCTCTCTAAGATCTATGAGAGATAGGCAAATATTGATATGCTGTCTTGGCTGCTGACGCTGATCAAGAATATATATACTTTATAGTATTGGAGATGCCCTCTTCCTGCATTCACAATGTTATGAAACCCTTTCTAACATTTTACCTGATGAATTATACGCTTACTTCCATTGCAGCCGCCACCTCAAAGAAAATCTGGCGCTACTGCTGACAGTGGCTGCTCGGCGGCTGTCGCCGACGCCGCCAGCGCTTCGCCCACAATCGGTATCGGGTCAAAGACAATGCCTGCGAGTACCAGAACCTCTGCGGCGTCGTCGACATCCGGCCCAAAACGGGCATCGTCAACGATAATCGAGACCTGCCTGCTGGGTGCCGCAGCGCCGGGCGGCTCAGTCACTTCATCAGCAACAGTCTCGAGGATGGCAAAGCCGAGCCGATCGATCCAGAGCAGCCCAGCTGCAGTGCAGCCGCCATTACCAGCACGGGAACGGGAGCGGGCACGGGAGGAGGACAACGGGGCGGGAGTCGGACAACGAATGGCGGCCGTTGCCCCAGTGCCGCACGTTGGTTGCGGCTTAAGTCCAAGGCTCGAAATGCGTTTGGCACTCAACCACGACATACTCGGGGACGAGGACTTGATCTGCTACGAGCCTGGTCCCGATCTAACAACTATTCTGGGGTGAGTGTGTGCAACTGAACTGAAAGTAATAAGCGATCTAATAAACATCGTTTTATGTGCAGGCACGACCTCTCCACATTTCATCGACTGACGGGTCGCGATTTATTGAGTCGTTCAGCCACGAATCGGGTGCAGCCAAAAGAGGCTGTCATATCGTACTCTCAACAACGCAACTCCAAGATGGACACACCGACGGTGAATCGGCGTCCACGTCCCGCGGTCTCCGGTGTCGTGGCGGCATCGGGCTCGGGCTCGGCGCCGAGGAGTCGCAGCAGCAGCAGCCACGGAAGTCCACGCGCCGTTGGTTCAGCTCGTGCCGTCGGCGATCGACAACGCCCGCATCCAAATCCAAATACATGGAGCAGTTCTGCATCTGCGGCTCGAGCCGTCGGCGGGAGCGCAAACGTCGACGGCAACAGCACAAATTGCAGCAGCAACAGCGGCGCGAGCAAATTAGGCGATCTGGAAATCTTAGCGAGACGCGAGAAGATATATTGCATGTCTCAATTGAGGAGTGGCTATCAAGTCAGGGCGACATCCGAGACAACAACGAAATTGAGCGCGACAACAGACACAACCACAATGACAGCAACGACATCGACATCGAGGTCGACAACGACAACGACGACGATGATGACAACGAGACGCGACTGTTCCTTGCCAACGAGCCGAGCAGCAGCAGCAGCCTCTCTGACGAGGACGATGAGTACTACTTCGATGGACGCAGTGGAAGCCACAACAACAACGACTGAACCATGCCTCGAAACCGAAGCGGGCAAATCAAACCGTCTGTGAGTAGCTAACTAACTATTTGTCTCATTGATGCTCGCTACCCTGTAGAACGCTGAGCTAAGCTGGCGGTTGGATTAAGCAGCAGGCTGCGGAAAGCAGGAGTCTGAGAAAGGCAGAAGGCTGTTGAAAACAGGAAAGTAGGCTGCGTAGTAGTAGTCTTAGTAAAGCAAGCTGCTTAAAGTAGGAGGCCGAGTAAACTAGGAAGTTGTGAAAAATAGGAAACTGAGTAAAGCAAACTGGGTAAAGCAGAAGGCCTCGAAAAAAAGTGGCTGAGTATCGCAGGCCTTACTATAGAAACAAGTTAGTCCTAATGCGATCAACCCGCCTGACTCTTTGAGGCTGAGTAAAGCAGGAGTATGAGTAAAGCAGGCTGCGTAAAGTAGGAGGCCGAGCAAAGTAGGTAGGAGCCTGAGTAAAGCATGCCTTACTATAGAGTCAATTTAGTCGTAAGGCGATTAATCAGTCTGACTCTTTGGTGCTCATACAACGCTGAGTAAAGCAAGAGACTGAGTAAGGTAGGAAAATGTGAAAATGATGTGTGAGTAAAACAAACTGGGTAAAGCAGGAGGCTGAGTATAGCAGGCTTATTATAAAGCCAATTTCGTATAAAAGCGATCTATTCATCTGACTCTTTGGTGATCATAGAAAGCTAAGTAAAGCAGGTGGCATGGTAAAGCAGGCAGCTGAGTATTACTATAAAGGCAATATAGCTCTTAGGCCATCCGTATGCCATTTTATGCCAACACTAAGATAGCTGCCTCGAAGCTGGCTGAATGAAAGAAGTCCTACTATAACAGTATTTTATACCTACTCCCGAATGTTTGATAGCATTCCCACATTATTATTATTATTATCAGTTCGCTGCCTGTTATTTTAGCCCTAAGAACCATCCGCAAAGTAACCACCCCGGTTTTCCTAAACAAATGAATACACTGAAAATCCGTTAGTTTCATTAAATTTTCTTTGTTGCTTGTCAATCGAGTAGCGAGTGTCTGGCAGTCGAGCACACTCGACTGTTTAGCGTTTACAACTTGAGTTTGTAATTCGTTATATTGATTTATTTATTAATTTTTCATGCTTTCGTTTAATTTATTGTAAATTTGTACGGGTAGCGAGTAGCTCAGAGTCGAGCAAACTCAACTCAGCAGCGCTAATGCGAGTACTTGTCAAATACTATTGCAGCATTAACTTTATCAAGCGCCGCAACTCTGAGATAACCGCCAGCGGCAGCAGCAGCAGCAATCCCAACAACAACTCTGATAGCACATACAACGAGCAGCAGCAGTTGATGTTGCAACTACATCCGAGCCATAGCCAGAGCAGTCAGCTTCTGAGGCAGTCACCGGATGCCGCGGACATGGCACAAATGTCACCGCGCAAGGATAACGTAAGTGTGAAGTCCCTTCTCTTTTTTTAACTCATTCTTGATATGGTGCCGCTTTGCAGGACAAGCCCTCGCTCAATCGCCGGTTGTGGAAGCAAATCACTAAACGAAGACGCACCAATTCCGTATCCCAAATTGTCGCCGGCTAAGACGTCCTGCGTTCCAGCACTTTCGCTCTTGCTTCAGCACTCGCAGTAGCACATCCTCTATCCGCTATATTTGTCTACGATATCACTTCAATTTTCGCATCCCGAGATGCACTCGATTGTAGATGCCTGTTGAATGTTCACACGTGTGATATTTGCCAGCCTAATGCTTTCATTATTGTATTGTGGTGTGTGGCATTTAGTTAAGCCTGAGTTTAGTTAGATGAAAGCTCTAGGGTCGTTTACACTGGCGTTCATGCTGTATAAATTTGCATTAATAATATATTTACTGAATTGACAAGATAAATGTGCCTGATTCATGCTGAACTGCAGAGCTGGAAGGAGCATCAAATATTATGTAGTAGTAATCTGCGTTTAGAACTTCGATCAATTAATAATTGTAGTGAGATTTTCCATTGTTTCCACTGCACAGCAGTGAGCAGTCTTTTCTTTTGCAAAAGGATTTACAATGTGTTTACACTATGGAAATGTTAATGTGTTTACACCATGGAAATGTTAATGTGTTTACACTATGGAAATGTTAATGTGCTTACACTATAATACAGTACTATGTTGCAATGTGTTTACACTACTAATGCTACGTGTAAACGGCCTTCATATTGATTAAGTTGGTGTCTAGACATTTAAATTGAGCAAAGTTATGTCAAAACTAAGGCTATACAATTTACAACAACAACAAAAATGGTAACGAAAAACCAAAAGAAAACAATGTCAAACTTATGCTAAGTTTTTTGATACTTATGAACTTTGTAGCTAGTGAAACCCTTAAATGAATGATGACGTATGATGATAACGTAATGATGATGATGATGATAATGATGATGATAAACTTTATGATGTTGATGAATATGACGATGCTACGTCCAATTGCGTCCAAGTCCTAGGTGACTCCTGCCAATCAGCTAAGGGGCAACAAGCAAGCAAGCAAGCAATCTCACTCGTACTCGTACTCGTACAATAGCCAGCCCAAGCGCGAAGCCAAAAACTAGACTCAAAACCTAGGAAACTTTTTAATGAAAAATCAGCCAAAATAAATTGAAAGGAACAACGAATGAGGAGCAGCCAGCCTAAAGTGAATACTTTGAGTTCTGTTACTGAACACAGACACACAATCTCTAGAGAAATTACAACAACTGGGGGCGGGATATAGTAGAGCACACACATACACAGCCAAAAAGAAGAAGAAAGAGATGTAAAGCATATGAAATATGCTTAGAATATTTTTTAGAGAGAAGCTAAAAACACACACATACAATAAATACGAGTAAATTGATATCGCATTGGTAGCAAAGTCAAATTAGTTTTGGGTTCACACTGGATTAGCCAGTGTGAATGGGGCTTTTGAATTTGATTATTTTCAATTAACAATGAAATTGCCTTACATTTAAAATTAACACTAACATTTAACACACAAAAAAACATAAAGAAAAACAAATTTAACATGAACTATTTATTGTATTTGTAGCTTAAAACAAAACAAAAACGTCGTCTTTATACAATGTATGGTATTTTGCAATTGTCATTTGTCCACTACAAAACAAAGAATCTAATTATAATACATATTTAAAAAACAAATTAAGAGAAAGGTAAAACAAAAAAAAAAAAAAAAAAAAGCAAAACAAAAAACAGAGTATTCGTAGTTGCAGAATCGATCAAAATACAGCAAACAAGTTTTAAGAATTCGAATTTTTTGTCTTTAGTCTTTAAATGGATCTTATATCACAGCTATACAGATGCAGATACAGATACAGTATCTGTCGGATAAAGATGATAATATTTGTAGCAATTTGCGATATGTGTACGAGTATTGTATGTGCATTTTGTAGTTTATTTCACATTGAAATTGTTGAAAGCTAACAAATTATACGATATAAATAACAAAAGTGAATAAAACGAGTAAACAACAAATAAACAGACAGCTAACAGGCAGACAGACGGACGGACGGACGGATGGACAGACAACGATCAAGTACATTTATCAGCTTTAATAGAAATTCTAATAAAACTTACATATGTAGCTATATAATTGATACACACTCACACACAAATAAAAAAAAAACACATATATATATAGTATATACTTTGAATAGCATGTACAAGATCGAACTATTAGGCATTTATCACTTTTAATCATTATACAACAAATAACAAAACAACAACAACAACTACTGCGTCGAATGCATTGAATTTAAATTGTAAATTGTGAATGTAAGGCCCATTTACACTTACATTCTGCAGTCAGTCTGCTGTAGGCAGTATACACTTTGCAGAGCCGTCCCTTGAATACCCACAGCCAGCAGGGCAGACGACTTTCGAACACGTTTTAATTTCTTTCTCCACATTAATAAACTCGTACATAATGCGCGAGAGTGAGAGAGAGAAAGAGAGATAGGCGAAATACTTTGTAAAATCAAATTGAAATTTTGACATTGACAACAACATTTAAAAACACACATCTAGGATGTTGGTTTTTTTTTTAATATTATATTTTTTTTATTAGTGCATTAGATTGTAAAATTAATAAACTTAGCAAAATGAATTTTCCTCTTGAAATTCAACACTAAATTCAATTATTTGAGTGAACAAAAAAAAAAATAAACAAAACATCAAAAGAAAACACTAAATTCAAAATAAATTCAAGTCAGAAATTAACCAAAATTTTGTTTGCACTTAACAATCAATCTATTACATTTCAGCCAAAACGTCAACGAACTACAAAATATGATATACGACTATATAAATAGAATATCCTCAATTAATAATTAATTTCCCCAATAATTACCCGCGAAGGATATTATCCCCAGAGCAGGAGTCCCAACGCCATTGCTCTCATAGCTTCTTTGTTTTTGTAATTGCTATTTGCTATACAAAGAGCTATCGCCATACATACATACATATATACATACACACGCACGTGTAAGGCATGGAATGAATGCTTCTCACTGAAAAAGCAAAAACAATTCTGCTGCTCACTGTCTGTACAAAGCAAAATACAAGAACAATTTTGCGCTTTCTTTCTTTACCTCTGCCTATGGATTGAGCTAAGCAACAACACTTGCGTAGGTTTAACCGTTACTTAACAAATACGCATGCAAATTGTGGGTTTGTCGAACAATTTGCAGTTGTGTCTTTAGTTATGTGTTTAGTGAGTGTTACGAGTTTGAATTGCAATGGATCGATATTTGAATTTTTTAAATCTAATATTTATTAATGAAAAGAATTAGAACAAGTTCAATAAACCGGCTAGTATTGAAATCCTTTTGTTACGATATAATAACTTCCCAAAGTCCAATCGCCACACATGCATACATTCTCACATATTTATATGCATGTACATACTATATGTATTTAAAAGATGGAATGAATGCTTCCCACTGAAAACCCAAAAACAATTTTGCTGCTCACTGCATTGACAAAGCAAAATGCAAAAACAATTTTGTGTTTTCTTTCTTTCTCTCTGCCCATTTCATAGGCTTAACCGTTACTTCTCTAATACGCATGCAAATTGTTGGCTTGTCGAAAATTTGTATTTGCGTTTTCAGTTATGTGTATTGGTGAGTGTTCTGACTTTGGGCACCTAGTCTTGGAGAGAGAGTGAGAGAGACAGAGCTACAAATTGCATGTTTGAATTGCAAACTTTGCAACAACACACAGCATGTCGAAGGTAATGGGAATCAAACAATTTTTGCACACATTTGAGCTTTGTTGCTTCCATTGATCGATTGTGTCCCCTTGTCACTCAAGTGCATTAATGATCGTATCCGGCTCCACATGCAAGTCAAATAAACAACAGTAAACTATGTACATACATAGACTCATATATGTATGTACATACATCTATGTTCACATGTGTGTATTAAACGACTCACATACATGTATGTATGTATGTATTTGTATAGTTCTGATTACACATCGCATGGATGGCTTCGAATAAAATAGCAGCAACAACAACAACAATACCAAAATGTGAAATGTAAATAATGTTCAACTGAAAAATTCTTTGTATATAACTCTCAGTATAAGCCAAAGGTGCCTTGAATGTTTATTAGCGAAAATAGACTTGAAAAAAGTGATATCATAGTCAATAAACATAATAAATTAATGAAAGTAATGTGAAAATATTCGACATTGCAGTAAAGGTTTCAAATGCATTTAAAATGCCCTTTTAAACATTTTCCATCGTTGCTGCCCATAAAACAACAACAACCACAAGCAAATTAATTGCCAAGACCAAGCGCAGGCTGCAGCCTAGACCTCAGTCACTGTCGCAGTCGCAGTCGCAATCGCGGCCGTTGTCGTCGCAGCCAGCGTGTCGCTTTATAGCTGGCTGCGTGAGAAGAGTGAAATGCAGTTTCAAAAACCATGCCGAAATAGTGAGAGAGGGGAGAGAGAGTCAGAGTCTACCATTTGGTAGCGGGCGCTCTCTTTGGGGTGTCGCTCAGCTGCTGGCGCAGTAGCTGTGTTGTTGCTGCGCGCTTTGAGAGCAGCTGTTTTGGCTACTGAGCTTTGGCCGGCTCAAAGCTGTAGCTCCCGCTGTCGCTCAGCTGTGCACGACGCGCTCAGTGTGTAAACGAGTTTCGTGGCGAACGGTCGATCAGCGCCAGTCGTTGTCGTAGTCGCAGTCCGTGGCCCTAAAGAATTTCGACGCAGCCTCTTGCTGTGTGTGTGTGTGTGTATGTGAGTGCATTTGCATGCGTATGTGTGTGTCTGCATTGTTTATTTACATACCTACCGAGTACATTACATGTTTTCCATTTGGCGTTTTTAATTGGGCAGCAAGTGCAATTGTGTGTGTGCCGTGTGTGCTGTGGGCAGCCGCTTAGTAAATATTAGTTTCTTTTCGTCTCCGTCTTTTACTATTTTTTTTTTTTATTTTTTTTTGTGCTTTCCCAAAAAATCAAATAAAAGAGAAACAAAACTGCACTTGTGTGTCTGTGTGTGTATGTGCTTGTGAACTAACAGGAAACAACGAGCAATTAAACAAACGACGCCGTCGCCATCATCGTCGTCGCAGTTGCAGTTGCAGTTAGAACCATGGAGCCCAAGACACGCTAATTGAGGTCGTTGCTAGGTAAGTTGTGATCTGGCCCATTGTTGTTGCTGGCGCTGCTTCCGTTTGGCAGCGCCGCAACATTGAAATTCACTTACAGCACCAAACATAACTAAGATCGCCAAGTGCGCCTCACTTACACAAAGATACTGCGATGCGATGATAGAAAGATACGCAGATATCTACATACATACATAGATAGTTATATACGCAGATGTGAGCTGGCTCTCTGCACCACGTACAACATACAAACGGTAAATAATGCCGGTGCTCGCACTCGCATTCGCACTCCGCCCCGTATCCTCCTCCCCTCTCACCGATCAACTTGCTGCGAAATTGCACCACGCACAGTGGCACAAATGCAATTGTTGTTCCATTGTCATTATCACTAGCGAGAAGAATTCACTCTAATCAATATTTTAGAAAGAAACTTGTAATATTTTATTTAATGTTGTTTTCTCATATATTCTATGTTTTCATTTCAAAGTCAGTGAATCAAAATTTCTTTTGACTTCTTTTGTTTTCTTTTAACTATTATCACCAAACAAAACAGCACACTCAAAATCATTAAGCAAAAACCACAAATATGCATTGCTAAATATATCAATATTCAACTGGGAGCAAAAAACAATTTATTTTTTTTAAATTCCGCCCATATTTAGTATGCTTTCTTAATATTATCTATTTAATTATACAATTTTCTAATTTGACTGAAAAGTTATTTCGTCATTTCATATTACAAAAGAAAATAGCATTCTCTAATCCAAAAGCAGTTCGTTGGAATTTTATTTTCATGCAACTGCAAATGTTGAATGCCTTATTACTATTAGATCAATATTTTAGTGAATTACAAACGAAATTTGCCATTTTTTATTTCGTTGACAATGTTTTATATTCTTCAAATAACCATAATTCAATAAAATTGAGTTACAAAATTGCTAGATCATGAACAAAATTATGCAAAACAAAAACGGCTTACAAGTTTTGTTTTTTTTTTTTCTGTTAATTTTGTACGTTTTTCGAAATGTATTTCTTTTAAAATTACAACAAAGAATATCATAATTCTCTCAATACTATTTTGGCTAAAAAGTTGCAGTTCTTTTATTAATCAAATACCAATAATATAGAACTCATTCTAACCTTTTTTATGGGTTTTGCTAAACCATGCCTTAATTTAATGTTGCCCCACTGTGCGTGGCAAATGCGGCAAATCACAAAGACAGATAGACGTTGCAACTGCAGCTGTGTCTAGTGTGATTTGTTGCAAGTATGCATGTAAAGCTTTTTGTAACTACCGCTGAAACGCCAGTGAAAGCAGCATCGAATCTCAGTATCTGTATCTGTATCTGTATCTCCATCTATATCTGTTTCTGTTTCTGTTTTCTGTGTCTGTGTTTCTGTAACTATAGCTGTTGCTGTAGCTGTAGCTGTATCAACATCTGTATCTGTATATTTATATCTATTATAGTTGTTGCCAGCTGAAGTTTTAGCTGAGAACTTGGCCACTGGCATTCCATCATTCCTCATCATCGGAGAGTCATCAACGATAATAATTATCTAACAATCTAGCCGCATAACAATCTATCTATCCATCTATCTATCCAGTTGAAGCTGAGCGTTGAGGCTGTTGCTGATGCTGTGGTGTGTGGTTATTATGATGCCTCAGAAAAACCGCAACGGAAACGCGCCACTTGCTTTCAGATCGTTTTGGGCTTTATCTTTTTTGCTGTTTTGCTGACTGATTTTTTGCCGTTTTGTATCTCTAACACTCAATCAGCTGGCTTAAGGTCAAAATACAGCTGCTGAAATGCATATTAAGCATTAATCTATGCCGCCGAAAGATACACGCGCTACACTTGCAGATACAAATGTATCTGCGAATGTATCTGTGTGTTTCCTTTGCGAAATAATTCACAACAAGTTTCGGCTCGAAACGGCAAGTGCAAAAATTTGTTGCGAAAATTGATTAACATCAAACTGGTTGGCTCTATAGAGCCCACCCTGCTCTCTCTCTCTCCCCCCTCCAACACTCCACCACTCCTCCTCTTTAAGATGTTTAAATTTTATAAAATTGCTGCTCAACCATTTTTTTTATTATCATATCTTTTTCCTCGTTTTTTCTTTTAATTGAATCTCTTATAAAAATCAAACGCAAAAGGCAACGCAACGCAAAACGAAAACAACAACAAAAAAGTCGTGTAAAAAAGTGTGCTCGACTGTGAAATACCCGCTATCCATTTTTATTAAAAAAAAGTAGTGCGGTATTTTCGTTCGAAAATATTTATCCAACAAAAAATACAAAAACTTACTGTTACCTACTTTTAATAAAAACAAATGTTATAATATATATATCTACCAAAAATACTAGAATATACCAAAAGCTATCGATCTTATAATTATAAACTGCTTTTAAAAATTACCATAGAATTGAAAACAAAACAGTTGCAATACCAAATTAAAATAAATAAATAATAATCTACCAAAAAAATACTGTATTTCGTATATCAATGAACTGCTTTCAAAATATATACCACAGAATAGAAATATAGAAAATGACTTCCATCTTAATAATTGATCAATAATTGATATATACCAATATATACCAAATCATATATCAATAAACTGATTTCAAAATATATACCACAGAATTCTAATATAGATTGTCAACCAATTTTTCCAATCTAATAAGATTTCTAAACTAACTTTCATCATTTCCGTTGATCAAGAATATATATAACAAAATATTTGATGGCCTGGTACAAAGATTTTTTTGATAATACCCTTCAAATCGATAGATAGCGAGTATAAAAAGTGAAGAAAAAAGGCGACCGACAAAACAATAATGATGATGATTATGATAGGGAGCTGTTGATGAGGATGATCATTGGAACTTGAAAAACCTGGGAATGGTAAAGACGTTTTGCTGCTGTTGTTGTGTGTTGATTTGTTTTTATTTATTTCTTTTTTGCTTTTGGCAACATTTCACTCAACTCAACTGAACTGAACTGAACTGAACTGATAAACTGGTTTGTTGTCAGTTTATTATTGAATTTGATTTCTGTTTTTATCCATTTGCATCGGCACGCAAAAGCGCTTCAAATTGTCGCTGCTACTTTATTTTATACACTTTTATTATTATTTCTTTTCATTTTTTCTTTCGTTTTCGTTAAATACAAGTATATATTTCTTCATCGGGTTCTCGTTTTGTGTCAACAACAACAAAAAGATGCCCGCTTTTTATTCTCCGGGCATGCTCATAAAACTGCTCAAGGTATTTGACCCAACAGAATACGACGCAAAAGCTCACACACAATGTGCGTATTAGAGTAAGAATATGAATGCGAGGATTTAACGAGCCTCGAGGTTCAACCCCCAACCCTAACCCCAACCCTAACCCTAACCCTAAAAGTGGCAGCTGTCGCAGTGCTTAAGATCTCCGGCCAGGCAATTCATCTGCCGAGTTTCCTATGAGCTGACGATCTGCGCTTCAGTCTGTATTTGTATCTGTATCTTTGTGTCTTTGTATCTGTATCTGTATCTGTGTGTATTCTGGCTGAGGGCCATTCTGATTGCCCATTCACCTGGTGCCCAGTGCCGCATTTCCCATTCACATCAAGCGAAGCTCAGCCGCAGCCCAGTTCAGGTTGCCCGTTCACTCACTTTCATCAATCTGTCCACATGCAGTCCAACAAATATTTTGTTGTACCTTTCTAATTTGAATGAATCGCTGTTGTTGTTGTTGCTGCTGTTCCATTTGCTTCTGCTGCTGCTGTGTGATAACATTTTACAACTCATTCCAATTGGCGAGCATCCGCTAATTGATTGGGATTTTCCTCCTTAACCCAGAAATGCAGCAAAACACACACACACAATGCGATTGTCTTAATCCCTCGCAACGACACAACGACTCGCAGTTGGCATTGTTCGACATTATTATCACTATTATGATTGTATATTATTACAATGATCTTTGCTCATTGTATACTTAAGTGTGTTTTGTCCACAGTTGGATCCAACATCGAATCTGTTTAAACACATTCATATTCAGTTTGTGCAATAACATTTGATTCATTTTCATTTGTTTAATTGTTTTCATGTCGTGTTTTTCTTTTACCAAACTGCAGTTGTGCCATGCTCTTGTAATCTGCCATCTTTATAAGCTTGATTAATCATTTGCTTTTGCCTTCCCAAACCTAGTTTTGAAGCAGATCAATCAACAAGATCGTTTATGGGAACTACTATATTCAGCTATATGTCGAAATATCTTTGCAATTTATGTGTTTGTTATATTCATATCATATATATATATATATCTTTTTATACCCGCTACCCATAGGGTAGAAGGGTATTATAACTTTGTGCCGGCAGGAAATGTATGTAACAGGTAGAAGGAGGCATCTCCGACCCTATAAAGTATATATATTCTTGATCAGCGTCAACAGCCGAGACGATATAGCCATGTCCGTCTGTCCGTCTGTCCGTCTGTCCGTCCGTCCGTCCGTCCGTATGAACACCTAGATCTCAGAGACTATAAGAGATAGAGCTATAATTTTTTTTCGACAGCATTTGTTATGTTTGCACGCAGATCAAGTTTGTTTCAAATTTTTGCCACGCCCACTTCCGCCCCCGCAAATCAAAAAAATCGAATAACAAGCGTAATTTTTAAGCTGGAGTTACGAATTTTGGAACATACTATAATTACTATAGTAGTTATGATCTCTGAAAATTTGGTTGCGATCAGATAAAAATTGTGGAAGTTATTAAGGAAATACTTTTGTATGGGCAAAAACGCCTACTTACTAGGGGTCTGAGTTGCTTTGGGTGACAATCTGGTACATTGTGTCGTCTATGGTATATTTTGAATGGTGTACTATATCGATATACCAAATATACCATTTGGTATATTTTTAGTATTTTTGCAGTATATTCGGTATATTTTGAAAATGATACCGCAATATTTTGCCTTTATTAAAACTGGGTAGCGGGTATCTCACAGTCGAGCACACTCGACTGTAGCTTTCTTACTTGTTTTTATTGTTTTTCTAACAATTTAATATTAATAATCTGTAATTAATATGATAACTGTTTTCCAATGAGCCCTGCTATTATATATAACATATTTTCTGTTGGTTGAATTTATCTATGCATATTATACTATATACCATATTCTATTATTCATATCGTATTTATTGCAAATATCTGCTGCTGATAGATTAACGATCGCAGTTCTTATGAGCATAATCAAGAACAAGAAGTTGTAAATAAAACTTCACATACTTGTGTGTGTGTGTGTGTGGGTACGCTTCAGATCGCGCTTAATGCCTTTCAGGGTACTTGAACTTCTGTCTTGACTCGCTCCCCCCCGCTGCCACAGAGCTTGCTGCCTCTGTTGCCCCTGCCTCAACAACACAAACAATGGAACCCCACAGCGGTGGTGACGATAGAAGAGCACAGACTGCTCTTTGCTTGTTTGCTCGCCTGCTTCTTGCTTGCCCATGCTTCTGCATTGTCTCGAGCCACACAAAGCTGAAGCTTATGCCATACCATACATAATAATTAGAATCATGCATAGCTCTATCACTGTGTATGTGTGTGTGTGCGTGTGTGTGTGTGTGAGTTCGCTGACTGACTGACTGACTGAGTGTGACTGTGACGGTGACTAGAACCGTAGCTAGTGGGCTGCAAAACTTAGAAGAGCTCAGCTGAGCAGCGCTGCCAACTTGCTCATAATCACATGCCACAGTCACAGCAGAAGAGTCGCCTCATACACTGCGCAAAAAAAAGTCGATACACTTTGTCGAAGAACAGCTGACAAATAGGTGAAGAACCTTTAACTCATAAATAATAGCAAATATGATAAATAATATAAAAACTTCATAATTGACTTCATTTTTATCCCAACATTTCAGCTTCAGGTTAGATGATAAATTTTTAAAGAGCATCTAACACATATCAGTATTAATTTCATGATATAACATTTCCGATAATAAGAAAAATTACAATTCAAAAAACAAATATCACATTAAATAGTAATAATATTACATTTAATGAACAATGCTGATCAATGTTTATACTTGACATAATTTTCGTATATTTTGTTGAAAAGTAGTTCCCAAAATTTGATTTACCCATTTCAATAAGATTTTCATTTTAATTTAACGGTGCAACATAATACTTAATAATATGACTTGTTTTTTCTATATATTCCATAAGTAACGATCCTTTCTAATTATTCAAATATAATTTTCTTTTAAAGAGAAATTCAAATTCAATAACGAGTTTTGTTTTTATTTTTAAAACATCAAATGAAATTTACTAAAAAGTCTCAAATTACAGTGAATTCTGTTAATATAAATTATAATTAATTAATTATTAATTATTACCATAAATATATAATTGTATTTACAATAAATTATTTCTAGAAGTCAGCACCGAAGTATATAAATAATATTAGAAATTAATCTTCCATATTGAATTCTAATTGATTAGCCAACAATTTTGTGCAGTGTAGCGAGTTTGACGGCTCTTTGGGCTCATTAAACATGGCTGCGTTTATGTTGAGCAATTACAGCAATGATTAGAAGAGGCTAAGAATTAAAAGAACCTGAAGCCAAAAACAAATGATGCCAAAGTAAAAGAGTTCTTCTTGTGATTTTTGGCAACGAGCAAGAGAGAGAGAGACAGAGAAAGATCGTTACAAAATTGATTACCGACAAAGCGGCGATTACTCTCGAAGCTCAGCGATCTCAGTAGCTTGATAGTCCACAGTCCCAATCGAATGTCCGATTCTCGATTCTCAATTCCCGATGCCAGATGCCAGATGCCAGATGAGCGATGTCTGATGTCTGATGCCATTAATCACAGCTCGGCAAATTGAATTCTGTGCATGTATTGTCCAAAAGCAGCAAAAGTCGACAAATTAACGTGTTTTTAATTGGCCACAGCCACAACTGGGGAGCACTAAAAAAGTAACAGCTAAAAGCTAAAAGCTGAAAGCCAGCAGCAACTCGATGCGAAGCATGCCACGACAGCAGCAGCAGCAGCAGCCACAGCCACAGCTGAGAGTGGGGCAGACAGAGATGACAGCGGCAACAATGGGGCAATTGTCATGTGGAGTCATTGAACTCTAACTCTACCTCTATTTGCCAAGTTAATTATGATAAAACGTTAAACGGTCACACTCTTTTTTGTTCTCTCTTTGAGAGATTCGAGAAGCGAAGAATCCATCTCGTAATTAATTCTTAATGAGATCTGCTTTGACAGCGTTTCCAATTGCAGCAGGCGTCGACACGTATTGCGCCCTGACCTTGACAAGGGCACACACTTCATGTGTGTTTGTGTGTGTGTGATAAACGTGTTTCACAAAAAAACAGGTTAGAGATGCGTCTGCTCTTCTCCTCCCATCGAAAAGTGTCGCCTAACCAAACGCTGCGACAGCGGCTGCTGTTATTTTAGACTCTCTGGCAACGCTTCACAGATTTCCATTTGACACTGTCAAATGTTGAATGTTGAATGTTCGTGACTGTTAAATGTGGAAATGTGGAAATGTTGGGCGTGCCACGTGCCGTGGGGAATTGAGTTGCGACGCGCCGCATCGCTGCCAACTTCATTCAATTGTTGTTCAACTCGAAACGCAGTCAACCAAATATGCGATCATATGCGATCATATGATCAACTTGACAAAGTTCTAGAGCATTTGGCGCTTAAATAAATCAAAGGTCGATCTGATAATGTTTCCTTCATTTGTCAACATTTTCTGAAGCATAACAAATTGGTTGCAACTTGGGTTTTGAATTGAAATTTTTGTAAATTTTCGATTTCCACATCTCTTATAATATTATTTATGCTCGATGAATTGTCAATTTATTATTCAACTATTCATTTCGAAATGGAATTCATATCTTTGAAAATCAATTAAATTCGAATTCATATTATTATGCTGTTCAAATAAATGCATATTAAGTTTGCTTATCTAGATTGCTAGAATATTTCACAATAAACAGTTTCAAGAAACAATCGATAGAAAGAGAAGAGACTTAGAAGAAGATGAGAGATACATTAATTGAGAACAGATTCTTTCCATGATTAATTGTTAAGCCCAAAGCCTGCATCGATTATAGCATTATCTTCCAATATCGTTTATCGACTCGATTCTAAATTACAACGTGCAGCTCATTTGGCAGCACTTTTCAACACCAAGAGCACTTGGCAGCACTGGCCCAATACAACTTACACTGAGGCAACATTTCGAGTGTTGCGAATGCTCTTCAAATCACTGAGTTTGGCTTAAACGATGCATTTAAGCGGAATTATTGCCATGGCCCTATGCTAGGGGAGTTTTTGTGGTTGTATTTTACACTACTTTTATTTTTATTAGTTTTTTTGATATTGTTTTTTTTTCTGTTTTTTTTTTTTTTTTTGGTGCTCTGCGAGCCGTGGCGATTGTTGATCGTTGATTTCTTTTGTTGCTCTCTTGCATAATTTTTGTTGTGTTGTGTTGTGGTTTTTTAGTCTGGGGTTTTGCTGTTTTGTCTGCCATTTTATTTGTATTATTACTTAATTGCTTTGAACCTGAAAACTATACAAAAATCAAAAATAAATAACAACCACAACACCCATTTACCATTTACCATTCAGTATTGTATCATTCACGGCCCATATGGAAATGAGCCGAAAATATTTACATACATTTTGGTCTGTGTAAATTCTGTTTGTTTTTGTTGTTGACGGAACGAAACACGCGCCTCGAAACACAAAAAAAAAGCCCAAATAAAGAAAGAGAAGAGAAAGAGAGAGAGAGAGAGAGAGAGAAAGAAGCAGAAGCCGAAAATAAAGCTTACAATTCCAGTTGACTTCAGTGTCACCCCAAAAGCGCTGACATTGAAAATTGGGCAGACAAAAAAAAACAAAAAAAAAAAGCAGCTGGAACGAATGAACTAAACGTGTAACAAAAACACACAAAACAAAAAGCGGGTAAAGGTAGAGAAGATAGAAGAAGCAGTGAGAAAAAGAAGAAGAAGATGAAGAAGACGAGCATTTGTTGCTGAAATGTGAGCGGCATTCGCATTGAGGCAAATGGGTCAGAGACTCTGAGTACGCGATCGAGTTCGAGTTCGAGATCGAGTTCGAGTTCGACTTTCGAGTGCGTGTGTGTGTGTTTGCAAGTGTGCAAGTGTGTGAGTATGTGAGTGTGAGTACTACGAGTGCGTCCATGTTGGGCAAGGGCCACTTGAAACGTGCGTGAAATACCCGCGACAGATGTGCCACAAAAACACACACGAAAACTCGACGACATCAATTCAATATCAAAACCAAAACCAAAACATTGCGATCATTGTATAATCCCAGCGTCTGCTCTGCTACGTGCTGTGATTGACAACTTTGCGGCAACAGGAATTCTAGATGCATAATTACAGAATGTACTCAAAGTACTCACATTCGCATTCGCATTCGCAATTATTCGCAAAGTAGTTGTCGTAATCGCACTCATCTCTCATCTAGATGACATCAAATTTTAAACTGGTTTTATCTTAATATTATTAACCTAGCTTTGACGAGAACTTAACCTCCTTATAGCCACATATAACAGCTAAAGTGAGCTAAAGAAATGACAAACAACTGCTAGTTGATATCATTTATGAACTCTATGTAGAACGTTATACTTATTAAACGAATGTCAAAAAAAGAGCAAACACTTCTTTAATAGTGCAATCAGGGTTTTTGTTTGCCAAGATCGAGCTACTTTATAACAGATATGGTTAAAAGTTTGGTAATTTAGCGAAATGGGTAAAAAGTTGTTAATACCTCAGTGAAATGTTTATATTTCATATTAAAAGAAATCGTAATAGAAATGGAAATATAAATTGTATAAAATAAATTATAAAACAATTTTATATAACTACAACAGCTGCTCTTAGTGGTTTTAGTTAGGGTTTAATCTCTACTCTTTGGTATATTTTAAATGTAATAGTATATCGATATACCATATATGTATATCCTTTAGGGCTACTGTATTGCATTTTTCAGTATAATAATTTGGTATATTTTAAGAATACATTAATTTGGTATATTTTAAGAATGATACCGCATTGTTTTGCTTTTATTAAAAATGATTAGCAGGTATCTTACAGTCGAGTAGACACACACATACATTCTGCATTCATTTAGAATGTGTTTTTTCTTAATCGTTTTCAAAAAGCAAGTTGAAGCAATTGAATGCACAAATTTATTTATTAGATTTCTTTAGCAAAATCGTAATATCTGTGCAAATTATAAACATAAATAAAGAACAAATTACTTATTGAAGTTGACATTGCAATTAAATGAAAACATTTTTGAATTTTTATATAAAAGTAATGAATTTCTAAAATTTCTTAAACAAGACTTTGATATTTGAGCAAATAATAATCATATTTTTTGACGTCTTCTACATGTTTTAATTTTGTTTGTGAGTATTCAAAGTGTTAATGATCAAAATTTCTATTGAAAACTTTGATGTTCGAGCAAATTATAAAATGTTTTTTTCTCGTCTTCAACATCTTTTAAATTCTATAAAAAAATAGTGTTCAAAGTGTTAAAGATCAAAACTTCTATTGAATGTTTACATTTAAAGGAATGCATATCTAAAATTTCTTAAGCAATAAATGACTTTTTACTTTTAAAGTTGATAAAAAAAAAGCTGCTGTCAGATCAGTCGAAAATGAAATTCAAGATTTAAATGATGTAATTAAAAACACCCACGCACGACAAGTGGAGAATAGAAATGATGTCAAATGGCAAACTTATTTTCAAAAGTGTTTAGGGTAAGGCAAATTTGTATAATCGACAACCTACATAAAGTAGATATATATATTTTTTGAGGCTAATGTGAAGCTGCAACTGTAAGATTGTTGAGCAAGGCGCCGCGTAGCCGTAGAAGACGTGCTTAAAATACGGATATATTAAGCGAATATATCGAAGACGCACCCAAAATCGAGTTTACTTCAGTTTTGCTGTCTCCGGATGGATTGTTGTATAATAATAGTCGGACTAATGAGCTCAATACGATACGATACGATACGATACGATACTTAACGACTGCTTACGATACTCTGCGATGCGATGGTCGACGTGACATGCCTGAGTTATGGGCTAAGTTAAAGCAATGCTAGAAGTGGGAGCTTCAGCTTCAGCTTCAGAGCTTAACTTGCATTGCTTTATATAAGTTTATAAGTTGAGTTTGCGGGTTGCGAATTCCATTAGCCGAATAGTCGAATAGTCGACTCAAATCATGCGGCTTGCGTGTTGCAAGTGCTTCCTGCTTCACATTCACATGCAACACGCACTGGACACACTGCAATGCAATAGATGCAGCCAAAGAGAGAGAGACGGAGAGAGAGAGAGAGGCGGATAGAGGAAGACAGAGACAGAGAGAGAAGAGACTCGTTTGGCCAGTATATTTTATACTGCGATACTGGATACTCAAATTTTTGTTGTTTTTTTTTTTTGGGGCAGCAGAAAGTAAAACTTGCAACTCGCCGTTTCGTTGTTGCAGCTGTTTTTTTTTCTGCTTTTTTTTGTGGTGGTGGTGTTGTTGTTGGGGAGGCAGCTTTTCGGCCAGCTGCAGGTGACATACTTTTTTCGGCAACATGTCCTAAAATAATTTTACTTTTTCCTCGCTTGGCAACTCGTTTGGCAGCCAAGCTCGTTGGCCACTTTCTCTGCCCTGGCCAAAAATGAAAAATGAAACAACAACAACAACAGCAACGACGATGAGAATAATCATCGTGAATTGGCTTCAGGTTTTTCTAGTTAGCATTTTAGCACTTTGTGGGGGTCCAATTCAAGGTCAACACAGCAAACATACACAAACATTTCACAGCTGTCAACCTGCATCTTCTCCCCTCTCTCTCTTTCTGTGGCTCTCAATGAATAGCTTTGCTCTGGCCAGCTGACAGTTCTCAAGACACAATCCAACAATCAAGTGCTGAATAACAAATTTTCAATACACGCTCGCTTGCCCATTTATCGTTTGCTTCCAAATCCGATTTCAAATCCGTGTCCCCGTCCAAGTCCGGGACAGTCAATGACATTTGCATCCAAACGTATTCACACAATGCATTCACCTTCCCAAATGGATCGTCCAACTTGTTGTTGTTGTTGTTGTCTGATGATGTTTCCTCAGGCGAGTCCGAAGCTGAATCCAAGTAATGTGATATCCAGCAGCAAAAGCAAAAGCAAATCACTTGTCCAGTATCAGGTGTACTTGCCACGTTTCGTGGCAGTTGCAGTTGCAGTTGTTGTTGGTAATCGATACAGCAGGGTCATCAGAGCAGAGCGCACAGCTCGCGGATGCAATTTCTTTTTAAAGACTAGTTCCGTTTTCAGATGCTTTAAAAACTTTGCTGAAGGATTAGATCGATTTCACTTCCATTTCTGTTTCTGAGTGTGATACAAAATTGATGTCAATTTAAAATATAATAAATATTAGAATTCCTACCACTTTATTTCATTTAAAATATTGACATAGACACGTCAACTCATTCATTCATATTAAAATTCTTTTAATTTCTATGGCAATAAATACAATCGGCTCCGCTTTGGTTGACAATCTGGTATATTTTGTATATTTAATGGTATATTTTAACAAGAAATAGTATATTCACAAAATATATTTAACTTTTGGTATATTTTAGTATTTTTCGGTACATATATTTAGTATATTATAAGGATAATACACAATTAAACATTTTAAGATGTCAAAAAAAATCGTGAATTAAGAGTAGATTAATTCTGAATAGACAAATATAGTAGATAAGAAAAAATTTTATGGGAAGAACTATGTCAAATTAAATATTTGTTATGGTATATTATGCAAGAAGTAGTATATTCATATATGTATATGAGTTAGTCTTTTCAGTAGATTTTTACGGTATATTTTAACGGTGATACACATTAAAACATTTAAGGATGTGAAAAGAGATCGGGAATTAAGAGTTGACTAATTGAGAATAGATACAAAAATGTATTGAGTAAGATATGAAAAATTGTAGTATTAGTTTTGGTTAACTTAATAACAAACTATGAATAAAGATCATATAATATTTGTGTTACTCAATTTTACATTAATTTCATTTAATTTACTATACTGTACTTATATCTTTCTATTGTGCATTTGAAAAGTGGAATCAAATTTGTTATTATTAGTTGTGGCTTAAAATTTGTAAAGTATATGCTGATTTGTATAATAAGTTTCATTTGAAATCAAACACAATGTTTCACTTCGCAATCATCTCTTGGCTTTGCCAGGGCTGGCTTGTCATCAGGGCTGACGAAGCTATTTGAACTATGTCAGGAAAACAGTGTGCAAACAAAATAACTTTGAATTTGTAAACTTTAAGCTGATATTCATGATTGCTTTCATTGAAAATCAAACACCAAGAGACGAGTGCATATCTTAACATTGCCAGGGCTGGGTGGCTATCAGGGCTGAAGCTATTTGAACTATGTCAAGCAAACAAAATAACTTCAAATTTATAAAGAAATTTGTAGGTTGATTTTCCTAATTGTTTTCACTGAAAATCAAACACAAAGTCATAACCTAACATTGCCAGGGCTGGCTTTGCCATCAGGGCTAACGAAGCTATTAAGAGTATTCAGGCAAGCAGAGGGCAAAGAGTAGGTTGGTCAGGTTAATCAACCCGAAGCCGAACCCGATGCCAGAATGCTTGTAGCATATTAATGCTAATTGATGTTTGGTATGCAATCAGCCAAGTGCCACCTGGCTGCCCATTCAGTTGTCCGTTTTCATTGATGAAGTTGCCGCTGTGCCCCACCCACCACAGAAGGCAAACAATTGCAGCAGCAACAAACAGCAGCAACAACAACAGCCGCAGAATTTCATATCTGACTTGGCAGCCAAGGTGAGCCACATTTGGCGGCTCAAAAGATACAACAAAAAAAAAAAAAAATAATGCACAGGCAAGCAAAGGCAAATGACCAAATAGCCAAATGAATTTGGGGGGCTGCACATTTTTCGTGTTCATTTAGGTATTTGTTGAGGGAGGGCAAACCCAATGCGACAGCAGCAGCAACAGATGCAGCGACAAGATACAGATACATTTGAAAAAGATACAAATACAGAAAAAAAAAAAGTACAAAGTATTTCTAAGGCTTGGAATGGCAATTGTTCAACTGTTGCTGTGGCTGTGGCAACCGGTTGGCTGCGAGAGTGCGAGTGTGAGTACCCAGACGAGTACCCATTGCGAGTGTGAGTACCCAGACGAGTGTACTCACACTTGTAATTGTAATTGTAATTGTAATTAAAAAGCGCGGCCAGGCAAAGCCAAAGACAAGCCACATAAACAAGGCGAAGCTGCTCATCTGTGTGTGGGACTTGGGATTGGATTTGATTTGATTGGATTGGATTGGATTGCTTTGGATTGGAATGGAATGGATTGCAATGAATTTGGATTGCTTTGACTTCGACTTCGACTTTGACTAGTCTTGGCTTTACTTTGCTTTGCTTTGCTTGGCTTGGATGAGCGCGCCACTTGTCGGCGATTTCCTGTCATTAGTTTTGCGCCATGTCAAGGTTGTGTGGCAAGCCCAGCAGCCAGCAGACAACGACCATGAGCCGCATCTCTTACTATATGTTACTTGCAGTTTCAACTTGTATCGTTGTTGTGTGTTGGCGCTGCCCAGTTTTCTAGTTTTCTAGTTTTCCACGCGCAATTAAGGCAACGCGCTAAACGTCTTTTCAAATGAAATGCAAGCCAGTTATTATCCACGTAAGTGCATAAGAAAGCAAGTGGCAACTGGCAACTGGCAAGCTGCAAGTGCCAAGTGGCAAGTGGCAGCAACATTTCATTTCTCTTCACTTTCTTCCATGGCAACACACACAACACAACACAACACACAACACAAGACAACATGCAACAGCACACAAGCTGGCTAAACTTGTTGTGGAAAATGTGCGCGCTCTAACAAATTTATGAGCGCCACTTGCAACGCCGCTGCTGCAATTGATGTGGATGTTAGGTTGCAATTGCCAGTTGCCAGTTGCAACACACACCAACCGCAGCTGCCGCCAAGCTCTAGCTGGTTTTTTTTTTTTTTTTGCGCGATTTTTGTGTCTGTATTTATTTTTTGGGAGGCTGTGACAGGTTGCCCCTGGTTGTCGTCGGATTGGGCGACATACCATGTGGCATGTGGCATGCCGCATGCGGCAAACGGAATTCGGAATTCAATGTTCAACACTCGCAGCTGGATTGCAGCTTGTTTGCTTTGTTGCTCTCTTGCTTTGTTGCGTGCCCAACTTTTTCATTTCGCAATTGTCTTTGATCTATCGTTTGAACACAATGAAAACCTTAATTGAAACGAAAACGAAAGCGAAAACGAAAACGAAAACACAGCGAGATAAGAGATAACAAAAAAAATCCTAAATATGCAGACATTTAAAAGCGTATTTTTCTGTCGAATCAAGTTTCCAAGACAACAAAGTTTGCAACGAAGCTTTAAAGCTTCTTAGAAATGTGCTTACAACCTTCAGAATAGCCAAGGTTTTAGGTAGAACTTTAATTCAAAGTAGCTTTCAATATTTGTAGCATTTGCTTATTTTCAATTTTTCATGAATTCACAGAGAGAAAATAATTTAGATTGGAAAAATATTGAATTCAGGTTTTCTCGATTTTAAAAAGAACAATCTTGAAATAAGATTTTTAGGTTGAAACAATCTGAAGTCCAGATTTTGCATTTAAAGATTAAAAACATTTTATTTTAAGATTCAAAAATGTTTTATTTTATATTGAAAAGTCGATTGCAAATCTTGATTAAAGATTTTTCGTTATAAAAAGAAATAATTTTGTTTTCGTTTCTTTAAAACTATGTTTTTGTTGTTAGTTCAGTTTGTAGTGATGCCACAAATCAAGTATATAAAATATATTCGAACAAGTTTTTAACATTTCTTATTTGTTTTCAATCTACAAATCTGAATTACAAAATATGTAAAATATATACAAAAAAGCTTACAGCGAATCTTTAAAGCTTCTCAAAAATGTGCTTACAAGCTTCAGAATTGCCAAGGTTTTAGGCTGAACTTTACTTAAAAATGGCTTTACATATTTTTAGCAATTATTTTCTTTATTCTATAAGTTTAAATTGTTTGAAAAAGTTTTTAATATTTCTTAATTCGTTTTCAATTTATAAATCTGAATTACAAAATATATTTGCTACTTTTATAAACAATTGTAAAATTGTTACACATCATTAGCAACAAATCATCGACAATTATTAATATTGCATTGAGTGATATCGCTTTAGTCTCCTTGCATGTTAAAACAATAGAAGCAAGTGCTTAACTGAGATAAAAGTATTAATAATCAAGTAGGTTCAAATTCCATTTGGCACTTCCATTGAGCAAAGTGCATTGTTATGGTCTCGACTGCTGGTTGACTTACATTCATAACACATATAATATGATAACGATCTAACGATATAAATCGAAATACTTATGCAAACACTCTCACACACACACACAGCGGGTGTATTTGACCGTAATTGAATCTGAAACGCATGCAACTGTCTTCCACAGCACTGAGAAAAATAATTGGGTCGATAGCAAAATTTGCAATTTGATAAGCCCTTAAAGAAAAGTTGCGTATGATCAAAAGTTGCATTAAACATTGCACATTGAGAAATGTGTTATATAAAAAAAAAAAAAAAAAGGAAGATAGCTACAGTCGAGTATCCTCAACAGTGTGGTATTAATTTAAAATATACCAAATTTATTAACCAAAAATACTAAAAATATGCTAAGAACTATATTTGGTATATTGGTATAGTACTACATTCTAAATACAAGCATAACAGAATGAAAAATATACCAGGTTGTCAGCCAAATAAACTTAGGTGTTTTTGCCCATACAAAAATATTTCTTATATAATTACTTCTACGATCGTAACCAAATGTTCAGGAATCGGAAAAATTAAAGCCATTATTATTATTTACAAAAACTCGAGACTCTAGCTTGAAAAATAACGCTTGTTATGTGATTTTAATTTAGTATTTCAACCAATTATTGGCACTCCTCAGAATAACATTGAACTTTCTTAATCAACGTTGAAATCGTGAATTGATATAATATTTGCACTGCTCTTCTGAATCAGTTAAGGATTTTCAAGCATTTCATTACATGATATGTTTTGTTTTTAAATTGAATTATATCTTCCCAAAAATATCTTTTAATTTTTTTATTTTATTTTATTGTTAAATTGAATTAAAAGTTCCCAAAAATATTTTTGCTTTATTCCCAAAAACATCTTTTAAATTTCTTCTTTTATTTTTATTTAACTGTGAAATTTAATTATATCTTGCCAAAAATAATTTTATTTTATTGTTAAATGGAATCATATCCCAAAAATATTTTTAAATTTTCGTTTATTTTTATTTTATTTTATTTTTATTGTTAAATTGAACTATATCTTCCCAAAAATATTTTTTTAAATTTCTTCTTTTATTTTATTGTTAAAAAATACTTTTAAATTTTCTACTTTTCTCAGTGCTTAAGTTGCTTAAAATATTTGGCTATTAAATTTAACAAAAAGTATAGGATGTTCTTAATAGGTGTTGACGTAACGAATTAATAGAGTTTGAGTTTTTCACATTCCTGTTTTGATCAGTGTAGGGCGGGGCTCAAAGACCTGTGACTGTGGCTGAGTCTGGGTCTGAGTCTGAGTCTGAGTCTGGCCTGCAATTGACCCAATTCTCTGCGTTGTTGTTGATATTTTTATTTTATTCTCTCGTATTTTTCTTCTCGCCGTTGTGTTGTGTATTTTTTTATGAACTTTTTGCTATTGTATGCAGCACTGACAACTGGCTGGGAGGCCAGTCATTAAGGCCTGACATCGACATCGACATCGAAAACATCGAGACATCGACGTGCGCTTGTCAGCGGTTCGTGTCTAGGCAAAGCAGGAGAGAGAAAGAGAGAGAGAGAGCTAGAGAGTGGAGAGTGAAGAGTGGAGAGTAGGCTACTAGGGCGCATACTTGCCGCTGGCATTGATTGAAGTCTAATTAAAGTAAAAGACAAGGCAAAGTTAAAGAGAAAGGGACAGAGACAGGGGAAGGGGGAAGAGGCGATGCGATGGCTTTGGATCTAACGGATCTAGCACTCGGTCTTAACGCTTATGTAGAGCAGCAAGTACACACACACACACACATTCGAGGCGTGTCGCGACGTTGCGAATATTTAAGCAACATTTTCGCCTAAGCGACAAGAAGCTGAAAAATGTGGAGAAAGAAAAGAAATGAAAAGAAAAGAAAAAGTAAAACGTTTTTGGAGGCTGAGACATGAAATGTTTGTTGTATGTAGAAATCTCTTTAGCTGCTTGGCAAAGAACGGCAACAACTACGAGTAAGAGAGTAACAACAAACTGAGAGCCAATGATCATAACTATCATTACGCTGATCATATGGTTTTATTGTCGAAACTTGTTTATGTTGTTTTTGCTGGTTCTTTTTTCTGTTTTTTCTGTTTTTTTTTTTGTGTGTGGCTCGGAATGAGTTTGTGCCACTTTTTTTCAAGTTGCGCATAAAAAAAAAAGAAAAACAAAAAAGAATTTCCGTTAACGGGGTCAGAAGCGGGAGTACAAAACTTTTAGCCAATGAATCGCATTTTGGCCAGTGAAATGGTCGCAGTCGATGAATTCTCATCGTCATCGTCATCGTTGTCGATGTCGATGTCGTGATCGAGATCGTCATCGTTGTTGTAGACTTTTTTTGCATTCTCGTAGACAACGTGTTAACAGTGGAGAGTGACTCCCCTCCCTCTCTCTCCTTGTCTCTCTCTCTCTTTATCCAACACCCACCAAAGCGATTTTCAATGTTCTATGTTAAGGTTGAGGTTATCAGTGCACGAAACGTGCCAAAGTAAACAAAAGTTGTATGAAAGCAAAGCAAAGTAAAGTAAAGCAATGCAAAGACAAGGACAGGCCAAATAACAAATGTAAACACAATTGATAAACACAGTGGTGTGGTGGGTGGACGGAGGGGGGGTGAGTGCTGTCTGCTATCTTCGACATCATCATGTGGCATTTCGAGTGCTTTTTGATAAGCGGAAACACACTCTCTCTCTCTCTCTCACTCTCACACTCTTCCCGTCATCGAATTTGCGTCGTTAATAAGTATGTGAGTTAAACAAGCGTTAAGTGATTTAGATACCAACTAATCGATAACACAAAAAACCCCCCACCTCGCTATCCCCCACTTTGATCAGTTATCGAACACCGCTTAAACAATTTACGAACTGCGTAGCCCGAGTTGACATCCGTGCAACAATCGATGGTTGTAATTTATTAACAAGACATTGCCTTTACGCCTTATCTGATTAATGGGCTACTGCCTGACTTTATCTACTCTCCATATCGCTCTTGTAAAACATCCCATGTTACCTACATGAAGCGATCATGCATTCTATCGCAATCAACAAAGAATTTTAGATATGAATAAGGTAGCAAAATTGTTGCTAAACTTTGCATTCGTAAAAGAAAATTTAAAGGTTTCGCTTTATAATGTATAATAAAGCAGATGACCATGAGATTGTGCGAAAACCTTCATATAAACTTATAGAGTTGATCATCATAGTACATCAAAGAAAAGACCAAGTTCTAAAATCTTAAAAACTGTGTTCTTAAAATAAGTTCACTTTAAGAATGAATTCTTAAAACTAAAAACTAAGAAGACTAAAAAATGACAAATTTACAAAATAAGAGCAAAAATTCTAGATTTTGGTTACCAATTTCTATAATCCATTTCTATAAAGAATCGATGATACATTTTTCGTAAGTAAAGTGATCAACATACAATTGAATAACTTAATACAATTGAATAACTAATTAAATCATAAAATGGTAAAATAATAAATAGGTATTAAAAAGAAATTAGAATATATTTTTTTTGATTTTTTGACTTAAAACTATAAGATTTATTCTTCTTATTGATAAGAACTTAGGTCTTATATTAAATGTGTTTTAAAACATTAAAATGTTGATGTTCTTGAGGCACTTTTCAGACCAATATTCTTAGTACTAAGACCAAAATCTTGATTTTATAACTTTTTTTTCTGTATACCTATAACCTGTGATCAAAATTGCTGAAAAATGCAGAATGCAATATAAATGAAACATTTAATTTATATCCCTACTAGATAAAGTTAAAACTCCATTTGAAAAAATTCTATGTTTTCCCAATATTGCATTATTTTAAAACTTAAAAAAGATGGAGGATTCAGCAAAATCTTAGAAAGGACTTTGGGTGACTTTTAGCAACCCAAAAACTTTTCAGACGATGTGTTAACTATGTATATCATTTCTATTCTAATTAATTATTATGAATAGAATTTGTATCTTTATTATCATATCAAGAATATTTGATAATTATAAATCAGGGTATAGAAGTGCCTAGTAAACACTGTTTGATGTCAATATTAGCAGCATTTGCAGTAGTATTTATTCTAATTTTCCCAACAACAGAAATCGTAATATGTATGTACATATTTGGTAATAGTAGATTTTAGTAGTAGATTAGTACAAGTTCTTTAATGAGTTCTTCACTTTGCCTCAAAGTACACTCCACTGTGCTGCCTACATAATCGCAGTTATAACTGTTAACTCATGCCTCAGATGAAGTTGTAAGTTTATTTTTTGTACTAAGTGTTGGAAGGGGGGTGGAGGAAGTGTGAGTAATTAAATAAATACAATGTGGAATATGTGAAATCCCAGAAGAAGTAGAAGAAGAAGAAGAAATAGAAATAGCTGACATGAAGATTGACAGTTAAACACATTTAAACATCTAAACGTCTAACATCGACATTGTCTAAGGCGTGCCCATCTTTGAGGGCAACAACTTGGCGGCAATTTGGTGCGTGGCAGCAATTAATAAAGATGGTAGAGATGATGTCATGTGTGTGTGTGCGTGTGTGTGTGTGTGTGTGTGTGTGGGGTGCGGCACGACCTCCTCTTCTTAGTCAATGCTAATCGATAGACTGGGCGATAAAAATGGTCACGCATGTGCCATGTAAGAAACTGAACTGGCTGACACTCCTCCTGACTCCGACTCCCATGCAAAAGCTGACTGCTGCAGCGAGGAGCGCACCCAGCAATCACCCACCAATCACCAGCAGAGTAAGGCAAAGTTTTAACCCACGCTGAACACCACCACCAACTAAGAAAAACAAAAATTAAAACTGAAGGTCGTCGCTGTCGCAGTCGCAGTCGCTGTCGACGTCGCAGTCAGAACAGTCAGAAAAAAAAAGCTTGCGCAATTTGAATGAAGGCAGTAACAGTTAAAACAGTTAACAGTAGCAATCGCAGTCGCAGCGAGCAGCAGCTAACGACAAACAGCGTCGCGCCGTCACCTGTCTCTTATGCAACGCATTCAACGCTTGAATTCTCAGTTCAGTTCGCTCGACTAGCGCGACAAGTGAAGATAGCACACACGGTAAACGCTTAAACGCAGCTACGACAAAAAAAACAACAACAACTACTACATACAGCCACCACAGCTACAAAATCTGCAATTTGTTTTCGTTCCTTTCACCCTGCGCCGGCGCCAATTGCTCTCGTTGCTACTATTGTTTCTTTTTTTTTTTTTGTTCTCTGATAAGATAAACCCCAAGCAGCAGCAGCAGCAACAACAACAATGACTGATGTGAGAGAGCGCAAGTGCGAGAGCTTTTGTGTGAAAAGAGAGCGCGCGCACAGCTGAGCGCAGGCAAACAGGCCGCCTCAGACTCAACCTCAGCCTCAGCCTATCCTGCATTGTTGCTGGAGTTGTTGAGTTGTTGTTGCTGTTGTTGTTGTGTTTGTGGTCTGGCGCTATTATTAGAGAGTTACCGTTGCTTTATTATATTGCCTGCTACTATTATTATGCGCGCGTGTGTGCGCCTGTGTGAGTGTTAAGCTACTTGCTTGTATTGGTGTTGTGTATTCGTGTTCTGTGCATATTTTGCGCGTTTTTTGTTTTCAGTTTTGTTAACGTCGTCGTCGCCGCCGCCTCGCAACAGCGCTGTCGCCGTGTTGTGCTGCCAAAGCAAAAGCAACAACGAAAGCAAAGCAAAGCCAAAGGCAAATACGCCGCTAGTCGCTAGCCGCAGTTAGTACGCAGTTCTAAGTACTTTTCAAGTTAACTTTAATGCGGGTTAGGCACATACATACATAAGTAGATAAGTGTGTGTGTGTGTGTGAGTGTGAAAGTGTGGGTGTTTCTTTTCGTTACTGACAACGTGCAAACTGCAAACTGTTCAACAATAATTGCAAAAAAAAGCAACAACACCAACTGCAGCAGCTGTACAACAATGTAAAAATATGAAAAACATTGCGATAAATAAGAATATATAAAGAAAAGTGTCACGCGAAGTTCTAGCTAAAGCGACCCTCTCAAGGGCTCTCCATACGCATGCAATTTGTACGTGAGTGTGTGGGTTGGAGTGTGGAGAGTGGAGAGATGGTAGAAAGAGTGCAAAAGCGAGAGAGAGAGAGAGCGAACAAGTTGTTGTTGCTGATATTGCGACAGGCAATTGTCATTTTGACAGCTTCCACACAATGTGGAATGATGAATGACTGCCAATAATAACAGAGCAACAATAATAATAATAATAATAACAATAACATTAACAATAAAGTGGAGCAAACTCTCTGTGCAGCAGAATAAAAGAAAAAAAAATTGTAAATCTTAATTATTTGTTTTTTTTTTTCATGTTTACTGAAAGTGCAATCGAAATCAGGAATTTGCTAATCACCAAAAAAAAAAAAAAAAGAAAAGGAGAAAAAAAACAACAGTTTCAGTTTTTGGTAAGGGCAACAATTGGTATCCTCATTCCGATTTCGACCGGTTTGTAATTCTGTTTCCGTTTCCGTTTTGCAATTTGTAATTTGCGGAAACAAACTTGATTGCTGAGTTTAGCGATTTTTTTGTTGTTGTTGTTAAAGTTCAATATAATTGTCACATCAATTGCAAAAACACCCGATTGGGGTTTTTTTCGGTGCGCAATTCCGTTTCAGATCGGTATAAAAACCAGATGGCCATGCCCTGAAAATTGTGGAATGTACGATAATTTCGATACAGTTCCTAAATCAATATTTAAATTCCATTGCAAAATCTCGATTACTGATGATTCACGCATTTCTTTATTTTCGCACTAAATACCATTACAGAGATTAATCATGCAAACTCTATATGTATGTACGTATGTATATAAGGCGAAAAGTATTTCCTCTAGTAGCTGTGTTGATTCACGCATTTCAAACGTTACGCAAGACAAGATTTCTTCAGAAGCCAACTCATTCAATTAACTTGGATATGGCCCAAAAAGAGTTTAACACCTGACGAATTGACTGTCCGACTGATGGACAGTTGTGTGACCCACTCTCGCAGGTTTTTGGGGGAAAACGAGTTGGAAACAATGTGCTAAATGCCGTGGCATCCAATTCCATTCCAATCGTAATCGAGTGTCTCGAATTGCGGCACACACACACACACACACACAACAAATGGTAAACACTTTTGATAACAAATCAGTCGACGTCGCATTATTTAGCATAAGTTCTAGCATTAGTCATTCCACTTACTATCTATCTATATTTATATGATATATCAGTCTGCTTCTAGATAATACCAAGTCCAAGGCGCCCACTTGTTGTGTAAACTTTTCCATAGGTGTTTCTCTCTATTTCTCTTCAGCTTTTAGCTCATTTATCAGTCGAAGTCCCAGTTGGCCAGAATTTGCATAGTTGTCGGTTTAACTAGTTGCCTGCCTGACTGAGCTGTGCACAATAAAATAAAATAACACAATGATGAGCACCAATAAAAATTCCCGCACGTTGTTGTTGTTGTCTCTCGTGTGATATCATCGCTTAACTTGGGATCAACCTCAAATGCAATGCCAATGCCAATGTCGCGTAATATCTGAAAACAATCGAAAACACTTTAACAACACATTTACTCACACACATACATATCTTTATAAATATTAAGTGTTGTGCATTGCCACACAAAATTCCCAATATGATTCCCCCCAACGAATCCAAAGCTGTGATTAATCGTCATCTTTATTGTCTGGCACCCTGTAAACCCAAGGGCAAAAGCGTATATGCAAAGTATTTCGCTGTCGATCACGCTCACTTTTTACTTGAAAATGTTTGTATTTCTGATTCGCACTTATTACGCATATCTTTATATTTTTATAAATATCAATTATTATGCATGAGCTTTCCCAATATGATTCCCCCAAACGAGTCCACAGCTGTGATTAATCATCATCTTTATTGTCTGGCACCCTGTAAAGCTAAGGGCAAAAGCGTATTATAGAAAACCAACTGTAGATTGTGGATCTTCTTTGATTGAAGAGTTCAATTATCCAATACAAAGCAATGTAATAGTTTGTGGATCTTCATAGATTGAAGATTATTCACTTCCAAAGTATATGCAAAGTATTTCGCTGTCGATCACGCTCACTTTGTACTTGAAAATGTTTGTACTTCTGACTCGCACTTATTAGCGTGCAGCGGTACTTTGTGCGTCCCCCCAAAATTGGTTGTATAAATGCATAACGGTAGAAAGTTGCCAATTTCGGGGGGAAGGCAAAGTTGATTAGCCGCAACGGTAAAACGACTGCGTCAATAACAACAACAACGACAACAATTGGCGCCCTTTATATGCTTAAAGAAGAAAGGGATATACTATATTGACGTATTTATAGAATAACCACTTAAAATGCCATAAGTAATCCGATAACTTTCAAGATTACGAACAGTCATTGCGATAATCGGAATGATGATGAGCTTATATTTAGAATTTCTAATGAGATACGTGACTAAGAAATTAATCGAAAAGACCTTTGTATGCATTCTGTATTTATATTTATTCGATTTGTAATCGCGGTTTAAGTCAACACATAGAATGGGGGAATGTGGGAATATTAAGCTGAAATTCCAGGGATGAAATAACTTGTTCCATCCACAATTGAAACATCTTTTGCTGTCGCAATGTGCGTCATTCTTTAAAGTGTTGTATAATCATTAGTATAAATTTGGTATCGCTAAGTAGACGTGTCTCTGATTATATACTACAGTATAGTTAGTGGATGGGTCAACGCTTGATACACTTTCGATTGTCTGAATGACTGCTGGATTTATGATGTCAACTTGCAGTAGGCTATATAAAGTGCTATCTATCGTTACGATCGGAAATGAGTAACCGGCAAAAGGTAACCACATCACATCTGATTGAAGAGTGCATTATATATGTTAGATATAGAATACGTGTGGCACATATAATTTACTCCTCTCATTTGTTGAGTACGTGACCCGCTGCTCTTGGAGATACTTAGATATAGAGAAAGAGATGCGTTAAGAAGTTGATTTGAAAGAAATCCGCTTGAAATATTGGTTAAATGCATTTGAATGACATATAAATTTGGTATTTTTATACATAAGGGTATATAATAGAAGGGTATTGTAATTTTGTGCCTCCAGACATCTCCGATCCTATAAAATATATATATTCTTGATCAGCAATAAACTTCTGAGTCGATATAGCCAAGTTCGTTTGTTAGAAGTTGTTTAAGAAGCCTTGACTGAAAATTTTGGTATATTTTGTATGTGGTAATATACCAAAAATAGGTTTTGGCTTTAGTGGTATATCAATTTGGTATATTTTAAGAATATTACCGCACTCTTTTAGTTTTATTCAATATGAGTAACGGGTATTTCATAATCGAGCACACTCGACTGTAGCTTTCTTACTTGTTTGAAAATACTTTCAATAAAAATATGTTAAAGACTTAAACAAGAATCGAATGAAATGAAATTTGCACAATTTACGCATTAAGTTCAACATATTAACAATAATCGAGAAATTGCAAAACAACAAAATGCAGTTTTACCAATTTGAATAATCCAAATCAACAATAGAGATAATTAATTTGCATACAATCACAATATATAATATATAACTAATAAATTTCCGTAGTTGTGTTCGACCTTGACTTGGGATCTGTGTCTCTCCAATATCTTATTAATATTATAATTATTATTATTGTGTTTTAAATGGAATGTGTGACAATCGTTTAAAACATAGCAGAAATCATTTCAAAATTAATAGTTTTGTTTTTCGTTTTTTATTGTTGTTGTTATTGATATTGTTGTGATTCATATTGAAATGTAAAATATTTGAACAATGCACGTGAGGTTTTGCTCGCTATTTGTTAATAATTTTAGTTCGTCTTGTTTTGCCAGCTGGTTGTTATATCCACTTTTTAGTTTCTGATATCTCAACTCGCCACCTCCCCCTTCCCACCTCCCTCTCTCTGTCTCTCTCTCTCTCTCTCTCTCTCTCACCTCCAATCAGTGTCAATAGCTAAAGGCATGTGATCAACTATTTAAAGCGCCGTTCAGTTGTGTTTTACTTTTTATTTTCGCAGTTGTTGTGTGTTGTATTTTGGCAAGAACAATAACAATAACAATAACAATAACAATAACAAAAGCAACATGTTTATGGAACGTGATGATTTTGAACAACAAAAAATTGCTACGACTTTTGCCTCGTCGCTTGATAGTCGAGGAATTTTTACTTACTCATGTTTATTTCCAGTTTAACTAACCGTCTATAAAAGCAAACACACACACACACACACACTTAGAGACTTGGTCTTAATAGCCAAGAGTGTTAAAAACAACAAAAAATTGATAAGCAAAAAAAAAAAAGAGAATTCTTTGCGAGTTCCATTAGAATGCGAAAAGCTTTAATGACAAAACCAGCAAAAACAAAAAACAAAAACAGTGAGTAAAATTTAATTAGCCAAGCTAATAGCTAGGCTAATTAGTGTGGAAACTCGTTAAAAAAGAAGAGAACGAGAAAAACACAAAACGCCAAATCGATTTACAGACGCTTCATTTGTAAGAAGAGGGGCGAGGCAGTTGCATGTGATAAAGTTCCACCGACTGAGTCGAACACGTGTCTCAATTACGCTATTCATAAATAGATAGATACTATAGATAGTTGGTTGGCTTTAACTGCTGCAATTGCGAGTAATTTGCATGGCCAATGAGACAAACGAGCAACAAACTTGCACTCGCTCAGCCCTGATTTGTCTGCATCCCTGACGTGTGCCAATTGAACGAACACGCGACGAACAAAAACAAAAAAAAAACGCGTCTTGTGACGCGTTTTGTGACGCGTTTTGTTGGCGTTACTTATCTATGTGTGTATGCGTTTAAGCTAAGAGGCCCTAAGCACAAATAGCGGCACACATAATGCCACCATAATGCGCTATATATCCAGGTCGTTGTGCATGTGTGTGGGCGTCTCTGTTTGTGTGTGTGTGTTTGCTCATTGTTGTTATTGCCGACAATCGGTGTTAAGCTTAGCGCAAATAGCAACAAAATTAACAGGTTAATTGTTAATAGAGGCGGCAGCGTGACACGACTATCGGCAGCGTACTTGAGTAAACGATAGAAGTGTTAACAAATATTACAAACAACAATAGTTCATCGATTACTCCAACTAATCACGACTAATGAAAGTAATTGCATCGATGCTTTTATCAATGATTGCTCGATAATTTCAGCAGAATTAAAAACTAATCATGGCATAAAATACGTATCATGTTTAAACAATGAGATGGCGTCTTAGTCATGTCATCTCCAGCTGCAAAGATTGCCAGCAAATTTACTATCTTATCTATCTACACAACAATAGCAACAATAACAATTGAGTGTGACGTGCACAGAGATAACTGTTAAATAGCAGGCGAAAATACTTTAGACTTGAAACAACAATAAAACTGTTCAGATAATTGAAAGAAAGATCGCACGTCATAGCATTCAGCTTGTGTCAGGCACTAACTTCTTCAAAAGCTATCGACTCTGACTGAAACTTTATGATCCTCGTTTATGAACTGAGAACTGAGGGACTAATAAAATATAAATTGGCAAAACATGCAAATTGCGAGCTATAAATATTTAACTCGATCATTTATTGCGACAATTCATAAATACCTCTGTGTATAGAGTTGTTTATAATTTTATGGTTTACTTTTTAAGAGAGCGCGAATCGACATCGAATGAAAGCCTATGTATGTGTGGTGTGAGTATTTTTCGATACGATAACGAGGGCCATTCATTACACAAGGAATGCGTATTGGAGCTGCCTTGAGCACCTCGCCCTTGCCCCTGTCCCTGTCCACCTGCTGTGTTTAGCTATCATCGTGGATGGGGAAGTGGGAATGGGAATATTATCAGTTTGTTCGTTCGCTCTCAGCCCGATAAGAGTGTGTTTGTGTGTGTGTGTGCTCATATTTCAGTAATCGTCGTAATCAGCATTCGAATGCTTTTCACTTGCAGATTTCGCAGGGCACAAATCACACGCCATTTTGTAGTATGCTTCAGAAATATTACGAAACATTCTAGAGAGGGGCGTCAAAAAAGCGATCAACAACACACCACAAAACATCTGCAACCACAACAATTGCATAAACAAGGACAACAACTGCACGAGTATACACATAAAGCACTTGCAAAAGAGAGACAGAGACAGAGAGAGAGAGAGAGACAAGGACAAAGCGCGCGTGCCACGCCTCAAACATGAGCAGCATGAAGGGCGGCTTCTCCACACTGAATCGCTGGTTTGGCCGCAAAAAGGGTGAGTGTCAAAATTCTCCGAGAGTGTGTGACCATGCTATATCGATTAATCGATAACGATATCGATATTCGGTAGATAAATCTGGCGTCGGCAGCGCGGCATCCAATGGCAAGCTATCGAAGTCAACGACACAGCTGCACCACATGTCCACCACGGACACGACGGGCATGCACATCAATGAGGCTAGTCAACTGGATTACAATCGGATCACCCCGCTCCCGGTGGCCACCAGCAACGCACCCTTCGAGCAGACCTTTCGCATCACCGTCCTCCTGCCCAGGGATCAGCTCTATGTGGCGCGTCTCGGCGCCCGAGTCCCGCTGAGCAAACTGTTGTCCCTCGTCTGCGACAACAAGCAGTTGGATGCCGATAAATACGAGTTCAGGAATCCAGGTGAGTCGACACTTGAGTGTCTTTATACATTCTTAATCTTTTATGATTATCCATATTTGCTAAAATATGGAGTTACCAAAATCAAATACATTAGCTGTTATTATTACATTTTGTGCCAAAGTTGCGTTTATAACAGCTTTTTTAATTTTGAAGTAGATAGTAAGAACTGCTATTTCAATGTTCACAGCTAGACATATTAGATATCCCATCTTTAAATTTCGAAATATTTACTTTTGGATAATTCTCTGGGGAAAATGTCGCTTAAAAAAACATATACCAAAACAATTATTTTATAGTTTTTGATTAGCACTTTAATTAATTAATGATTTTGGAACTAATTTTCTATTTTACGAACATAGCAAAAATAACGAATCTTTATATACAATTTAATCGAAAAACAGAAAAAAAAACGTTTCTAAAATGAATCCTAGCTTTAAATATTGTGCGAACCCAGAGCGAGCTAAAAGAATGACCTTTACTTAATTTTACCTTTACTTAATTATTTGTTGTTTCAGTTTATGTTTTTTCCATTGTAAATTGTGTAATTTCCGCCAGAGAATTATCCATATCACCTTAAATGTTGTTGAACTAAGAACAAAAGTTTATTTCTTAATGATAAATTATGCTTTTCATAAAGTTAAAGTCTTATATTTACCTGCCTTTTAATCCACATAACAGAATCTAAAGTGATTCAAAAAGGAATGTTTTTTTCTCTATATATACACACACTTCTATCGAATTTGCTTTTGTTGGGAAATGTGTTTATAAATTCCAAAATATACAAAATAGAGTTATATATAATATAAAAAGTTGTATGAAAAAACTTTTCTATGCATAAAGCTGACTTGTCAATCAAATAACAAAATCTAAGGCAATTAAAAAAAAAACGTTAATTTTGGGTGAAGTCTATATATCTATAATATATACTTACATATATAGAGCATTTTTTTCTTTAGAATTGCAAAATACTTTACAAAATACTAATTAAATATCACCTGGTCTAAGAAAAAGATTTTATTTTCCAACTATGCACAAAGCTGATCTGTCAATCAATCCACTTTGCAGAATCTAAAGCATTTCAAAAATAACGTTATTTTTGTGATTATGTCTACCGTTTGTTTGTCCGTCTGCCTTGCTGTATCCCAAAAAGAGCCCGAAAGAATAATCTTGTGTTGGTTTAATGTCTATTGCAATTCGGTTGGCGTTCAATTTGAACGATTTATTGCAATTACATATGTACGTGTTTTTTTCTTATTACAAATAATACTTAGTAAATTATAATTATTTGGTTTACGGAGATTGTCTTATAAAAAATACACAACGGGTGGATTACAAAAAAGAGCGTAAAACTATTTGTAGTCGAGATCTACAGTTGAGAGAGATCGAAGTAGAAAAAACAGCGTTGTCAGTTGTTAGGCGCCCGGAAATCGGCAGCGGACAGCAAGTTGACTGTAAGGTCTGCCCTGGAGGAGGCAGATGATGATGACGGTCACATCCCCGGTCAGATGGGGTCTATTGCCACAGCGAGTGAGGAGGTAATTGATGAGCTCGGTGATGATGTCCATGGGCTGCATGTTCTTGGCGATGTGCTGGCGACAAAAGCGCAGCACTTCCATATCGCTCATGGTGCTCCAGACGCCATCGCAGGCGAGCAGCATGAACTCCCAGTTGTGATTGATGTGGAATCTCTCGACACTCGGCATGGCGGTGAACAGTTCACCGCTCACCGGATTCCTGTTGGCCGACTTTAGCTCAAAGTCGCCGAGCATGCGATAAAGAATCGGATTGTGATCGCTTGCCTCGGACTCGGAATCTCGCTCGGTCGCTGGATCCATGGACAGCAGCTGGAGGTGGCCACCGATGCTGGCGATGGCCTTGGTGTTGCCCACATTGGCGCAGTACAGTGTGTCCCCCTGGATGATGATCAGCACGGCTGCGGTGCCACTGAGCGGAACGTCAGCTCCCACATTCTGCATCATCATGCGATAGTCAATGTCGAGGAAACTCTGTCGAAGCTCATCGAATGAAAATCGAATCAAGAGAAGAGCTTGCACACAATTTGTTTTTTTTTACCATTTTGAGGGCGTTTGCAATGTTGGCGTTGACCGTGTAGTCGGGATGCTGGAGGATTGTGTCCATCAGATGCTCGTGTGCATAGCTAGAGACCGCATCGCTGCCATGACCATCGAAGATGCCAAAGAAATACGTCACCGGATCCCTGAATGAGTTCGCATACGTGTTGCCCGCGGGGCTGCAATCCTTCCAAGCCTTGCAACAGCCACTTGCCACCAGGAGGCGTCCCGGTTTGCTGTCGAGCACTTCCTTGGTCACCGCCTCGCCAGCATATGTATCCATCTGTGTGGGATTTGGGTGATATGTTTTTTTGTTTTGTTTTGAAATTCCGTTACTCTTATTTAGCTATTAACGCGTACTTACAATTGTTATTGAAAGAGCAATATATTCCTTATCAAACTGATTCGAATTTGATTGAAAGTGCAGCGCCAAATTGTTTGGATTTGAATTCTTTTTGAAATTGTGCAAGTTTCGTTAATTATGTGCTACATTTGCAAAGACAGCGAAAAGGAAATTTCAAAAAAACAAAATAAAAAAAATATAAGCAATCGAAGTAGAAACTAATTAATTGCCAAATTTGATAAAGTCCGCATTTTTTATAACACAAATTAAGTCAATACTCAAATAAATAATAATAAACTCAATTAACGAAAGCAGACCGAATTCATAGAAAATATAAACAACAAACAATTGTAGCAAACACGCAAGAAAACTGTTGAAAGCAGAAAGTGAATAACATGTGCCAAAAAGATCCAATTGGAAAACTAAAGAAGGGTTTTATTTTGATTCGAGAATTATCAAAATAATCGATTGCTTTCAGCTATTCTCCCGATTCGTTAACATGGAGCAATACTTCAAAGTTACGCGAGATCTCACAAATAAACTTTCAATTATTAAAGTTTTTAAACAAAGCCTTATAAAATATGAATTTAATTCGTTTTTTATACTTACATATTATGAGGCGTCATTTGTTGAGTGTTTTATTGCTAATTTGCTAAATGGAAGTAGAATATTTTAAGTATGTATAGACAGCAATACTTTCAAATTATTTTAGTATTTCTGTTACTTTTAAATATAAACATTAGTTTGTAGTATTGCATTATTTTAATAGCTTTCTTAGTAACATTTTTAAGAGAAACTAAATTGAAAATCATTTACGATATAACAATATTTTATTTCACATATTTTATATTTAACTTTGTAAGATTTCGTTGCTTTAATTTAAATGTAGCTAAATTAAGTTTTTTTTTATATTTTGAATATAATAGTATATTAATATACCAAATATAACCTTTGGTATATTTTTGTATTTTTGGTATATCAATTTTGTGTACTATTAACTATTGTTTATATTGAATGTAATAGTATATTGATATACCAAATATATCCTTTGGTATATTTGCATACTAGTTTGGTATATTTTGAACTCTCTTGTATATTTTCAATGTATTAGTAAATCGATATACCAAATATAGTCTTTCGTATATTTTAAACTACAAATTTGGTATATTTGTAACGTTGTTGTATATGTTGAATATAATAGTATATTAATATACCAAATATAGCATTTGGTATATTTTATGTATTTCTAGTATGTATATTAATTAATTAACTATTGTATATTTCGAATGTAATAGTATACCGATATACTAAATATAGCCTTTGGTATATTTTAGTATACTTTACTATATATGTATATTCGGCTATTTTTAAAAATAGTACCTCACTGTGGCAAATAGGTAGCGGGTATCTCACAGTCGAGTATACTCTTTCTGAGTTAGGTTACTTTGTTGAGAAACTTTAATGAAACATTTTTGAATCAAAATTAAACAACGTTGCTGACTTACCTTCTCTCTCTCTTTCTCGTTCTCATTTTCGGTTCTCTGTTTTGTCTCCCGATCCGACAGTGGATGCTAGTCAGGTGTACAGCTGCGAGTCGACCATCGGAGCAGTTGGCCTCTCGGAGATACGTCTGTGCCACAAGTCGGAGTCGTACGACAGCTTCAATGCGGACACGATGCTCAAGTTTCAGCGCACGGCCGCGACCCGGGATTCGTTGAGCAGCAGCTCGGACTTCAGCAGCAGCCGGCACTCGCAATCGAAGCTGACGGCCAAGACGCCCAGTCCGTACAGTTCGAGCAACTCGCTCAACTCGATGGACTCCACGGGCATGAACTACACGCGCACCCCGGTGGTGGTGCCCAAGGCGATGGCTCCGCCGCCACGCAAGAAGCGTGTGGCGCCCCGACCTCCCAGTCAAGTGGTTATACCGGAGCAGTCGGTGCCGCAATTCGAGACGGTGGCCACGAAAGCGGTGTCGGAAGCAACGCCCACAGAGCCCGCCTATGCGGTGATAGTGAAGCGGCCACAGCTGTGCATGTCCACGCCCAATTTGGCCAGCACACCGGAACGGGAAACCCTCGAGTTGGACTGCAATGGCAACAGCGCCAAGACGCCCGATGCCAGCGATGCCGATGGCGGACATTATGCCACGGTCGATATCAAATCGAATGGCGGACAGGTTTGGCCCGAGCCCACGCCTCGCAAGCGTCTCATTCAGCTGAAGAAGAAGACGGCGCCCGCTCCGCCGCCCGCAGATGGTTCCGCCGTCGCCGCCGACAGCATCTCGCTGGCCTCGACAACGGCCTCCATAACGGAAGCAGTGCTGGTCACCCCAACAGCTACCGCAACACCAACACCAACACCGACACCAACGCCGCAGCCGGCGCCCCGCATAACCACGCCCACGCCCATACCCGTGACACCAGCGACAACGGCCGCAGCCATCCCGACTCCGAGTCCGACTCCGACGACTCCGCCACCGACGAAACCCAGTCCAATCGCAGAGGACTTGCCACAGACGCCGCCGCCGCCATTGCCGGCAAGTGCAGCGCCTCAGCTGTCGCCCAACAATGGCAATCAGAACGTGTCCAAGGTGCTGCTGAATCGCACGCCAACGCCGGAGCCACGCTCCCTGAGCAGCGCCACCGAGGGCGAGGACGAAGAGGAGGACAACAACGATGCGGCCTCGAAGCAGGCAGACTCTGGCATTGGGGAGCCTGTGCCCACGCCTACGCCCTCGCCGCAACCAAGCTCCACATCGCCATCACCATCACCCGAGCCGGAGCCGGAGCAACGAGTGCGCGGCAAGTCGGCAATTGAGTCGAGCTCGGAGGATGAGGAGGCCATCAAGGTGTACAATTTCAAGACCTCATGCCAGACGTCCGTGAAGACAACCGAGTCGGAAACCGAGTTGAAAAAGGAGTTGCCTAAGCCGCCGACAACGCTGGCCGAGCTGACAGTCCTGACAGCAGCGCAGCCGGAAGAGGACCCCGCATCCGATGAGCAACCCTCGCCGGTGAATGGAGCTCTGACGACGCCCAGCAGCGCCAGCGAGCTGACATCGTTGTCGTCGTGGAACTATGCGGTGCCCATATCACCGCCACCAGATTTCTCCGATACGCGACCGCGCAGCAGCGGCTCGCCGCTGAACGAGATTGTCGATGAGCTGTCGACGATCATACAACAACAGCGTCTGGACACGTTGATCAAACAGGCGCCGGAGCAGCCGCAGATCGAGGCCGCCAAGCCGAATCGTCTGGCCAACTTTAGCATTGCGGCCATCGGAAATGTTCCCAATGGCACAGCGACCAAATCGAACAGCTCCAGCTCCAGCTCGAGCTCTAGCTCCAGTCCAGCCACAACACCCACAACAATCACACGCGCCGATTCGTTTCATCAGTCGCCACGAAGCAGCAGCCTGGGATTGGGACTGCGGCTGCGCAGCTCATCGCAGCTGTCGCTGAACAAGCTCGAGCAGAACGGACTGCAGCAGCAACAGCGACGCTCCTCGAGCGAACTGAGCATTGCCGAATCACCGTCGCTGCAGAGTCTCGAGCTGATCAAGACCATACTGAGCAACTCGCGCAAGAACAGCCTCGCCAGTCCGGACAGTCCGGACGCGCCACCGCTGGAGACGACGACGACGACGACGATGCTTGTGAAACCAAAGAGCAGCAGTCCGTTGCCAGCCACAGTCACCCCCGCTCCACTCCCAACACCATCACCAACACCAATTCCAACCCCATCCCCAGTCCAGTCCAGTCCAGCAGTTAAGGCGGTTTCTCCACCGGCCACACCAGCAGCTGCTCGGACTCCCCACGCCGTGGAGGAACAGCTGACACCATCAAGCCCCATCCCCGCCAGTCCCGCTACATCCCCGAAGCCAGCAGTGAAAGCAGCTCCGGCTCCGGCTCCCGCTCCCATTCCCATAGTCAAGCCGCTGCCACCAACCTATCGCTACTCTGGACCACCCAGCATCAACTTTGCCACATGGAGCGAGCGTCCCAAGTCGCAGGTAGCGATCAAGAATGAAGGCGATTACATATTCGGCGGTGCCACAGCCGCAGCGGCGAATGCTTCCGCCACCTCGTCGCCACCGCCAACAGCTGCGAAGCCAGCAGCTCCGGTCAAGCTGAGCATCGAGGTGGCGTCGCCCATACTGCGCATGGGAATACCACGCAAGGAGTACCATGTGCCCATCACAGTCAAGCCACTGCGCGATGCCAGCCAAGAGCGCGAGCAGCAGCAACAGCAGCAGACGGAGTTGTCCCGCGAAACGAAGCGGGAATCGCTGAGGGAGCCGCTTAGGGAGCCACAGCGTGAGCTGGTGAAACCCTCGACGCTGCCGCGTCCGGCAAAGAGTAATCGCTTTACGCTGCCCGCCCAAGCGCACAGCTCGCTGACAACATTCTCGTCATCTTCGACATCATCCTCAACGATATCGACAACATCGTCGACGACGACGACGACAACGCAACTGATGAGCGGCAGCGGCAGCGGAAGTGGTGGATCATCAACCAATTCATTGCCGCGTCCCGTGTCAACGCTGGAGAAGCGCAAGACGCTGCCAGCAGCTGCTGCCGCAGCGGAGCCAGTGGCGGCGCCATTTGGCCAAAACACTTTGCGTCGCACCGGCTTCAAGGAGCGCATGCTGGCCAAGGAGCAGGAGGAGAAGGAGCAGGCACTGCGCGTGCGTGTCTCCGTCAATGGTGGCCCAGTGGCCACAACACCCGCTGCTTCAGTCGCAGTTACAGCCACTCCCACGCCCACACCCACAGTCACGGCCACGCCCACATCCACAGTGACAGTCACAGCCACATCGCAGCAGTCGCCACAGTCGCCGCCTCCGCCGCCTGTGAAACCAACACCAGCCGCAAAGACAATCATTCGCAGCAGCAAGCTGGAGTTGAAGCTGCAGCAGGAGCCGGAGCCAGCGCAGGAGCCAGTCGTGCTGCAGGTCAAACTGCGTCCTGTCAGCCAAGTGAAGCCAGCTTCAGCTGCAGCAGCGTCGCCATCGCCGCCACCACCGCCGGCGCCTCCAGCCTTGGCCAAGGCGAAGCCCATGCGAAATGTGACACCCACAGCTGCCGATCCGAGGGATCAACTGCTCGCGGCGATACGCAACTTTAAGCGGGAGGAGCTCAATAGAGCCTAAAGTAGAGAAGAGGAAGCCGAAGCGGAAGCGGAAGTGGAAACGAAATGCACAAAGCTATTGCGCAAATTTTAAGTTTGATTATTTTTGTCTCCCATTTTGCTTTGCTTTTATTTAATTTTCATTTTTTTTTATTTTGTAAATAATTAACAAGTGTTGTAAATGAAATATTAGTAACAATTTGCTGTTAAGCGTGTGCTTAAACGTTTTAAACCTAAACATAAACATATATGAATATATATACATACATTTTTTTTAACTATTATTAATTTTTTTTGTTATGAACCATGTTTTTTTTGCGAATGAAGAAAAGAAAAGAAACGTTGTTTTAGTCGTAAGGTCACAAGAACCCAAAAAAAAAAAAAACAAAAAATAATATATCTACATATAAAACTAAAAAACAAAGCAAAACAAAAAGGTCAAAAAAAAAAATTAATTTCTATATACAACGTCATATGCTTACATCATATATTCTGTATGTTATAGTGAATTATAGTAACCAATTTTCTAACCAATGGGACTGGTCTACTTAGTCGTGTCAAAACAAAAAACATAAACCAAGCAAAAAACTAATTCTATGTTAAACAAAAACAAAACATCTAATTAACTAATAGCACAAACAAACAAAAAACAAAAAAAAAAGCAAAGCAAGCGATTAGCGAACGAATAGAAGCGTTACATGGAGCGCTAATAAATTATTATAAATAATTACACACACACCCATACACACGCACACACAAGCGAGTATGTAAATTGTGTGCTGCAACTAGTTGCATATTGTATTGATACATTGATAAATAAAATCCAAAAACTGACAAAAAAAAAATTACTCGACGAGCGTTTAATATTTAAAAATTCGGTTTGGCGCCTAAGTGCTATGAAATTTTGTATGATGGGGCATCACTGTTCACAAATGGTAAGCAAATATCGATACTTGCAAATTACGCAATACCCATTTCGTTTATTATCGACTCATTGGTATTTATTTATCAGCAATTATGTTAATATTGTACTGTGCATTTGTGTATTAAATAAAGTTAATTGTTTGACACGTTAAAGTGTGCATTTTAATTCATAATTGTCGCGAAAAAATAAATCAAAATGTCAATTGTGACGTCACGATTAAGCCATCGTATGAGAGTTTAAGCTATCGATAGCAGCGCACATTGATGAAAGCATGCTCTCGATGTATCGATAGACATTGTATAATTACATTTGTTGTGTTAAAATCAGCCGCTAGAAAACGAGCAACGAGCCTTGGACCAAATGGCACAAATCCTGCTGAGAAACATCACGAGGGCCAGCAATTCTACCCTGCTGACTACGAGTAGGATTGGCCCAAGTCCATTAACAATCCCCGCCGTCGCCGCCGCTAACTCTTTAAGTCAACAACTACACACAACGTCGCCGTGCTGCGAGATACGGAAACTTGCTCGACTGCGCGTCGTGGATAACAGTGATCTGGGCAAACGGGCGATGGCTGAAGGCCGGCCACCCCGCTGCATACATGTGTACAATAAACGTGGAGTCGGTCTGATTGGTGATAAGGTGCTGGTGGCCATCAAAGGCCAAATGAAGAAGGGCATCTTGGTGGGCCTGAAGCAGAAGCAGCGACTGAAGCAGCCACAATTTGATAGCAACAACCTGGTGCTCATCGATGACAATGGCAGTCCGCTGGGCACACGCATCCACGTTCCGATACCAACCGTTCTGCGCACGATACTCAAGGAGAAAACGTTATCGAAGGGTGCCGACTACACCAAGGTGCTGGCCATTGCCAGTCGTTATGTTTAGTTTGCTGTTGTGGTGAAAGCCGGTAAAGATAAATAAAGAGAACACCTATTCATTGTTATAGTAATAAAGTAGTATATTTTTGTTTTGTTTTATAATGTAATTTCTCGATCAGCTAGTTTAGTAGATGCCTAACGTATGTGTATGCGTGTAAGTGTGTGTGTGTGTCTGTGTATGTGTATGTGTGTATATATTTAAATGTTTGTACATATGCGCGTTATTTTTGTATTTAGTATTTATGTAGTTTACAGTAATAGTTGTTGCAATTGTTTGTAGTTGGTAGTCGATGATGACGATGATAACAGAAATGCACACTGAAGTTTCTCCAGGCTGAGCTGAGGTCACAATGCAGGCAACAGTCAAGGAGCAGAGAGCGAACGAAAGAAAGAGACAGCATTCTATGCACATGCTTTGTGTAAGCATCTCGCTCTGATTCGCCGCTGCTCATCGCGCGCTCTCGCTTCAACTTGTTTACATAAAAAAAAATCAAATAAAATAAAAACAACAAGTTGGAGAAGCCAAAGACGCTTCTCCCTCTATCCAATTGGGTAGTAAGTACAGGTACAGCCTCCTCCTTCTTCTCCTTCAACTTCACCTTCACCACATCCTCTTAGTTCTCACTTCTCTACTTATCCAGGTCGATCCAGGCATCTTTTAGATATTGCCGGCACTGTTGTAGAATTGAAAGTTGTTGTAGTTAACCGGCGTCTTGGGACTGGGACACATGTAAAGGAAGTCGTCGTTTTGCAGCTGCGATTGGGTTAAGTTTGGCTCGCTGGCGCTACGATGAATCTTGGGCAGCGTGCGCAGCATATTCTCCAGCATGTTCAACAGCGGCCGGAACAGGGGACGCTCTTTGGGATTGTATTTGATGCAATCCTCGGCGAGACGTTTGAGCGCCTGTGGCGCATCCGAGCGCACCTGGCTCATGTCCGGTCGCAACAATCCGCGTCCGACCATAAACAGTATTTGATCCTTGTTGCTAATGTTGCGATATGGCAGACACTCGGCCAACAGTTCGTACATCACAATGCCAAACGCATAGACATCCGATTGGAACGAGTAGGGATTAAGCTCCTGCATGCGTATCACCTCCGGTGCCATCCACAGAATGCTGCCAGTTGGCTGATTCGCCTGCTTCTCACCCGACCAGCGCGTCTTGGCTGTGGCCAGACCGAAGTCACCGATCTTCACCGACAGATCCTCGTGCAGAAAAATGTTGTTTGTCTTGAGATCCCTAAAGGGGAGAACAAGAAGGAAGCAATCAATAAAACTCACATTATCATTTGGATTTGCGATCCTCACCTATGGATTATATTCTTGGCATGCAGATAATCCATGCCTTGGGCCACCTGCCGTCCAATATCGATGAGTGTGTTGAGCGAGAACTTTGTCTCGCTGACATGGACATGCTTATAGAGGCTGCTGCCCTCGCACCATTGCGTTACAATGGCCAGTGATGGTTTCGACACGCAGCCCATGAAGAGAAGAATGTTGCAGTGGCGCGTCTTCTTCAGCATGGCCACTTCGTTCTTGAATGCCTGCAGCTGTGCCGGACTCGGTGTCTTCACCTTGAGCGTCTTCACTGCCACCGAGCCGTGCCAATGGGCGCGATAAACGGTGCCAAAGGAACCGGATCCAATCAGTGGCCCAATCAAAATCTCCTCCGCTTGAATATTCTACAGAAAGGAGGAACATTAAACTTCAAGTTGTGTGGAAGTGAATAGAACTAAAGTACTTACCCAGTTCTCCTCGGAGTTTTTGGCATCGCGCGACAGCAGATTTTTGTTGCTCTCGTCCGCTGAGCGAGCGCGAGGCCGATTGTGCTTCATGGTGCTAGTTGGCGAGGATTGCGTCGAATTGGAGTGATCAGTGCAGGGATGCTGGGCAGATGCAGAGAGAGAATGAAAGATAGAGTGAATGCGAAGTCGGATAAAGTGAAAGAAGTGATTAAACCTGTTCAAATTAAACAATATTCTGCTGGTAACTACTTCAGAACAGCTCAAAACTCTCATTAACAGAACTGTTAGCATGAACATTTCATTAACAGCAACAGCGCTGTTAAATTTAACAATTCAACTACTTTATCAAGTTACGGATCGTAATTATTATCAGCAATCATTTCTGTTACCGTTTTGCCGTAATATACTATTCTAGCTTTAAAGTTGAGGTATTTATTTTATCTAACTTTCATAATCTCGCTATTGTAATTCAACAAGTTGGTTATCCCCGATCGTAGTGAAAAGGTCATTTAAAATTCCAGCCTAAAAGGTTTTACTAACTCTCTCAATTTCTGATTTCTGAAATGGTATATAAATATACTAAATGGTGCCTTCCACTTACTGGCAATGGGGGCCTCGCCTGCATGAGACTGCGCTGCGACTCCGTGGTGATCGGCCGTATGCTATTGATGCAGACATTGGGCGCCGAATTGGATCGATCATCCTGGCTAATGCGCGGCGGTCGTCCTTGTCGGTTGGCCGATGCTTTTGCGCTGCTGCTGCTGTTAATGTTTGAGGCCGTGTTTGTGGTTGTGATGCTGCTGCTGCCGCTGCTGCTGCATCTTCGACTGCCGCCCACATTGAAGCGCACCGCATTGCCACGCCCAGCCACTGGCATGCCGAGAGCATTGTCCGGGCAGGCGGACAAGAGTCGCTCGTAGTAGCTGTCGACGGAGAAGGGCTGGCAGAGGAGAGGCACCCAGCCAACGCAGCGCTGATGGAAGCGAAAGTTGCACTGGCTGCAATAGAAGCCGGTGAAGAGCAGGCGACGGCAGCCCTCGCAGAAGACGAGCGAGAAGAAGGTTTTGCGTATGAACTGATGCTTGATGTGTGGCCCCAATGGGAACTTGTCGAGCAGCCGCACATAGATCTCCTCCACGTGCAGTGTGCCAATGTCCGTGTTCCACGGTATGATATGCTGTCGTCCGCTATGCGGCGTTGTGCTCACCTCGCACATCGATGGCTCCAGCTGTCGCAGCTTGAGGGCCTTCTGCAGCGCATCGCAGAGACGTGTGCCGGCCACCACCTCAACGGATGTGCGCTGTTGATTGGGCAAATGGGCGCGCAACAGCACCTTCGGTTGTCGCGTCAATGTGCCGCATTGACTGGCGGTCCCAGAGCCAGTTCCTGACCCCGAATTGGGCACAAATGACATGTAGTTGGAGTTGTTGATCAGCTGCTCCTGATAGATTTGCGTTTGATTCTGATAATGCGGCTGATGATCCACATGATCCATCACGGCAGCCATTTGATTTAGATGCTGAACATCGCTCTGACTCTCGTCGTCCTGCTGCAGAGCATTCAATTGATCCATTAGCTCATGCTCCTTGGCCTCCAGTACATGCAGCTTAGAGGTCAGCTCTTGGTATTCTATAGGAAGATAAGATAATGATTATCAATATATGTGTGCGTGAGTATGTGTGTGTGTTTCCTGTTGTGCTCTTGTTGCCCACCTGTTAAGTACATGGCTGGCGGCTCCTGCAGGTTGGCAAACTTGGCATTGAGCGCATCGATGTTCTCGCGCGTCACATGCTTCACCAGCTGCACATTGTGCAGCTCATCCGCGAGCGGATCGTAGAGTTCGCTGTCGCTCTCTGTTGACGATTCGCTCGACATGTTTGTCGTTCGTGTTTGTTTGTTTGCTTGCTTGGTTTGTGTAGCAGGCAGCTTCTGTTTGGCTTCAACTCGATTAAACACTGCCACTCGAAAGCTGCCCGACCATGACCCTGAACTTTGTTTTTGCTGCCTTTTGCTTTGCTTGCGCTTGATGCACTGGTTTTGCTGTTTTGTTGTTTGTTGCTTGTGCTCGCTTTGCTAGTGGTTTTCCTTTTTGCTGCTCGCTGCTTGCCGTGTTGCGATTGCTGCTATTTTTGCCACTTCGTTTATGCTTGTTTGCGCTTGCGTTTAAAATTTGCTCGCTTGACACTGGATACCACCCACGTCCATATCCACTGCTCTAGTAATAACACAACCACATCCAGTAACAACAGCAGTGAAGCGACGGCTGCTGTTGGCAGCCAGAGGCTGCATTTTTTTAACTCGCCCGATTTTTAATTGATTAAAAACGCAGCCTGCGGACACTGTATTTCTATTTCCAAATTACTGCTACTGCTGCCTGCCTGCGCTGCTGCTGCTGCTCCTGCTTCTGCATAGAGGTGGAGAAACATCGATAGGACTATCGATGTGTCGATGTTTTACAGCAATCGATGTTTGACATATCAATGTTTCACCAAAAATAAAAAACTCATTTAATTTTCAATAAAAACTTTAAATGAGATCATACAGGTATTCTTTTGATTAATTCTCAACATTCGAATGTCCTTATCAAAATGCTTTTAAAATATAAAATGTTTACATGAATATCGCCATTTTTCATATGAGCAGCGGCAATAACAGTTTGAAACTTAAAAACTATCGAAATAACATTCTTTGTACTTTTTAGTATTTTTTGACAAATTAGCTGGAGCAAAATATACCAATTACTCAATGAAAAAGTTGTCAATTTACTTAACGGAGCTAGTGACTGATTCCGAAACAGTGCATCATTTTATACATAACGGGTTTTTTTTTGTAATTTTTGTGGTTATTTATTTAAAGGTCTTTAAAATTATTTTATTTCAGATGTACAGTAAATTGAGCCAGAAATCAAAGAAGTTAAAAATATATTCGCTCTGTACAACACACTTTTGCCTTATCGACGTAACTTTATCGATATTATTAATATGTAGCCCGATATCTTTATCATACAATAGTTTGTGGTATTACTAAATAGTATTGGTTTAAGATAACGATGAATACAATACAATACAAAAAGCATTCGTATTTTATTAAAAGCAAACAAATTTTTGTCTGATATAAAAAAGCGGCGCACATTGCTCAAAAGTTCATTCGTTAAGTTTTATTTTGATAACTCGATAAATAGCAAACGCGATAATTGAATGCATATGATAACATGGTTGCATGACAACAGCGTAGATAAGCAATATTTACCGAATTCATTCAAGATTTCGCAAAATTCAGAACACTTTCGTTCCTATTGGCTATCGTGAACAAGTTCACAAAAATTGAGCTTGTTCTGAACGAAACGTCACAACTACACATTGGCATTTTCGCTGCAGCGCACGGTAAACGTTTGCAAATTGTGTTTGCGGTGCACAAAAGTAACTGAAAAGTATAGTTGAATGCACAACGCAAATACCGGCAATTGAGAAGCGGAGTCATGGACGAAGGTAAGGTAGTGTGCGCCCCACCGCGGGCAATCCAAATTCCAATAAATATGTGTATTAAAAACTAATACCGCTGCGTGTGTGTGTGTGATTGTATGCTGCCTGCTGCTTTAATGTGTGTGTGTGTTCATTGTGCTTTTTATTTATCGCGCGGCATTTTTTTTTTTTTTTATACAGAATATTCGGCAGCGACTTCGGTCGGTGGTGGCGGAAAAAAAGCTGGCGTGGGGGGCAAACAGCACAATACACTGCCATTCTGGGGCAATGAGACGTCCATGAACCTGAATCCCCTCATTCTCGCTAACATACAGAGTTCCAGCTACTTCAAAGGTAAACGAATCACGAAAAAGTCCCGCCAAAAAAAAAGACGCTAAAACCGCATCTCCCTCTCTATCTCCCTCATGCAGTGCATCTTTTCAAGCTGAAAACCTATCATGAGGTGGTCGACGAGATCTACTACCAGGTGAAACATATGGAGCCATGGGAGCGGGGGTCACGCAAAACATCCGGCCAAACAGGAATGTGCGGCGGTGTGAGTTTATGAAATGTAGCGCTTATCGTTGGCGATCATCCCACACTTGGTATATATAATGGCTCGTATACTAAATGTGCGTATCTTATTTGCAGGTGCGTGGCGTTGGCGCCGGCGGCATCGTGTCCACCGCCTACTGTTTGCTCTACAAGCTGTATACGCTGCGGCTGACGAGAAAGCAAGTGAATGGACTGCTCAACCACACAGACTCGGCCTACATACGGGCACTAGGTAGGTGTTGGTAAGTCGCATGAGTTCATGAGCCGTCTCAGTACCGTTGCTTGCTCCTGCTCCTGCTCCTCCCGCGAATCCGCCGCGTCTCCGCGTCTACATCTGTCTCCAAGGCAAGCATGCAGCAAGATACCACAATCACTATTGCTTAGCATCAACATTTGCAACCTTATTGTCGATTGCAAAATGGCGGCAAGGAACGATGCAAAAGGGGGTGTCTTGAAAAGCATCCTTAAATGAATGCAGTGTTATATCGTTATAATGGCAACCGCGATAAAGTAGAGCAAATTGCATTCAAATTAATTTCAATTCAATTTCGTTTGCCTTAAACACATTTTAAACAGTTGCAATTAACTTAATTTCAATTGAATGTTCTGAAACTATTTTAATATGGATTGCAACTATCTCATTTGTAATTTGCATTCAAAACGTTTTAAGATCCAAGAGATGATCTCAATTAGTTGACTTATATTTGTTATATAGCAAATGTGTTAACAGTTTTGAATCCATTCTAAACCAGTTTAATATGTATAAAAATATCGCGAAATTATTTAAAAAAAAAGTGCCGACGCAATCATTATAAATTAGTACAGTACGATCATAAAAAATGTAAGATGTGCAATTATCGATATTACAGTGGTAGCTATTTATTATGATACAAAATTTAGTTAACGCAAATGTACAATATTGAAATGTCGTATAATCGAAATCAGTGATATATGATATATAGATAGTAGTTGCCCTCGCTTTGAACCTTAATCAGTTTTGCTCACTTTATGATTGAAATAATCACAGTTAATCTCGTTGTGCTGCTGCCTGCTTGCCTTGATTGCTTGTTTGTAAATTGCCAAATTGCTAATTAGTTATTGTTTTTCTTTCATTGTCGTCGACACATCACCCAATTGACATCTCACAGGATTTATGTACTTACGTTACACACAGCCGCCGGGCGATTTATATGACTGGTATGAGGATTATCTGCAGGACGAGGAGGAGATTGATGTGAAGGCGGGCGGCGGCCAGGTGAGTCAACTGTATGAGCCACCAATCTATCAAATACCATAATAATCATAATAATATAGCATGCCAACCAAGCAGCAGCAAATGATGCACTAACTCCTCCCCTCTTTATTGTTTCTATGCAGGTGCAAACCATTGGCCAAATGGTGTATCAGTTCATGACGAAGCTGGACTGGTTCTCCACACTGTTCCCACGGATACCGGTGCCCATTCAGAAGCAGATCGAGAAGAAGATTGAACAATATTGCCGCGAGCAGGGCATCACGGTCAATCAGCTGAGCACGGGACGAGGCGCAGCAGCTGCGGCCACAACGGCGACGCCCAACACAATGACAGCCTCTGTGGGCACCAGCTGTGATGACTACGACGGTGGACGAGGCGGTGGCCCGGCGCATGCCAACTCCCGCCAAGGAGGAGGAGGAGGTAGCGGCGGTTATCCGCCGGCAAACTATCGCAACGATCATGATGATCGCGACTACTATGCAGCGCAGGCTTCGGGTTCGTCCTATGGACGCAGTCGTGGCTATGACGATTACCCACCGCCGCCGCCCATGTCATCGATGCTGCCATACGGCAGTTCAGATCGCGACAAAGACTATGGCGGTGAGCGTGGCACGGAGCGGGCCGAGCGTGGAGAGCGCGGCGGTGAACGCAGCGAGCGACGTCGCAGCAGTAAGCACAAGAAGAAACATAAGCACAGGCAATACTCGCGCAGCCGGAGTCGCAGTCCCAGCAAAAGTCGCAGTAGTCGCAGCGATAGTCGTGGTCGCCATCGGCACGATCGAAAGCGGGACGAGCGGAGCAGCAGACATCGGCACAATGATCACTACGACGAGCGGGAACGGGAAAGGGAGCGAGACCGTGATCGTGATCGTGACAGAGAAAGAGAGAGGGAGAGAGAGCGACGCTATCGATGAACACGATGAAGTGGGCCGCAATTGTTTGTTCAGCATTGTTTCCATTGAACGTATTCTTAATATTCTTATCCACCTTTCCCCCCACTCCCCAACCCCCAAACTTACATTTTTTTGTCTCCCACTTAACGTACTCCATTGTTGATCACTTTCACAAGCAACTACAGAGCTCAATCCGCCTGGATTGGGCGCCTACTCAGGTTATAACTACACACACATACATGCACACACAACACAATACACAAGCAGACGAACAGCAGCAGTATGGCTATATATTATGAAATTCTTAGCTCTTAGTGCTACTGATAACATTTTTCAAGTTGTGTTTTATGCAGAATAAAATTAACATTTGTTTAAATTCTAATTGTTTGTAATCCCAACGAAAGCTGGGCAAATGCCAACAACAAAAGCAATAACTAAATTTGGGATCGAGAAATTCTCTGAAAACTGCCACTGGGAGCAAGTGAAATACCAGGCAAACATAAGTGAGCAGCAAGTTGACGTCTATCTAAATTTTCGCACCCCTAAAGTATGCCACAAAAAATGTTTGGTCTCGCTTTTGACCGAGCTTGGTGTGAATCCCATAGATGGCGCTACTAATTGTAATAGTAATTCCTCTGCTTGCTACTTAATTATGTTCGCCTGGTATTTCAACTGCTCAGCGAGTCAATTTCCCAGCGATTTGGTGTAGATTTCTTAAATCGTTGTTGTTGGCAACTTAATGTGGTCACGAACGTCTCAAAAGTGCCCAATCAGCAAATGAAATACCAGGCGAACATAATCAGCAGCAAGCAGCGTACAATTAGTAGCGCCATCTATGGGTCACTGTCGAAATGATGATCTGAATTGGTGCCCCTCAAAGTATGTGATAAAAAATTATTTGTAGAAAATTGCATTATTAAAAGAGATTTGGCCAAGATGTGTTCTTTTTCGACAAAAAAAAATATACTTACCTTTGCAAGGATTTTCATAATCCTTTTTAATACTTATTTGCAGATGGCCAAATATGTTGGTTTTATATTTGTCAATAATTTATTGGGCTTGAGTACAGTAATGTACATCCCCAAAATTATGTTTTTACCATTTTTTTTGTAAGCAGTGCACTGCTTGCATAGCGAATTTAACAACAAAACAGAAAATTATAATACTGCTAATCTTACTAATAATTTAACACAATCCGTATAATAATCAGTCTCTGAACTAGCAGGCACCGTTGGCGATGGAATCACAATCATGACAATGACCTGCATACTTTGGTTTTTTTTTTTTTGTTCAAATCTGAATAATAGATGATTTATCTTACCACTTAAATTATCTTTGCGGAATCATCATCACGTAATATAATTTAATTTAATTTGCTTACTTGCGTTTAAATTCGCTTACATTATTCAAACCGACAACACCTGAAACCGCTTAGAATTCTGTGGTTGTTGTTGCTCTTGACTTTATAGATTTTACTGTTTACTGCTGTTGTCACTTAGCGGATTCCACGATCACAATCAGTGTGCTCGACACCCAAGTTTATGGAGGGGACTTGGAAAACCCATTTGGGTGTGAGACAAAATTCGAAATTGTACAAATTGTGTTTTGTTAGTTTTTAGTGGTAGCAAAAGACTCGTTTGTGAATCATTTGCTATAACTTTAGAGATGCGCAGACGATAATACAAGTTTTGCTCTTAAATTATTGCGATTTTAATTACATATGATTGTATAAATATTTCGGCGCATCTCTAAAAGTATGCTACATATTGTATAACAGCAATTGCCTCAACACGACACTTTCTCGTTGACATATAAATAAATAAGTAGTATAGACATAGATAATAGCAATAAATGTGTACATAATAAATAATGAGATGCTATAGCATCTATCTATGGGACAAGTCGTGCATGCACATCATCGCTTCCGAAATCTCCGCCGTAGAATCCGGGCGTGGCGGCATCATCGCCAGCGCCTGCCACCACGATATTTGGGATTCTCGTGTCCCGCCGTTCGTTGACCAGCGATTGTAGTTCGCTCGCCTGCAAAGCAAAACGATATATATATATACATATATATAAATGGATTAACTAGTATTGTATAGTAATACTTACTCTTGCGTTTTCGAGCGACATTTCCGTAGCCAGTTCGACGTTTTGCGAGTTTTTTTGGCGCATAAATTTCTGTAGGACATCAAACTGTATGGTTTTCCGCTTGGTCGAAAATGTGGCATCTGCGGCTTGTGGTCGACTGTTGTTGCCGCCATCCAATTCGTTGGGACCGTCGGATTCCGTGATCGATTTGCCGCCGTGTGTTGCCAGAGGATTCTGGAAATGCAGGGTAATGTTGAGATCACGATGGCCGCGTGCCCGATACCGATAGTACCCGATGCCCAATACGATGAGTATGCCTAGGATTATTATGCAGACAAATGCAAAGATGATTCCACTGCTGCTGCTGCTGCTTTGCTCACTTTGATCACCCGAGATCAGGGCATCGATGTCCAGCTCATTGGTGGTGCCATGTGGACACGGATGCGACTCGGATACAATCTCACTGCCACACATGCATTCATAGCCATAGTCGGCGAGCACACACATGCCGGAGCAGTGCGCATGCTCGCAGGGATTCGATGGGGCTGCCGGCTGCCGTGATTGTCCAGCGACAACAATGTCCTGGGCATTCGTTACGCTCAACGGAATCGCAGTGGCGGTGAGCTGGCCATAGAGACGACAGCGCACCAGCTCGTTGGCGCCCATGTTGACAATGTACGCATGATTCTCGTAGATGCTCAGTCCAGTTGGTCGCCTCAACGCATTGCTCTTCTGCAGCAGAATACGCGACTGTCGATTGCCGCGCGCCTTGTAGCTGATCACCTCCAGCGTACGCGTGTGCAGATCAACAAAGTAGAGCAGTTGCTGGTGCGGATCAATGGCAATGGAGGTCACATAGCTGCGCTCCTTGCGCAGCAGCAACTCGCGACGACTGCCGTCGAGTCGGGCCACATACAGCTCCGTCTCAGGCTGGCCAAAGCTCTCTTGCCGCATCACAGCATAGAAGAGGCGGGCATGATGCCCATCCACGGCGAGTGACTTGAGTGTCGCGTGTCCTCGTCCATGTGGCAGCTGCAGCACACGTCCGCACATCTTTGCCGCAAAGCTGCAGACGCTGATCTGCTGCGCAGCATTGCCACTGATCACATACACATTGCCCGTTGTCCACTCCACTGCCAGTTTGGTGGGCGCATTAAGCGAGAGCGCAGCGAGTGGACGACGATCGCGCATATCCAGCTGATAGACAACGTGCTGCTCATCGCTGCTAAAGTAGCCCAGCTGCCGTCGCATATCCACATCGAGACCACTGATGCGTGTGTCGTTCGCTGACCACGCCACCGAAAGCATGGCGTGACGTTCGCTCAGATTGCGCACCTCGTCGTAGCTGCTGAAGAGGAAACTGGGTCCGCCGTCCTGTGTGTCGATGCTCTTACAACTGCTGCGATCCTGACGAAGCATAAAGTCTGGATAGCACTGGCACTGATAGCTGCCCGGCGTATTCTCGCAAATCTGGGCACACGGCGACTGTTCGTTGCCATTCGTTGGCGGAGCACACTCATCAATGTCGAGGCAGCTGCGCTGATCGATGCCCAAGCGATAGCCATCGCGGCAGGTACAAACGGCGCCCGCTGGCGTGGCGCGACACATGTGCTGGCAAATGTGCTTGCTGCAGGCGCTGCTGCACTTCGGTCCCTCGTCGCTGCCATTGGCGCAGTCCTCAAAGCTGTCGCAAACCCGCGACATGTCCACACACTCGCCATCGTGGCAGTCGAACAAATGCGGTTTACACGCACGTCGTCCACTCGTCATCGCCGTCGTTCCATTGCCATTTGCTGTGGATGAAGCATCGCATTGCGCTTCATCGCTGCCGTCGCGACAATCGCGTTCCTTGTCGCAGCGAAACTCGAGACGAATGCACTCCTTGCTCTCACGACACTGGAACTCTGTGATGCCGCACATGTCACCGCAATCGGCTTCATCCTCGCCCCGCGGACACTCGGCGGTACCATTGCAACGCACCGCAGTTGGCAAACAGAGCTGCAGATTGCTGGCACACTGATACATCGGTTGCTCAACGCTGCCACAGCTGATGTTAATCCCAGCTGCCCCCGCGCCCGCATTGGGGCCGCAGTTGAGTTCATCGCTGCGATCTCCACAATCGTTGTGACCATCGCAGACCAGCTGACGATCGATACACTGTCCCAGAAGACAGCGATGCATGTTCTCCGGACACTGACGCTTGCCACACTTCTCATGCTCGTCGGAACCATCGCTGCAATCGATCTTGCCATCGCACTCCCAGCCACTGGCAATGCACGAGCCGCTGCTGCACTGGAACATGCCCGCAACGCACTTGGCGGGTCGGGCACAGCTCGCTGCCAGCTCATCGGAGTTGTCGCCGCAGTCGTCGGTGCCATCGCACATCAGGCTGTAGTCCACGCATTTCCCGTTGTCGCAAGCATGCTGATGGTCATGACAGAGCTTCGTTCGATCTGCAAGAGCAACAAGGGTTCGATTATTAAGTGATCTGTTCGAAGAGAATGTAATGAAGGTATATGTAACATAGTATGCAACTTATGTTGTTACTAATCCTTTGACTTTGACTATGTCGAACAACATTCCCTAAAAACTAAATTCTACAGGGAAAGTTTCTTCATAGTTGACATAAATTAACATATTTTAGTTATTAGTATAAATTATATTATTTTCGTCTGTAATGTGTTTGATAATTAGCTAATTTTGATTAATTTGAAGTAACTTTACAAATGGGAGATTAAACAAAAAGAAAAGTGACTTCACAAATAATGATTATGATTTGAATTTTTCATCTAAGTAAAACTCAAGTTAAAAAAAAAAAACAAAAGAACTGATTTGGCAATTTGTTTTGTGATCCTTTAAGAAAGTTTCATAGTTACATATGTAAATCCTTAAAGAATTATAAAACAAATTGTCCAATCTGTTTTACAAACATAATTGATGTTAGAAATGATGCACTAACATTAAAATATATTGAAAACAAATTTAATCTTGAGGAATTTGTATATACTTGAGCGATGAGGAAAACGTCGAAATTTCTTCAACTTTCAAGTTTATATATTAAATTTGTTTGCAATATTATTCTTGTGAAAGTTTTATATACTTGAAAGATAATGAAATTTCAACCTTTTCTTCATCTTTCAAGTATATAACATTTTCATGAAAACAATGCCAGTACCTTTTCAAGTATTAGGAGATTTTTCTTGAGAAATTTTGGAAATATAGTTAAAAGATGAGAAAACCGTTGAACTTTCTTCATCTTTCAAGTATACAAAACATTCTCGAGATTAAGCATTTCAAGTACATACCGAACTGAGCGCAGTGATCCTCGTCTGAGCCATCGCTGCATTCCTTTTGTCCATTGCAACGCTTGCTCTTCTCCAGGCATTGTTCGCCATTGTGGCACGTGAACTCATCAATGGCACACTTGATGTTGATGCGCGTCTTGGTGGCACCACCATTGACCAACTCACAGTTGGCTTCGTCCGAGGCGTCGGCACAATCCTTGCGGCCATTGCAGCGATGCGCCATGGTCAGGCATTCTCCGGAGGTGCGACAGCGGAACTCGCAGTCCAAGGCCTCGATGCAAGTGCGATTGTGGACATCGCGATACACGAATCCAGCGGGGCACAAGCAGGCACTGCCAAATTGTCCAGCACTGACGCACACATGCGAGCAGCCGCCATTCGCCTGCTGGCAAGGATGCGATCTGGCCTCGAGAGGGACGCGAACACTGGCTGTCAATGGAATGTGACGAGGTGGCGGAGGAATAGAGGCAATCCTCTGATTGCCTGTGTCGAACTCGAAGCGTTTGTGTGTGCCCATGTTGCTCTTGTGCGTCCACATGACGGCCGGTGTGCCCAGCTCGGTCCAGAACAGATCCTGACCAACCAGAGCGAGCGAATAAGGTCGCCGAAAGCGGCCACTGAAGGTCTGCTGATGCGCCTGGCGGTAGTTGGTGAAACTGATGCGATTCACATCGCTATCCGCCCAGTACATGGTGTGGGAATCATAGTCGACGGCAAACTTGATGTCATCATCGCCCAGATCATCCTCGAAGACATGCGTCTGGCTGCCCAGTCCACTCAATGCCAAGTGATCGATGTGCGTATGGCGACGCGCCTTCAGCGCCACAAACATGTAACCCTCGGCGGGCATTACGCTGATCCCAATGGGCATCTCCTCGCCGGCAAAGAAACGCACCAGCGCCCGTTGTCCCGTCTGCAGCGAGAGCAGCTCAATCACATGCCTTTCGGTGTCCGTCCAGTACAGATTGTGGGCCAAATGATCGAAGGCCAGCGAGCTGACGTTGCCCAGATTGCTGTAGATGAGCGTGACCAATCGCTGACCCGACTCATGGGGATCGTAGAGCAGCAGGGCACGCTGCACATTGTCCGCAATGAAGATGGTGCCGTTGATGGGATTGTAGACCAATTCACTGATGTAGCAAGGCAGCACATGCGATGCACTGACCACATGTCGGCCAAACGACGTGTGCTCAATCTCCAGCAGCACCGAACGCAGTCCAATGTACAGAAGTTGCTTCTTCTGCACCTGTCTACAACTGCGCTGATCGATGGGCGACAACTGCATGCCCTCGGGACAGGCGCAACTGTAGCCGCCGGCATCCTTCTCGGCGAGCAGACAGAGATGCGAACAACGGGCCGTTTCGCAGGCATGCGGCAGCTGCGGCTGTTTCGATGGATGGTAGACGTGGACGGCATAAATGTTGCGATCTCGGGCCAATATGCGATGTCCTTTGCCAGTGAACTTGTGGCACGCATGCACGCTCTTGGTGCCCCAATCCGACCAGTACAACTGATCCTCGAACACGGCCATGCCATACGGATGCTTCAGCATGCCATCGAGGACAATGCGACGCGCTGTGCCATCGGTTCGAGCCGTCTCAATGGTGCCCAGCTTCGCGTCCACCCAATAGACGCGCTCCTGATGCATGTCCAGGGCAATGCCGTTGGGCCAATGGATGTTGTCGCTGACAATGGGACGCGAGCGAGTGCCATCCATTGAGGCACGCGCTATCATTGGCTTGCTGCCCCAATCGGTCCAGAACATTTGGCCACGCTGTGGCCAGAGGGCCAGGCCACGCGGCTGATGCACATCCTGGGTGACGAGTACGACACAGGTGACGGCATCCGGCGAACAGACGGCAATGTGTCGCATCACATTGTCCGAGATGTAAATGTTGTCCGTCAGCCAATCGACGGCCAAATCCTCGGGAGCATCGAGGCCAGAGGTGAGCAGTATTTCGGCATTGGAGCCATCGGCACTAGCCCGCACAATGCTCTCCACCTCGTGCTGAATGTTTGTCCAATACACGTGCTCGCCATCGTAGGCCACACCAATCACTTTACTCAAATTGCTGGCCACGGTGAAGACATGATTACGCAGTTTCGATTGCTGCTGATGCAATCGCATTCCCACCACCGACACTTGGGTGGTGTAGAGCAGCAGTGGCTCACGATTGTCCTTGTCGACGGCATAACAGGTGCGGTTATTGCTGGGGTCGAGTTGATAGCCATCGTCGCAGGCACAGCTAAAGCCACCCGACTGATTCTCGCAACGTTGGCTGCACAAATCATCGTGTTCATCACACTCATTGATGTCCTCGCACTTCTGCTGCAACGTCATCATGCGAAAACCAGCGGGACAATAGCATTCGGGTCCAGTTGTGGGCATCATTTGGCAGCTGGCACCTGGCGCACATTTCGTACTGTTGCAGTCGGGTTTCACGTGGCAGCTCTCGCTCTCATCGCTGCCATCCGAGCAATCTGCTCGGCCATCGCACACCTGGGACAGATTTAAGCAGAGCTCACGATTGCGGCATAAGAATTTGCCCAGCGTTGGCTTGCAGAGATTCGCTATGAGTGAGGAAAATAGGTTAAGAGTGATGATAAACAAGATACGAATAGTGAGTGACTTACGGCAATCACGTTCATCGCTGCCGTCGCCGCAGTCATCGACGCCATCGCATTGCCATTGCTTGCGCTGCAGACAGCGTCCATTGTTGCACAGATGGCCAGTGGAGCAGCTGGCAGCCGATTGCTTGCAACCGGCATTTTCATCTGAGTTATCTTCACAGTCCGGCTTGCCGTCACACATAAAGTCAAGCGGTATGCAGCTGTGATCCTGGCACATATATTCGTATTGGCTGCAGTTGCGGGGAGCATAGTCGATAAATATGCGATCACCAGTGTTACAGTGGCGTTCATCCTCGCCGCCGGGGCAATTTTCGATGCCATTGCATTTTAGTTCCTTGGCCAGGCAGGCACCGTGTGGCTGAGCACACGGGAACCAATGCGGCTCCCGGCACAGCTTGTAGTCTAATGAGAAAATTTTATCGATATTCCAATTAGATATTTCGATGCGTTGCACACACAGATGATTCCAATCGATTATATATAATTAATAGATGCCGTTAAAAGTTTATCTCAAATTTAAGTTACTATTTTGATTTGAATATTTGTCAAATTAGACAACGATTATGCAATTGCGATTGGAATCAGATCTACGCGTTTCATTTGAATTATATTCCAGTTGGAGTATATTCACATATTAGAATTCATTCTCATTAGATCAACACTTGCCGCATTCCAATTCATCCGAGTTGTCTGTGCAGTCGCTACGTCCGTCGCACATCTTCGCCTGTAAGATGCAGCCTCCGTTTCTGCACTGGAATTGGTCTGCATTGCACCGCATGTGCGCTGATCCCGGCGAGGGGGCAGCAGACGCACCGCAAATGAGCAGCAACACTGCAGCACACTGGCACAGGTACAGGCTGAGAGACCACCAGCAGCTCCACTGTGTTCGCACATGATTTGTCCGCAGTTTTGCGGCCCTACACACCAAAAAGAAAAATTTATCCACGTGTGTATATTTGAGGTTATGTTGCACACACACATTTTCTTTTGCCAAATTGTTACTCACATTTGATTATTAATTGGAGACCAGGCGTTTGTGGTTTCAATCACCTTGTTTTGTTTCATAAATTAACACACATTAAACATAAAACAAAAGTTTATTACGGTTAACAAGAAAAAATACAAATACAAAGATCTGTAGCAAACTCAACTCCAATGTTGAATTGCAAAAAGCAAACTGAACGATGTCCAATTGCGCTTCACTGCAGTTTTCTTCTGCTTGCCTCTAATACACACACATATGTATGCACATTTATATGAAATTCGAGTAAATGCCGTTATATCGAATGTGACCAGTCACTTATGAAAATAAAATACTTTATTGTATTGGCATCTAATTGGTTTTTAGTTTCCTTTTTTGGTTTTCCTTTTCAAGCATTTCGCAACATGTTTCTGCAATATTGAAGTGCCTTCTTTCAGCGGCACCTCCATAATGGTATCTAGCAGTTGCCAATTGATGAGCGGTTCTACTAAATTGTTCTTGCATACATGCGCTTTCACGTTCAGCACGAAGCTTCGACATTGCCAATTGGGACGTAGAGGAGGAATATTAATCCGATAAATTACGTCACAATTGTCCTCCAAAGTGGTAGCATCCACGTACTCATCCTCCTTAAGTACTTTTTTGCTGGCTGCTGTTGCTCTTGTTCTGGGTTGTCGCTTTCGCTTGGGTTTTGGCGGTGGTACGGGGTTTGAAAGTGGTTCACGATCCTTGGGTTTATAGTTGGCCACCCATAACTTCTTCAATTTGGAGAGTGCCAATTTTTCTGTTGATGTTATTGCTTGACTGCCACCACACAGTTGCGCAATTGTATCGTCGATCACATTGTTGGAAAAGCTGTGTGAATTGGATATCCAAATTGATTCCTCATTCGACATTTCGTTGCCCGACATTTTACTTTAGCTAGAGCTTGAAAACCACCGGTGTCTTTAACGATATTATCTACGTTTCTGAAATAAATCGATACATCGATTTTTGCCAACATCGTACAAGTGCATTTAGAATGATCAATGTGTCCACACCACATGAGTGCAAATAATTAGCTGGTATTATTGATATACATATTTGATTACTTTTAGGACAATCGATACCATTTTCGATATTAAATGAAAATTTGAATGAAACTTAACTGACTCATCATCAATTAACAAATGATCGTACATTTTAGCTATTTGATATCAATTAATAAGCCATGGAGCAGCTAAGTCAAGGTAGAGGAAAAAAAACACCAACTGCACTTTGTTTAAGCAACAATTAATAACGGGCAGATTTATGAGCAGCGATTCGTTCGCTAAACCGACAACCGCAAAATGTCATAAAAAACCAACAGCAGAGTTAGATTTAAAAACATATACATACATGTATGTGTATATAAATGGTATAATTAAAGAAAGAGCGCGCGACGATGTTTACCCTAAAAAAAAACATGACAAAGAGCAGAGTAAGTGCCTATGTATAGAAGAGGGGAGGTTGGTTCAGGGCGTGGTGAGACCATAAAAATGAAATAAAATAAAATAAGCCACAAGCAAAACTACCAAAATGCATGTGTTTAGGTTTTCCAAGTTTTTGAGTTTAAAGCGACTGATGAGTCGTGGGATCGTGGGATCCGTTAAGCAACAATAACAACAACTACATGCATAGTATGTATTTCTAACCGATTTGAGTTCAGTTCAGTTATTTGTTGTTGTTATTGTTGATGTTGTTGTTGTTGTGCCGGTGTGAGTAATGAGCATTGTCTGTCACCGTTCGTGGAGAGCAAAGGCGTTTCAAATTAGTATTTAATATATTTAATTTAACAACAAAGTTTCGAAGTTTCTTAAGAAGAGTATAAAATGTCGCGTTAAATCCGTAACGAGCAACAGTCATCACACAGCGTTGTTCCAGTGTTTAACTTCACTGCACCCAATTCCATTCTCAGGACTAACAAAAAATTTGAATACAAAAATATGGTAAGTATAATCAGCTATGAACTGTGCAATGAGCAAATAAAGTGTTAGTGCATATAACTGAAAAGTGATTAAAATTAAAAGCCGAATTTGTTGTGCCTCAATAAATGTTTAATTCACATCAACTTTCGGACAATATGGTTTTTTTTTCAAGAATATTATAACGCACATAACAATTAAACGCTACTTTAAGCGTTAAGTTAAAAAAAAACTTCTAATCGAAAATAAAAGTGCTTAAGAATGTGAAAAAGTGAATTTTCAGAGATTTATACAATTCAAATTAATTTAAAATAATTATTTTTACGTTACTATCAGTGAGCTTTTAATTCAAAGTGTTGCACAAACTTATTTGACGGTTGGAAAAATTAAACTGCATATGAAACTTTAATTTTTTTTAACATAGTTATATGACACTTTATGTTGGTCCATAGAAAGAGGCCAATTGACAAGTTCTCTACCTGACACATAGATGGCGCTCTTAGCCTCAAATACTGATGATTTCTAGTTTGTCTTAACTTTTAAAAGACGTGTGTCTAAATAAATGTTAAATATATATATTTTTTGAGTGAATATTATTTGTGCAATATTTTGTTTTTGACAATATTTTGACGATCTTTGCAGAACTGCGTTGCCGTTATAGTTTTCATCGCATCCCTGGTCGCGTGCTCCGCAGATGTTTCCCATTTGTCGTTATCCCGCGGTTATTTGCCACCCCTGAGCGGTGCCAGCGGCTATGCCTACTCATCGTATCCCTCGTATTCGGGTAGCGCATATTCCGGAAGTAACTACTACTCGGGATCTGGAGGTGTCGGCTCTGGTTATGGTGCTCCACTGGCCACGTCCGGATACAACAGCTATGCTTATAACAACGGGTATAACAACTATGCCACGCCCTCTCGCGCCTATCTGCCAGTTGCCACAAACTATGGCTACAATGGCCTGGACACCAAATACGCTGCCAATGGTGGTTATATCTATTAGGCACTGTTCGAAAATATCGGATCAGCACTGTTGATGAAATCCTTAACCTACAAGAAGTGCCACAAATAATACGTTCGCATGTATTTTAACATTTTTTTTGTATAACTGTAGATATGAACATTTAACTTTGTATATTAACGCCCAATTGCCAATATTATTAACAAATATATTCGACAAATTCAATAACAAAACAATTCATGGGTATTTTATGTATCTCAATGTCTAAGCATTGGCAAACTTCGTTGCATATTGAAGAAATTTATTTATATGTAGAGATCAGATAATGCGCTTGGTCTTATCTATAAATTAAGTCTTTAACTTTCAGTCAGTCATCTGATCTGATTAAGAGAAAGAGAAGAATTTCTGGTGGGTATTTTGCATCTATATTTTCATTCATTTATGAATTCCGCCTCAACTATCAAGCGGATTAAAGAGATGTATTTATAGAGCTCTAGAGTAAAGTATTCACCCAGATATAGCGCTTGATCTTATCTGTAAGTTAACTTTTAAAAATTCAGTCAGTCATCTGATCAATAAAGTTAAGCATACGGATTTTCGGATGTGTATTTTGCATCTTATCATCTATTTATAAATTTCCCCTCAACTATTAAACAGATATCAGCTAATTAAAAAGTTATTATATTTTATGACATTTGCAAACCAATCGTAAACAACAGATGCATTGACATTGTTTTTATGTGGACAATAAATTAAGGCGAGCGACAGCTAACTAACAGTTTGAACATGAGAAACCCGCCCGTAAAGTATTAATTACTATGAATTTAACATAAAGAAATATTTCCAGTTTCAGTTAGATGAGTTCCCAGAATACTTAAATGCTAAACTGCAAACATATTCATTCTGAAATTCGGTAGCTTGTTGGCAATCATTAAGCTTAAACAATTCTCTGGCAATAGAAATAATATGATTGGAACATTTGGGAATCTTTTTCAAATTCTACACTTACAAACGTTGCTTTCCAATTAAGTTGTAGGTGATTAGTAATTTGAACTTTAAAGGCGAAACAAGTTTGTCGCAATCATGACACAATAAACCACATAAAAAGTCAAAGTTCCAAAGTTAGTGATTAATTCTATTGGATTTTGCTTAAAATTGATTTAAGAATAATGTTTCGGAGTATTTCGCATTTATTGCACACATTGCTTTCGATCATTTAAATTATTAAAAAAACAAAAAAAAAAGTATTGATTGAATTCGAGTTGTTTTGCCTTCAGAGATCAGGGATCAGATTAATGCTTGTAACGATATTGATAACCTCCATTTGCTGCATAGCGAGTGCCAGCTGCACCCTGAGCATAGCCACCTCCGAAGGATGCAGGCGCGGAATATCCATAGCCCTGACCCTGGCTGCGAGCTGAGCCAGAAGAAGCCGCCGAAAGGCTGGCATAACCCTGGCCATGAGACGACGCTGCATAGCGAGCTGGAGCGGAGTAGCTGTTGCTGCGGGAGACGGCTGGAGCGGAGTAGCTGGAGTGGGAAACAGCTGGAGCGGAGTAGCTGTTGCTGCGGGTGACGGCTGGCGCAGAGTAGCTGCTCGTATGCGAAGCGGCAGGAGCCAGATACTGACGCGATGGAGCTGCCACGGGGGCATATGATGAAGCCGATGCGGAGTAGCTGGAGTGGGAAACAGCTGGAGCGGAGTAACTGCTGCGAGCGGGAGCAGAGTAGCTGCTGTGTGAGGGTGCTGAGTAACTGCTGTGAGATGCAGCTGGAGCGGAGTAGCTGCTGTGAGCAGCAGGTGCGAGATACTGGCGCGAAGGAGCTGCAGCTGCAGATGACGAGTGGCTGCTGTACGAGGTCCTGGGAGCCGAGTAGCTCGTGGCACCCGAGGTCGAGTAGCTGCTCAAGGATGTCGCTGGTGCCAGATATTGGCGAGATGGAGCTGCCACTGGGGCGACGCTGTAGCTGCTGCGCGAGGCGGCTGGCGTCGAGGCATAACCCGAGTTGTATCCCGCGCTGCTGCCGCTGCCGCTGCCAGCAGAGTAGCTCTGTTGGGAATGGACAGCGGGTGCAAGGTACTGACGAGATGGTGGCGCAGCTGCCGACGGAGCATATCCATGAGAACGGCTAGCAGCATAGTGACCACCAGTTGCCGCTGGTGGAGCAGCATACGAGCTGGCGCTGCTCGAGGCAGCCGTGTTGTAGCTGCTGTACGCATTGGCCTGAGGTGGCAGGTAGGTGCTGCCCAAAGGACTGGCCACGCCCAGGGCGGCAAGTGCGAGCAACGCAGTGCAAATGGTGAAGGGACGCTGCAACGTTAAGGATGAATTAGAGTGTGTATTAAATAGTTGCCGTTTTGTTGTGTGTAGCACATCACTTACCATGTCGAATTCCGCGAGTTGTGCTTGGGTGCTAACCGAGCGATTACTGATGCCACTGGAGCCGTGAGGCAACACTTTTATAGCAGCCACACACAAAAGAATTGCGAGTACAAATTCTTTGGCCGCATAGCCAAAAAATGGTAGTAGTAGTATGATGCTCAGCTCGTAGTGCGAGTACAAGTTGTTGAAGAACAAAACGGAACCCAAGTTTACCTTTAACTCTGCCTCTGCCTCTGCTCCGTCATTCTGGTTTCAACTAAGCTATCCAACATGATATTGAGACCAAAGCGAGCTGGAATTCAATCAGAGAAACAGTTGAAAGAGAAAAATATGATTAGTTGTATTTGGATTATATAAATAATATTAAATTAACAATTCATTAATTCATTAAGACCATTATTCAAGAATTGTTGATCAATATTTAAAATATTATTAGATTCTTATAACAAGAATCAATCACAAATATATAACAATACATTATTAGGTGTAAAATACCATATTATAGAATTACTACATTAAGTGCATGTTTAAAATACCAAAACACTAAATAATTCTCTACTAACCAATGTTTTAAAAAATAACTGGAGGTGAACTTATAAGTTAACTTTGAGTTATATTAAAATACGTTTCTTATTAGCGAATTATTATGTACTTTGGGAATTTAAGCTTGCATTTAGTTTACTTATTGTATAATATGATATTTTATACTTATATGCTAAATAAGAAAATATTTATTTAATATTAAATTTCGAAATTGAAAAGTATGCTAAAGACGATAAAGGAATAGTATTTAGGTGTGTTTATTGCTAAAGATTATTTAAATTTAAAAAAAAATATATATAGACTGAATTCGATTTGTTTTTATAAACAGTTTTCAGAGTTACAAATATTTCATTTTAATCAATATATGATATAATATGATTTGTTTTTTTTTGTCGAGTTTCTAAGTTGACAATATTTTATTTTAATTTTAATCTTTAAACTCAGCTTTGTAGCACAGTGTTGGCGCCGAATTGTGCGCGATTGGAGGATGCCGTGGAATCTATTTATTTGATCGTTTATTTTTAGCCATGTCCATTTCGGAAGTCACCGAGACAAACACAAACGCGCAAACGCAAAATACCTCGAAAGTTTAATTAATGATGCGTTTTTTTTTTTTAGTTTATTTAATTTAATTTTTTTTTTTGGGTGCTGGTTTTGTTTTTGGTTTGTGTTTGTGACCCGCGTTTGGGGCTCAACCAGTCCAGAGAAGTTCGTAGTGACAGCGACGCGAAATGAACGTGAGATAAGTAATCCAATATTGGATTGTGGATGGGGGATCGGCTTGAAAATTAGAATCCGACGACTAGCAATAGCTGCGGGCCGTGCACTTGGAACGTGGAACTTGGATCGCGCCACTTCATCTTGGGCCAATGTTTTGGTTTTGGTTTTAGTTTTAATGCCAGATTTTTTCTTTTTTTTTTTTTGGTTTTTGGGATATTTTTAAGGCCCGCGTCGCCGTCGCTGGCTAAAAGCGACGATTACTCACAAACGGACATTAATTATAATACGTATACTTATGTACCTAATGGTCGTCTGGCAGTGTTTATTTCTTTGCACGCAAAGAAGCAAATGAGCAAAGCACCGAAGAAAAAGAAAAGAACAATAAAAAAAAAAACAGAATGAACATACTATTAGAACGACAAAAAAGCAGAAAATCAAATGAAAACAAAGTGGATAATTTGTTTATGGGTGCGTGTACTTGAATTATGCGCTCAACATTTGCAGATCGTTATCTCATCAACATCTCCGATCTGTTTATTGTTTCGTCTGTTTTAGCACCTATCTCAGATCTCAGATCTCAGATCTCCGCTTAACGGACGACAGTTCCTCTTTGCAGTTTGAATGGAAAGCACTGAAACGCAGCTATTAAAACTTCAGATGATTATCACATCTACTTCAAAGTTATATCCTGAAAGTGTGTTCTCTTTTAAAGATTTGTCAGGTTAGATATTCCCAGTTTAATAACTTTGAACATATTTGCATCTAACGAGACAATCTCGTAGCTTGTTAAAGAGCTTGATTTATGCGTTATTCAAATTCATATACGCGAAAATAAAATAACAACTTTGCTGGGAAGTGATTGATAATTTTTGAAAAATTAGCACCATCGCATCGGTGCTTAATTCAATTAATAAATAACGGTTACTTAAGAGACAATTAAATTAACAGCATTCGATGAGCTAATGATTAAATGAATCTATCAAAAATTGCATAATTTATCAACACGAAGATGTTCAAATTACTTCTTTGCTACATTCTTTGTCGATAATTATTTATTTCGAGCTAACATTCGCTGCTTGGGTTTTCAAATGAAATCAAATTAAGTCCGCCTTCATAAGATGATAGAAATTAATTAGCGATTTTTGCGATGTGTTCATAAATTATATTTCAAAGATTTGCAGTCAATTTGCTGCCTTAATGGCCACATTAATTGCTGCGAAATATTTGATAAATTAATTAATTGATGCAACTAACGCACGCACGTCGAAATCCGATTATGTATGTGAATGGTAAAATAATGTCATCCATATTCGAATATAAATATGTATATTCAATTATTATTTATTTATTCGACTATTTTTTGTCGCTACTCACTTCTCATTTCATTTCTACACTGTCATCGGAGGCCACTAAGACACCAACAATCCTACAAGCCAACTTGTTGGCAGACATTTATTTATAAATCGCGAAATCGCGACACAAACGAAATTTGCAAACATTATTTATTTATCATTGTTGTTGTTGCGTGAGTTTGCTTTTACATTTGTGAATACCCTGGACTGTTCTTCATTAATAGGGTATGCTCCTCAGCTAAGAGGTGTTAATTGAAGGTACTTTGAACTTTCTATACTTTTTTAGTAAGTGAATTTATGTAGTAGATATATGAAAAGGACTCTAAGCTAAGCCGACATGCTTATGTAGTATCCTAAAGTTGAGCATATTGCTTAATGCTTCTGCCTGTACCTGACTTTTTCTTGCTTCCTTCGAGAGCTGTGTGCATTTATAATTAATTGTCAGCATTTCTGCCGCCTCGATATGTAAATTGGATCACAAACTTATGTACTCACATGTATACACGGCACACACATGCATTTTACGAGTATTTTGCGTTGCATTGAAATCGGGTTAATGTTAATGAGCCATCCAGAAACTTGTTATTTCCGCAGCATGTTGGCCAGCAATTGAGAGAGTTGTTGAGAATCGCATAGAAGGGCCGCACCACGAGAACGGTACTCAGCAAGTCAGCAAGCGCGTTGCCCTCTGGATTCAAGGAGCTTGCATATGTATAAAAGAATGATGCTGTCACTCAGAACTGTCCAAGTTGATCCCAGCCAGCATTCGCAACGGATCGTTTTGTCGTAATCTCGTCGTGCTGTTGTCGATCGCATAAGTCATGCATTTGTGTTGCAGTTCCACATTGTTGGTCGCCTGTTCGCTGGCGCTGTTGCGGCACGTTGTAGCAATGCCCACAACCACCGCTTCAATGACAACATTGAAACCAAAGCTGGTTGTCGGCAGTGAGGAGGAGGAGCCGCGGCCCATGACATATCACTTCATTGTGGATCATCGTCCCAGCACGTTGGGGCAGAATTATTACATCAAGCCCGGTCAAGTTGTGGGCTCGTTCAGTTTGGATTCGAAAGCGTTGCAGGTGCGGCACGAGGGCAGCAAGCGCAACATTAGTAACAAGTTAAACATTCTCTTCGTGGCCAGTCCCAAGGAAGAAGAAGCAACGCAGAGCTAAATCTGATTATTTATGAAAGCACTTATTTTTTTTTAACGTTATGTAAGACGATATTTAAATCAATTTTCGGTAATTAATTGAGTTGGTTGTTTGTTACATATTCTCACTGTAATGTTATTGTCAACGCATAGTTTGATATCACAATAAAACAAAACAAAAGCTTTAATTAATTTTCAGGATCAAAATGGCTGCCGTTTAGAGTGACCGTAGTTGTATTTTTAATTTTTACCATTGATCTTTGGTTGCACTTCAAAAAGTATATTAGTATTTTTTCAATAACAATAAAAATAAAGTGGAAAATTTTTAAAAATTTGCATGTGGTCTAGAATAATTATTGTTTTTGATATAAAACACAAGAATTGCGTGAGTTTAACCGATGCTTACACAATTATAAAGAAGAGCTGGTATTTTTTTTTTTAATGATTTTTGCAATTTGGCAATTGCAAACAGCGTTGTTGCCAGATAGACACACAAAAAGCACCGCACAAGCCTAAAATAATCGATATGGCAACGCTGTGCAACTAAAACGACATAATCTTTGAAATCGAATTAAAAGCTTGGTTAATTTTGTTTATACAACAATTGGGTTTTTATTCGTTAGCAATTAAAAAAAAAAAAATGGGTTTATATCGCGTTGTTGATAACTTAACGACGTCTGGCATAGACGTAGCCACCGTTGGATCCGTAAACGGTGTCGATACCAGAGCTGGAGTATGAAGGAGCTGTGTAGGAGGCAGCGGCAACTGGAGCTGGAGCGGCATAGGACTCGCTGGTGAAGGTGGCAGCAGCAGGAGCCTCATAAGTGGTAGCCTTGAAGGTGGCTGCGGCTGGGGCAGTGTATGACACAGTCTGGGTGGCAGCTGGGGCGACATATGAGGACTCGAAGCTGGCAGCAGGTGCGGCATAGGTCTTAGCAGCGGGAGCTGTGTATGAGACGGTCTGGGTGGCAGCAGGGGCAACGTATGAGGACTCGCTGGCGAAGCTGGCAGCAGGAGCAGCAGCAGTCCTGACGGCGAAGGCGGCAGCTGGAGAGGTGTAGGCAACAGTCTGGGAGGCAGCTGGGGCAACATACGAGGATTCGAAGCTAGCAACAGGAGCGGCGGCATAGGTCTTGGCAGCTGGAGCGGTGTAGGAGACAGTCTGGGTGGCAGCTGGGGCAACATACGAGGACTCGAAGCTGGCAGCGGGAGCAGCAGCATAAGTCTTGGCAGCTGGAGCGGTGTAGGAGACAGTCTGGGTGGCAGCTGGAGCTACGTATGACGACTCGAAGCTAGCGGCAGCGGGGGCGGCATAAGTCTGGGCCACTGGAGCGGTGTAGGAGACAGTCTGGGTGGCAGCAGGAGCCACATAGGACGACTCGCTGGCGAAGCTCTCAACAGCAGGAGCTGGAGCGGCAAAAGATGCGCTCTGGTAGCTGGCAGCTGGAGCAACATATTGCTGGCTGGCGACGAAGGCGGGAGCAGGAGCGGCACTGACCACGGGTGCGGTGTAGGTGGCAGCAGCAACCTGACGAGGAGGCAGATAAGTCTTGCTCAGATGGGCGACATCGCCGGCAACCAGAGCCACGAGGGCGAACGAAACGATGGCGAAGAATTTCTGGAATTGAAATGATGTTAGCCGAGGGAATTGATACAAATCGAATCGAATGAATTCCAATTTGAAGTACTACTAACCATGATGAGATTGTTGTTCTGCTGACAAAGCTGACTATAGAACTAATTTGATACCCGAGCATCCCAACATATTTATAGCCCAAACATCGGAACGGATCGGATACAAATGTCAAAAGGAAACAACGAGAAGAACAAGAAAGTGAGAACTTGAATCTGTTTTAACAATCATCATAAAATATCGCTCATTATAAGCTTTCTATGCATGAATAGCAAAAAAACACAGAGACAAACAAATGAAATAAAATCAAATCAACAATGAATAAGAAACGAAACTAAACTCAATACAATAACTAATAAAATCAGAGTTCACAACAAGATGAGAGAACACAGAACAAGCTTTTTTTTTGCCTGTGCGTTCTGAGATATCGATGACGTTCATGCCTTTGATGACTGGCCATTCATTAGCCCAACTCCGTGTGCGAATTTTATTTAAGACATGTTTCTTTTTGCTGTTGTACATACATTATTTTGGATTTTGATTTCGGCGTATAGCAACGTCCATTTAAATGCCATTGTTATGATTGGAAACTCCATTCATAAGGCGAGATACGAGGGGTCTTGGTTCCGGTAATCGACACTCGACACCCGACTCTCCACACTTGGTACTCGCTACTATCAATCAACGAGAGAGTTCTATGCCCTGCAATCAGTCAAGGCGGAGCAATCAATCCATCAAAACGAAAGCATCGAGTTTTGCCCCGCAGGCAATATTGCAAATCATTTCGGGATTTTTCAGACACCATCCGAGACACTCGCAATACAATTAATCAACCGCAGGTAGCTATTGAATAATATCTACAACTTCTTCATGTCTGAATGTTTGTTAGCAATTTAATTTTCAACTCTTAATTGAGAACGTAAACCTAAAGAATTTTTGAATCTGCTTAATGACTTATAGCGTTGAATTAAAAAATCGCATATAACATATAAATTTCCTAAAAACTGAGAGATATGTAAAAGTTAAGAATTACTTTATCTATTGATACTAGACTTCATGCGAATAGTGAAATCTTAATCTCGAATTAAATTTCTATATGTTATTCCGATTGTTCTAATCTTATATGTTTTTTTAATGTATTGTTCCAGCTATTTTCCTATTCACTGAAAATAATTAACTAGACCTTTCAATATTAAACTTAAGGTGTTATCAATACATCTAAGGGTTCTAACTGAGCATTTATTAGAGCTCTTTTAAAGTCATCTTTAATAATCATACGACAAATTGGTTTTTTGTAAAAATTTATTGTAAAAAATTTGTTTAGACTGTATTAAAAAAAAACACTGTATAACAAGACTAGGGCTACAATTTGGCTAATTAAATGAAACAATTAACGATAACGAACGTCAAGCTGGACGCGAGTTCGGGCCTCTCTTGAGGGGAGGGCAACCCGTTCAAACGCATCTCGCATGCTTAGTAGACGTAGCCGCCGTTGGAGCCGTAGTTGGTGCCAATCTGGCTGCCGCTGGACGTGGCTGTGGCTGTGGCCGTGCTGCTGATCACTGAGGTGGTGGCTGGTGCCGAAACCGCAATGGGAAGTGGAGCTGGTGCTGGAGCAGCTTGCTGAATGATCTCGGTTTTCTGCACAACAGGAGCGGGAATCGAGACGGGGGCGGGGGCGGGAGCAGGAGCGGACTGAGTGTAGGTGATCTGCTGCTGTTGCTGTTGAACAGCGGGTTGGGTGTAGCTGTAAGTAGGGGTGAACTGCTGGAAGATCTGCTGGGGAGCAATGGGTGCTGGAGCCGGGCTGCTGTACTGCTGCACAATGGGTTGAGCTGGAGGAGCAGGCACAAAGGATTGCTGCAACACTGGAACCGGAGCTGGTGCAGGTACTGGAGCTGGAGCGGCTTGAACCTGAGTCTGAGCCTGAGCTTGTGTTGTGGTGGTGATGACCTGCTGTTGAGTCTGGATCTCAACGGGAGCGGCAACAGGTGCGGGAGCTGGAGCGGGAACAGACACTATCTCGGGGGCGCTATAGGTAGTGGTAGTTTGCTGCACAATTGGAGCGGGTGCTTGGTAGTTGTAGCCGCTGTATTGATCAACTGGAGCAGCCTGTTGAATGGTCTCCTGGACGATGGGAGCGGGCGCTGTGTAAGTCTGTTGAACCACTGGAGCGGGAGCTGAGTAGGTCGTCGTCTGTTGAACAACTGGAGCAGGAGCTGTGTAGGTCGTCTGTTGAACCACTGGAGCAGGAGCTGTGTAGGTTGTCTGTTGTACCACTGGAGCAGGAGCTGGAGCAGAGTAGCTCTCCTGGATCACGGGAGCAGTGTAGGTCTGTTGCACCACTGGTGCGGGAGCGGGAGCTGGAGCAGAGTAGGTTTCCTGGACAACTGGAGCTGGAGCTGAAATTACTTGAGTTTCCTGAACCACTGGAGCGGGAGCTGTGTAGGTCTGCTGAACCACAGGAGCGGGAGCCTGAACTGTTTGGATCTCCTGAACAACGGGGGCTGGAGCGGTGTAGGTTTGCTGCACAACTGGAGCTGGAGCGGGTGCCTGGACGGTGATTTGTTCCTGAACCACCTGAGCGGGTGCAGGGTAAGAGTAGCTCTCCTGCACCACAGGAGCGGGAGCTGGAGCGGAATAGGTTTGCTGAACCACTGGAGCAGGAGCGTTCACAGTGTAGGTCTCTTGAACCACAGGAGCGGGAGCAGGAGCAGGAGCTGGAGCCGAGTATGTCTGTTGAACCACTGGAGCGGGAGCGGAGTAGGTTTGCTGAACAACTGGAGCAGGAGCATTCACAGTGTAAGTCTCTTGAACCACAGGAGCGGGAGCAGAGTAGGTCTGTTGAACCACAGGAGCGGGAGCAGAGTATGTCTGTTGAACCACTGGAGCGGGAGCTGGGGCAGAGTAGCTCTCCTGGACAACCTGGGTGGTGGTCTGAACCACTGGGGTGGAGTAAGTCTGCTGCTGAACCACTGGAGCGGGAGCTGGAGCAGAGTATGTCTGCTGCTGAACCACTGGAGCGGGGGCAACATAGCTCTCCTGGACAACTGGTGCGGGAGCTGCAACTGGAACTGGAGCTGGAGCAGGTGCAGAGTAAGTCTGCTGCTGAACCACTGGAGCTGGGGCAGTGTAGGTTTGCTCAACAACAACTGGTGCGGTTTCCTGCACAGTCACTACGGGAGCGGGAGCTGGAACGGATACGGGTGGCAAGTAGGTGTTCTTGACAGGCGTCTGGACGGCCACAATGGGAGTGGGTGCCTCATAGGTGATGGGAGCAGGAGCAGGGGCAGAAACCGAAACTGGAGCAGGCGATTGCTGAATGGTTGTGGTTGTCTGACCACCCGATTGAATCGAGAAGCTGCCCAACGAGATCGATGGACGGATCGATTCAACCTGAGCAATTGGCTGCTGCTGGGGCTGCTGGAAGATCGTCTGAATATTGTGGGTGGTCACATCCTTGATGGGCAGAGGTGGCAAGTAGCGATTGCCCAACGACTGCGGACGAGCTTGAGCCAATCCCACAAGGGCAACGGCGACAACGACGGCACAAACAATGGATTTCTGGTACAGTCAACACAGTAAAGCACACATGGCGAGCACATATAAAAAAAAGGAAAAAAAAAACAGAGAAAACAAGATGAGACATGTTGTAACAAGTAACAACAAGTCAAGAGGGGGCGCCTCGCTTGCTTACCATCTTGAGTGGAGTTACAGATGCGCGTGGTAAACCAAACGAACGAAACCGTAAAACTGATAACTGTCCAAGAGATGCGTCGCGCATTTATAGTTGAAACGCCACCAGCTTTTGGACATTGTCCAAATCGCAAGCGCCATCTACATCTCTGCGTCTTGATCTCGATCTCTCAGTTTCAGTATCAACCTCAGTCATTGTGGCAGTTGGTGGCGGGTCTTTGGTTTGGGCTTTGCGATTCCATAATTGGTTCAGCCTCAGTTTCAGCTTCAGTTTCAGTTTCAGTCTCTCATCTCACCATCGCATCTATGGAATACGTGAATATGTTAATGCAAAATGCTAACAACAAAAGCGTGCAACATGGCAATAACTTGGTGCTGATTAATAAATGTCCAAAACACACACAACAAGACAAAACAAAACACAAAACACACACACTAACCAACTGAAGAAAGAAATGAAACAATGCCCACAAGCTGTGTGAACATAAACTGTTGCCCAGTTGCCCAGATAAATGTGATAATAACTGCCGTCTGCTGTCCGTCGTCTGCTACTGCCACCATCTGTTGATAAGCATCTGGCTTTGAATCGGGGGCGTCGCTACACATACATATGTATGTGCATAAGAAACACTTTTGAGAAATTTCTTTTTTTGATATGCAAATTTTTGGCAGTGTGACCGCAGTTCGAACTTCGAATTCAACTTGCCCCACAGTGGCTAGCAAAAATGTGTCGCTGTGTCGATATGTGTGAGTGCTTGTGTACAATTATTTGCCGTTTTGCATGCACAACTTCGACACTTGTGTTTATCCAAGCCGCACCATCAATTGACGCCTTGCATTGCCTTGCCTTACCTTGCCGCATATGGCTAAGGTACGTTGACACCCTGCGGCGAGATTATGCAAGCACAAATACACACATGAAAATGCATATGTATGTATGTACACATAAGCCATGCCCATGTCCGAGATCTGACATTGATAGTTATCGGCGATTACACATGTCGATAACAAACAAGGCCTAGCATTGTTTAGCTTAATTAGTGACGTCACACATGTGGGCAGACTGCAAGTTATGCGACTAGGTGGCAACGCTGGCTGCAGTTACGCATGCGCTCAACCTGCACCTGAAGGTTTCTAGTTCTACTCACATTTAAATTATTCGTTTTATTGGATTATAATTTATTGCCATTTATTCTTGTTGGAAGGTGTTCTCATATTGTTAGCCATGTCAATAACAAACAAAAGCCTAGCATTGTGTAGTCTAGCTTTATCAATTAATGATGTCACCAGCGCAATCAAGAACAATGCTGCGTATGCGTATCCTGTTCATTAAATTTTGAGATCTTTAAAGCGAAACAATTATTAATTTAGTACGTACATAATATTTTTGTATTTCAGTTTTGAACATTAATTTTATTTCTGACTTCTTTTATTAGCATTTATTCTTCTCACCCTTCAAACTATTGAAAAGATTAATTATTAATTATTCGGTACGTAGTACATAGCCTTCAAATTGGTACAATTGGTCATAACTTGTTGTTCGATAAGGTTAAATTTGATATGCACACGTTTGGTGGGTGCGTTTGTTTAGAAAATTATGCTTATTATTATTATGAAAATGAAGGCCCGTCCACCAGATCTTGATAGATAATGCCTTATCCATAAACAAGCGTGTATCCAAAAACGCAGAGTGACAAAAGGCAAAAAAAAAAAATAAATGACAAAAAAAAAAAAAATGTTCGCACCCGGGGCTTTGCACGCGCCAAACAAAATGAAACAGCACGATACGAAACGAAACCAAATCAATGAAATGCAGTAAAAATCAAGAGAAAAATGTTAAATCAAAATCAAGTTGAGGGCCTCTGGTGGCCCGAGGCACAGTTGCCTTAATTATGACTAATAGCCGGATCAAACAACCTTAAGAGGGCCTCAGCATTGGATCAACAGGTGGATGTGGATGTGGATGTACAATGCGATTACAAATGTACATCATAATAATGCAGAGATGTCTGTTGACAAAGTTGAATTAACTTGTTTTACAAAGCGATTAAAATTAATCATCGACAAGCGAATGAAAAATCAGCACAAGCAAGACAGCTGGAGTCCGACTTTAAAATACCCAAAGCATGGATTACTATATATACATATATACATATATGTATATATACTTTTTTTTTTAGAATAATCAAATATTTAGTGTGACCAGAGCAGTCAAAGTGCTATGGCTCTGTAACGTATTTGCGAATTCACTTTAATGTTTATTTTCTGTTTTCAAAGTATCTCCAGAGGATGTTGATCAATGTATACTTTTAAAAAGTTGCTATTGCAAGCACAGTATATTTATATACATAATTTTTTATATATAGCATACATACAATATAGTATTTTTGATTTCCGCTTATCAGGAATACTCCTCTTTCGTTCATTCACACATAAAGATATAAAACATTTGAAAACTAAACCTTAAAAAACCCAAATAAAAGTCACGATTTGAATGTCGACTCTGACAATAGGGTCGAGAAAAAACAAAACGTGAAAGAAATGTTTGCGGTTTGCGATACGCCGAATTTGAAATACTTTTGCAAAAGGCAACTTAAATAATGAGCTTGTAAAGTTTTCAAACAACGACAATTTTTCATGCTGACAATTTCATTTCGATATTCGAATCGAATATTCAGATAGAATATCTTTAACAATGCCAAGTAATTTTTTTTTTACTTTCTTGTGATCATACTATGACATAGTATATAATATATAAACCGAATTTGGTCAAGCAAATTGAATGAGATGTTTATAATAACGATGCCGATTGAAATGATAATATTGTCTGGTAGTGTATATAAATAGAAATTAATAACAATGCAATCACAAATAAAACAAAAAACCACAAAATGTTTTTGTTAAATACAATTCAAAATTTGCATAGACACAGAAGAAACCAGTTGAAAACTGGTGGAAATATAATCTCATGTGGGCGTCTCAATGGGTGTGTTTGCAATTTTTGCGAAATTGGGAGCAAGTTTCTTAATCCTTCCATAAGCAAATCAAATGGGTTGACGCCCTTGCGAGGGTGTGCAGACATAATGCGATTGACGTCAACAAATATTACACAATTACAATAGATTTGATTATCGAAGCGATTATACATATTCTTTATCTTTTTATTGCTTTACATATTAAACAAAATCATTTTTAAATTATTCCCAAAATATGCCTTTCCTTCTTTCTTTAAATCTGTCGGACGTGGACACATTAAAAAAAGATGAATAAACTGGTTTTCACCAACTAATTTACGGTGGAGAGTTTCCTCAACACAACAAAAGCGGAATAATTTGAACTAATTTAAGTTTTTTTTTCACAACCCAGACAAATTCGCATTTCCATAGTATAATATATTCCTAGTTTAAGTGATTGCGAATGTCGAAATTAGTATAAAAACCTATTGTGAAAATGCATGGCAAAAAACATAAAAATGTTGTTTAGTTATTCGAGTAGTTTTGCCAAATAAGATTTTCATGCTAAATATGCTCTTGACTACCTGAACACTTAAACATTGCTAACTTTTAGCTGTAAAGTTTTATTTAATTGGCTATATCACATAGCGTTTAAGTGTGAATTTCTGTTAACTGTCCATATATTGGTTTCTTGGTTGCAATTTCTTCATCATCAGTTCGATTTCAGCTTTATCCAACATTATACATTTTTTATTGAATAGGTTTCGAGAGTGTTTTACGATAGTAATGAAATCCATGTTTGTTTACAATGCTTAACGCTTTAATATTTAAATTTGAAGGGGACTTATATATTACATTGTCCTCACATTTGATGTCTTCATCTCTTATATCTAGTTACTGAGATCAGCGAGGATTATCTCTATTTTTCTAATATGCGTCTGTTACTGGAAATATTTAAATTTGAAGGGGACTCTACAATACGTAGTACCTGATATTATATTGTGCTAAAATTTGATGTCTTCATCACTTATAATTAGTTCCAAAGATCATAGAGAGTTATCTCTTATTTTCCGATATGCGTTTGTATATAGAGGTTGTAATGAGAAATATCCCTGTAAGCTGGGTCTTTTCCCAACACTTTTCTCCTTATCGCCGTGCTCAGCTAAAATTGCCTATCGAGTATCTAAATTGGCTCAAAACGTAAGCTGGCACTCGAAAAGCGTTTCTTGATCTCATAACTCATGTGGCGAAGCTCTTCCCATTGCGACTTGTTTCACTCATTTTAAATCCGCCAAGCGATTTGCATAGAGACAAACAAACAATTCGTGTGTGTGCTCATCGTTTATGGTCACACATTCATAAAAGCCAACACGAGTGAGGAAAAAAATAAAGAAGAAATAAACACAAGGTGATGGGCGATGAATATACATACATACTATTTAAAAAAAAAAGATTGTTTAATAATTTATTAGACGTTCGAGCGTCGTGAGCTCGTTACTGGGCTATAAAATCGCTTGTAACTCATTTGGCACGCTGATAGATGTAGCCACCGTTGGGCGCATAAACCGTGTCCCTGTTGCGGCTCTTGGGCGCAACCGTTGTGCTTGTTGCCGCCGAGCTGCTGCTCTTGGGTTTGGCATTCGCCTCTGGTTCGGTCTCATCAGCGAACGGTTGTGGCTGCTGCTGCGGCTGATAATACTGCCCTGGTACACCAAAGCTGGGCGAGAAAGGCTGATAGGGATATGTGGGGCCGGGACCAGCGAAGCCGGGTGGCATACCGAAGGGCAGTTGCATGCCCGCCGCGGGTAATCCCTGTGTGGTTAGGTAGTCGGGTGCAAAGGGGTTCTGTGGCGTGGGTCCCACTGGGAAGGGTCCAACGCCCTGTGGTCCTGTCTGAGGTACCGCTGGGAACGCACTAATTTGTGGTCCAGCGGGGAAAGGACCGCTCTGAGGTCCGACGGGGAAGGGACCGCTCTGAGGTCCAGCGGGGAAAGGACCGCTCTGAGGTCCAACGGGAAAAGGACCACCCTGAGGTCCGACGGGGAATGGACCGGTTTGAGGTCCAGTTGGGAAAGGACCACTCTGAGGTGCAACGGGAAAAGCGCCGCCCTGAGGAGCAACGGGGAAAGCACCTCCCTCAGGTCCAACGGGGAAGGCACCGCCTTGTGGTCCGCCGGCGAAATTGCCATTTTGCAAGGCAGCCGAAAACTGTCCAGCTTGTGGTCCAGCCGCGAACGCTCCGCCCTGCGGCCCAGTTGGGAACTGTCCGCCCTGTGCCGCAATGGGGAAAGCGCCACCTGCAAATTGTGCTGGATTGGCAAAGGCGGGCGGCACTTGGGCGCCAGCTAAACCGTCAGGTCCGACGCCGAATCCAAAGAATGGTGGGTAGATGGGTAACGGAAAATTGGGTGGTGACATGGGCGGGGCTGCCACATTGCCACCTGTTGGTATCGCATAGCCTAGGGGCAGCATTAGACCCGCTGTGGGGAAGTAGGCGCCATCGTTGGCTTGCATGGCTTGCTCCACCGGAGCGGGTTCATCGGCCAGCGGCTGCTTGACGGCGGGTTGCTCCACATCTGGCGGTAAGTATTCCTTGGCTAGATGGCTGACATCAGCGATGACTTGCGATAGGAGCAGCAGCTGCAACATCAGTGGCCACAAGGTGGCCTTTGGCTTGGCTAGCATCTTTTGTGGATGTGGTTGACGTTGGTTTTCCGATTCGTTTCGATTCGATTTGCGAGGCGCTTCAACCTCGACTGTGGACTGTGCGGCGTTGGCGTTGGATGTGGCCACTTATAAGAGGCAAACACCACACATTGTGATCATTGTGATCTGTGGCGAATCTTACGTAAATACCGTGATACCGCACACTGTCCACTGTAAATTCGGCATTTCACTTTCGATCACTTTGCATCATAATGCAGAGCGATTTCTGGAGTTCCGTTCCGATTGAAAGTGTTCCCAACACTGACTGAACTACAAAAACTAATTAGGCAGGCAAATTTATTAAAAGCGTCACATCGATTTTGCATACAAAAACTATTCACAATCATTTCTTTCCGCCGCATTCTCTGCGCTCATCAACTGGTTTGCTACTTCGATGACAATGCAACAATGCAGACAACAGATTGGGCAAAATTAACCTTTCGTCGGATTGCTTTCTATCGTCTGTTCATTTCAAATCGATCAGGGAATCGGTTCACTAAAAGGAATATTATCAGTTATGGTTCTGAAATTTGCATCTTTTCATATGATTTGGTTTTGTTTTTCGTTTCGATTAAGAAAATAGGCATTAAAACAAAAAGAAGACATCGTTTTGAAGTCGATTAGCGGAACATTTTAACATTTTTTAAACATTGTATTTAATTTATAACTTCATCGATAGTCGAACTAGACAATTCACTTAGCTTGTAACTAAAACTTATCGATTTAAAATGCGGTTGGACACTGTCACGTTTGCTACATTTATTTAAATTTGTATTCTACTGAATGTAACATTTTAATATTAGTAATTATTTAATTCAGTAAGGTATCTCATATTATATTAAATCATTTATTTTGTGTGGAGTTAGTTGATTATATATTTAGATTACCACAAATAAAATTTAAAAATATAAAATTAATAGAAAAACAAAAAGGGTACAGTCGAGTGTGCCCGACTGTGAAATACCCGCTTCCCATTTTGAACAAAATCATGATATTGCGGTATTCATTTTATAATATACTGGGAAAATACTAAGAGTATACCAAATTATAGTGGGAGGTGGGTGTGGCAACAATTTGAAAAAAAAAAAAAAAATATATCTCTATCACTCATAGTCTCTGAGATCTAGGTGTTCATACATGCGGACAGACAGGCAGACAGGCATTGCTCTATCGTCTCAGCTGATCAAGAATATATATACTTTATGGGGTTGGAGATGCTTCCTTCTGCCTGTTACATACATTTCCTGCCGGCACAAAATTATAAAACCCCGCTACCCCATGGGTAGCGGGTGTAAAAAAAGTAGTTGAAGTAAATACAAAAAATCCTACTCCAATTGTATTTACAGTTTTCCTAATATCCCTGGCAATTTCGTTTTTTTTTCATTTGATTCTTATTTTGAATTTGGCAACCTAATAATTATACAGACATACGTAAATATGTCGATTTGCAAAAGCTGTTGATTTGTAGCATAGCCAATGCTGAAAAGCTTTTTTAGCGAAGCTACGCATAAAAGCTAATGCTGGCTTGCAAAGCTCGGACGGCAGCTCAGCGAAGAGTGGCACCTGCGACAGCATGCGAAAAGCTTTGCGAAAGCTTTATCCAACATGATTTGGTTTGAGATTTCGCAGCTTAAGTCAAAGTTTAAATTTCAAACTGTGTTTTGTAACGGTCACAAATACATAAATTGTAAAATGGCAAATTGCAAAATTGAATTTACAGTAGAGTGTAATAAAAGTCATTTTGAATTTGTTGCATTTTATGTTTAATTATCGGGTACACAAAAACAAAAAAAAAAGGTATTAAATGAATAGAATATGTGATGCAAATGAACAATGTGAAATGCTCATTGCATTTTGTATTTTTGATTAGATTAGATTAGAGTTGTGTGAACAGTTTGCAGCACGCTCTAGCTCTTACTTCTTCCTGTAGACATAGCCACCGTTGGAGGCATACTGAGTGCCGACATCAGCACCGGACGAGTAGCTGCCCGACGACGACGACGACGACGCTGTGGAGTAGCTCTGCTGGACAGCTGGAGCCGAGTAGCTGACCGATGGAGCCGAGTACGACTGCTGGACAGCTGGGGCGGAGTAGGTGGCAGCTGGGGCAGAGTAGGTCTGCTGGACAGCGGGAGCGGAGTAGCTGACCGATGGAGCCGAGTAGGTGGCAGCTGGTGCGGAGTAAGTCTGCTGGACAGCTGGTGCGGAGTAAGTCTGCTGGACAGCTGGTGCGGAGTAAGTCTGCTGGACAGCTGGGGCAGAGTACGACTGCTGAACGGGAGGCAGATACTCGTTGCTGGGTGCGCTGTAGCTCACCGAGGGAGCAGAGTAAGACTGGACGGCAGGAGCGGAGTAGCTCTGGACGGCAGGAGCAGAGTAAGACTGGACAGCTGGAGCAGAGTAAGACTGGACAGCTGGGGCAGAGTAGCTCTGGACGGCAGGAGCGGAGTAGCTAGTCTGGACGGCAGGAGCGGAGTAGCTAGTCTGGACAGCGGGAGCAGCGTAGCTGGTCTGGACGGCAGGAGCGGAGTAGGTCTGCTGGACAGCCGGGGCAGAGTAGCTGACCGATGGAGCCGAGTACGACTGCTGCACGGGGGGCAGATACTCGTTGCTTGGCTGCCTGTAGCTCTGGGCTGGGGGCAGGTACTTGCTCAGGTGGCTGACATCGGCGGCCGCGAAGGCGAACAGAGCGAACACAATGAGGAATTTCTGCAAATGGACACGATATACATAAGTGGGGGATTAGGCACGGCACTAAAAAACGCACAACACTTGCTTGCACACACACAACAACAAAAAAAAATAGGTAAATGGGGTTTTTTTTTTTTTTTGGATTTGTTTATGAAATGTAAAAAAAAAAAGTGAAGAAATATTGTTTCAACCCGTTGATTGTTGTAGTACTAACCATTTTGGAATTGATAGCTACAACTACGACTGTGCTGGACGAGCTAGACGCTGAAACTGATGCTGATCCCTAAAGCAAGCCGGCAATTTATAGCGGAAAAAAATCACTCAACTTGCAGCACATTTTCGAGAAGAAGAAGCAGCAGCAGCGGCAGCGCAGTTCGCTGCTCTGCAGCTTCCACTTAAAATACATCAGCGAGCAACAAACGAACAAACAAAAACAACAACAAAAACAAAAACTACACGCGAATAAAATACAAGAAAACGAAAAAAAAAGAAATAAATAAAAAAAGCCGTCAGAAAAGAAGATAAAATACACGCACACGCTCTTAAACAAGTTTTACTCAAAATTTACAAATTTTTCCGCAACATTCGTGGACAACATTTTGTGGGCAGAGCATCGAGCATTCAAGCATTGAGCATCGGTCATCGGGCATCCCAAAATCCAAATCGACTATTAGATATTTTAATGCGAGACTTTCGGCTAATTTTCATAAAGCTCATTAACACAACGTCTATAACGTCTGTGACCTGCCTTGTGTCTTCTTTTCGGACTAAAAAGGGGGCAGGCACACCCGCCGCAATTTGGCGTCGAAGGTCATGGATGGATCATGGATCTTTGATTTGATTATTGGCCTTTTAGATGGGGGCTTTTCGATTAGTTTCGATTTAACCAATTAAGTGTAGTCTTCAAGAAAAGGGGTCAACGAAAATGAAGACATAAGTTATGTACAACTCTTGCCACAAGACTTCAAGACTTCGAGACATCGAAACTTCGATGCTGTCAAGAATGCAAAAAGTGATTCACAGGTTGCGAATCACTTTCTAAAATAACAACTAAAGCAATGCAAAGAAGACAATCGGCCTTGAGAACCCCGTAGGTTTTACGATCGCTACGTACAGCTTTACATAATAAACTCTTGACTCTGACTGACAATCTGACCACCGGACTTTATGCAGTGCGGGAGTTACAGATCAACTTTTACTTTGGACAAAAAATGTTCATGAACTTGAAAACTCGAAAACGCATCAACCGAACGCATAGCAACGCAACACAAGGCGATTAAATTCCTGTTATGTTGATATTTTGCTTTTCATTTTTTCTTTTTGAGGGGTATATCAAATGGCTGACAAGTTCATTAAGGGATTCCGCCGTCGAATAGCTGATTAATGACACGTGCATTTGATTTGAAATTTATGCTAATCCATGCAAAAGTTTACGGAAATTAAATGCAAGCACTAATTGTCACACTTATTTCATTTAACTAATTGCACATTTATTTAATGTTTCGCTATTTACATGCTCAATTAATGGCACCTTTATGTTGGGCTTTTATGCGGCTTTCTATATATACTTCAAATCATTAATTTCTTTAAGTAGAGTAGCTGTAAAATTGGTCTGTAATCTTATTTAGTAGTATTTAGCAAAGTATATTTGTACATTTTTATGATTTTCAAAATAAAATAAATCACATTTTTGGTTATCTTAGCAGTTAATAGATACTTTTAATATAATCTATATTGAATCAGAAACTTTTAACAGTGTTTACAATTAAAATATGTAAATCTATGTTCTGCTTTTACATATGTTAACAGTTAACATTCGGAGTTGTTAACATAACACCTACTTTTAAGTGCTTAGAAATAAAACACATAAAACAGTTTACAGACGCTTTTCACACTGTTTATAAATAAAATGTGTAATAAAAATAAAAAATAAAATCAATTTTGTGTATGCTTATGTTAACAGTTAACATCAACTCTTAACATCGACTTAACAGCGCTGTCACAATTTGGCATAATTTGTTTAAAACAAAACAAGCACATTTTTTGCTGTTATGGTATACTTTTTTTGTGCAAAACTAGACTAGACCAAAACTAGTCTAGACTCATATGAATTATGATAAATTTAATTTATGGTTTTTTATTTTTATTTGGAATTATGTATTAGGTGAAGTTTTGAAATGTCTGATTTATGCTTTCGCACTCTATTGTCGACCCAAAACATACGTATATATTTATTTTCTCGCAATAATCTGCACAAACATTGTTCAATCTTAAAACAAATAGAGTAGTTAGTCTTCGGTTAAAGCTTCCGCTGCTTAACAACAAGACTGGAAGCTAATTATTCACTTGCTTGAGTGGATTCTAGTGTGAGCAATGTTTTGAGTTCTGATGACACGCTGAGAACACTAATGCGACACTCATAAGTTTTTAATACCCTGTAAATTACAGACGCGAAGCGAAAAGCTTGAATCTAAAAGGTCATTGAACATATATTTTAATTAAGCTTAATGCAAATGCAATTGAATTAATAAATATAGCCGCCATTCGATCCGTACTGCGTATCAGCAGATGATGCACTCGAAGAGGAGGACGAGGAGGAAGAGGCGCCAGCTGAGTACTTGGGCAGCAGGTGGGCGGGTGTAATTGTGTCGGCACCAATGACAACGGGCACATGCGTCTCGGCATTGAACTCCTCGATGCCATTGGACACGGGTTCCTGGTAGACAACCGGCGACTGAGATTGCTCCTGCTCCACATAGTTGGCGTGCGCAATGCGATCGGCTTCGGGTATGAATTGCTCGGGAGTTTGGGTATCAGCGCCCAGATTATACGAAGCAGTCTCCACCTGAGCTGCCTGAAGTTCCTGCGATGGCACCGCCGGCTGCGATTGCGTCAGCGTCTGCGATTGCGTGTAGGCGTAGTGAGCAACGCGATCCGCTTCAGGAATGAACTTCTCGGGAGTTTGGGTGTCAGCTCCAATGTTGTAGGAGCCATGGGAAGCCTTCAAGTGCTGGGGAATCAAATCAGCGGGCTGATAACTGCTAGAATCTCCACCAGGAATGACCTCAGTTTCTGTCTGCAGTTGCTGGGGAATCAGATGAGCAGGCTGATAGCTGCTGGAATCTCCACCGGGAATAACTTCAGCTGAGGCAACTTCCGATTGCAGTTGCTGAGGAATCAAATGAGCTGGTTGATAGCTGCTTGAATCGCCACCAGGAATGACCTCAGTTTCAGTCTGAAGTTGCTGAGGAATCAGATGAGCAGGCTGATAGCTGCTGGAATCTCCACCGGGAATAACTTCAGCTGAAGCGACTTCCGATTGCAGTTGCTGAGGAATCAAATGAGCTGGTTGATAGCTGCTTGAATCGCCACCAGGAATGACCTCAGTTTCAGTCTGAAGTTGCTGAGGAATCAGATGAGCAGGTTGATAGCTGCTGGAATCGCCACCGGGAATGACCTCAGTTTCAGTCTGAAGTTGCTGAGAAATCAGATGAGCAGGCTGATAGCTGCTGGAATCTCCGCCAGGCACAATCTCAGCTGAAACAGACTCGACGTGCGATGCTTTCAGGTGCTGGGGAATCAAGTCCTCAGGCTGATAGCTGCTGGAGTCGCCGCCAGGTAGAGCTGCCGAAGCTGAGGAGGAGGAGGAGCTGTAGCTGTAGCCAGCATTTTGATCAAGCAGCAGATGACTGACATCGGCAGCCACGAAGCCAACGAGGGCCAATGCGATCACAAAGAATTGCTGTTGATAGAGAAGAAGTTTTAAATCGGGCGGATTCAAGTTGGGATAAACGTAGAACTTACCATGTTTTGGGGTTTGGACTTGCGGTTGATCTGTTGTTGGTGGCACAAAAGTATCTAGTTTTTATACGAAATTATGGATACATCGGGTTCCACTTGCGACTGTCTATGCTAATTGGAGGTTTATTTTGATTTTCGTATCTTTTGTTTTAATGAACATCACATCTAACGTCACATCGACATCCAAATCCAAAAGCAATAACAAATCCCCTCATGGATTGTCTCATCAACAGCAAATATACAATCAAGAGACTCGCCAATCTGTCCACCAAATCTTTGATTAGAACTTCTCTGGACTGAACGGCCTCCATTAATTATGATCTTTAGCTCTCGCTCTCTCTCTGTCTCTCACTCTCTATCGGTCTCAAGACTTCATTTATTTATAATAAGTCGCTAAACAACACAAATTAGCGCACACTAACTTTATTTGTTAGTCTCTTCACATATATATTTTTATTATTATTATTTCTGTTCATATTTCTTGAACATTCACATAGTTTGTGTAGTGTCATAATCGGCTTGCCCCAAACCAGTTTCGAGTAGTTGAGTAGTAGCCTGAATCGGAATCGAAATCGCTATCGGAATCTAAATCTGTCGTCTCAAAAAGCAATAATCGTCTTCAAAAAGACATTATTATGGCTTATTAAGTGATATTCAATCACAAATTAATATTTTCAAATTAACTTGTTTAGCTTTTTGTACCCTCGAATACAAAAAAAAAAAAAAAGTTAATTTCGAAGTTGGTCCAACTTTGAATCCAATTCTGAATTATCTACAAAATTTACAAATTCCTTTTTATATTCTCTACAATCTATTCCGATTACTTCAAAATAATCTCGAATGCAACTCTTTTGTTGTTAGCTTTTACAGGGTATCTCTATAGCGAACACTTTTTGAAGACTTGAAACTAGTTTGACACATTATAACCACGTTATGTGGAGATGCATCATTAAAATATCGTTTTATGTTTTCTATACATCTGAAATATGATATTATGTGAGCAAAACATGAACGAGTTTCGAGTGACAACTATCATCAAAAACATTATTACGGATGACAATAGATCTTTTAAGCAAAATAAATCTTGTTCACCTGTTCATAACAGGTAATTACGGAATACGAATATTATGGGTCTTAAACTAAATGAAATACAAAAAGAAATCTTTAATCTTCACAAGAAACTTCTCTTTGTGAAATCGGATTAGTTTTTTGTTTTTTTGGCTAATCAACAAAAATGTTGAATGTAGTTATATGATTTTTATTAATATTCTGTCTTTCTTTTATGGCTTTACTAGATTATTAGCTATGGTCAAAGATTTAATTTTGCAAAGAGCCAATCGATAATGTTGATTATCATATGATTATATGGTTGTCATTAATTTCTTTCATATGGAAAACCTATAATAATTCGTTTATATCAAACGTAAGTTGTTTTAGTCCATGAATATTAATTAGCATTTGCTTTTTTTTTTACTTTTGATTTTTGTTGCCCCTTAACTGGTTTTTGGCCCAATAAGTGTTACATAAAAATGTTAATTTATGCGCTTAATTTTATATACACGTTATATTTATAGATGCTAGACCCAACATTAACAAAGAGTTTCATTCAATTAGCCTAAACTGGCGACCTCTTCGGCTAGAATTCGGCTAGTTATGTGATTGACTGACTCATCAAAAAGTCTGCGATTTGATCGGATTGTTGTAAGAATTCTGTTGGAATTAATATGCGATATGATGGATGACAAAAAGGGGATTTTTATTCCACAAAAAAGCATTTTTATTTTTGGAATATGATTTTTTATTCCAGACATATAAAAATATACATATTTTTGTAATTTTAATATTCATTAATGTCTATCGGAATAATTTGTTTATTTGCGCTAACTTTGAACAAAATAAAAAGTTAAAAAAAAATGGGAATTAAAATTTATATTAACTAGCCGAATAATTGGTTTGTAAGAAGTTGAACAATTGTGAATTGAAATTGATATAATTATCTATCTTAATATTTTTTCCCTCCCTCGAAACAAAATAAAAATTCTTTTATCAGCTACCGATTTAAGAATGAAATAATGCCAGTAAATATATTTCTTCTTTGTAAATAAAATTACTAGTGAATTTTATTTAATAGATTAAAGAGTAAACATAATGAAGAAGAGTATTCAGGCATCGCATTTGCAATCAAAAGAAAGTTATTTCTTTATAGTTAAAGCTAATTATGAAACCGAGTTCAATGTAGCATCCCAGACGCCTTAACCGGTTATTAAAAGTTATGTTGTTTTCGCTTTTCTTTAAGCTTTTGTAAATATAACTTTTGTATGTTAATGAGAATGTAAGAATTCCCAAATAAAAAAAATGCAAAAATGTTCTGGTGATTTTTATTATTTTGCTATGATTTGCATAAATTATGCAGTTTAGTTATTTATTTATTTGCCACAGATGTTTTTCTAGGCGTGTTTTTCATTTCAGAGATAGAAAGACCAGTTTTGTTTTGTGTGTTTTTTGAAAACAACCAAAACGAATTATCTAGTTGCAGTGCCCAAGAAATCGACTGGTTCTAATAAATCTACTATTCAAATCAAGCCAAGTTATAAAAGCAGATGAAACGTGATTCAAGTTATTTGAAAGATTTATCGACATGTGCTCGCAATTCAGTTCCGTAATAATGTCCAGTTTGAGCATAAAGCATAATAAAACAGTAACCCGATATTGATCTGGTTTTTTATGAACCCAACACTTAAGTGAGCCCTTGAAGGTGTCGAATTTGGTAGGCAAAACCAAAAACATTTTGTTTTTTGTTTTTTATCGATATAGCCAATATAGCTTTCGGTAAATGTTGGTATATTTTCGGTGTACTAATTTGGTATATTTTAAAAAGAATATTGCAATGTTTTGTTGTTTGTTTTATGGAAGTATAGTTCTCCCTTATAATGCAGTCCTATCCATCTACAACTAAGAAAGCTAATTCGAGTGTGCTCGACTGTGAGATACCCTCTACGTATTTTCTATAAATTAAAAAAAATATTCCGAATCAATCTATTGGGAAATACTAAAATATGTTAAAAGCTATATTTGGTATATAAATATAGTACTATATTGAAAATATACCATAAAGTTTACAATATACCAGATTGTCAGCTAAAGCAACTAAGATCAAGACTTATTATTGCAAAAAATATACCATATTATACTGGGAAAATACTACTGGTATATTGATATAGTACCGCATTAAAAGTATACCACAAAGTATAAAACATTTCAGGCTGTCAACTAAAAAACTTTTTGCCATTGGAAATTATTGAAATTTTTATCTGATCACAACCAAATTTTCAGAAATCATAAATACTGCATTTATTATTATTATGTACTAGTTTAAGAACGCTTTATTCTCGGCTGTTGATGCTTATCAAGAATATTTAATATACTGTTTTGGGTCGGAGATGCTGCCTTCTGCCTGTTACATATATTTAGCGGGTAGCGGGTATAAAAATCTTAATACTAAAGACTACAGCAGCTTAAGAGCTGTTGTTTGCCACACGCAGTTCAAGATTATTTTGCATCTTTAAAAAACCACACCCCTTTAGGTAATATTAAAGCTTTGGGCTAAGACTTAACATCTCGCCGTGTCCGGAGGTGTCGTAAGTGCGGCGGACTCTCAAGCAATGGAATTGAATGAAGCTCAGTCCCACACATTTCCCCTATTTTTCCAATATGCCATCAGAGAGCTTAGCTTATGTCATGCATCGTTTGAGTACTTAACGTTATTTGTTATGCGTTGATTGGCAATCGTTGGTGTTGTGAGTCAGTCAGTTAGTCGATCACTCAATCGGTCAGCTTTTAAAGACGTTTTGGGACAAGCTCCAGCAATATTGATTGTAAGTATCAAGACGACAAAACACAGACATATTTGCAAGCGTAATATATTTATTGTATTTACATAGATAGCAAAAATAAAGTAGCAGCGCTTTTTCATTTTAATTTTGTTGTCTTTCCATATGCATAATGAATTGAAACAAAAGAAATCAGTATTTGGTTTTCAATAAAAACACACACAAAACCCGTTGCAAAGTCTCACACAAGACAAAACAAAACAAAACACGATGCGATGGGAGTGAGATATGGTGGCGGCTAATAGATTAAAACCGCCGCAGACATATATCAAACATCGAAACAATTTTAACAGCTGTTGTGATACTCTAACTGAGAGTCTCAAGTTTTACCTATGGTCGAAACAGTCTGAGGCCTTGCTAAACTGTTCCCACTGACCTCTTTACGAGCAACCTACTAAATAGTTGCAGCTGAGAACAGTTTTCATAGTTTGACGGAGCAGTTTCAAGCCATGGTAAACTGTTGCCACTGACTTCTACAAAACTCTCGCAGCCAGAGCAGTGCTTCAAGCTAAGAGAAGAACTAAGTGCATGAGAACAGTTCTGATTCTTAGCCGAAGTAGTTCTAAACAATACTAAACTGTTCCCACTGACCTGTAAAAGTTCTGTACAAACACATGCAGCTAGAGCAGTGTTTTTCGGGGCATGAGAACAGTTTTAAGCCATGCGAGACTGTTCCCACTGACCTCGTTAGAGTGGCCTTCAAAATAGTTGCAGCTAGAGCATGAGAACAGTTTTGGACCTTTAGTCGTTGCAGCTAGAGCAGTACTTGAGAACAGTTCCTATCTTCAGTATGAGTAGTTTTAAACCATGCGAGACTGTTCCCACTGACCTCAGTACAGGGGCCTACAAAATTATGCAGCTAGAGCATGAGAACAGTTCCGATCTTTAGTCGTTGCAGTACTTGAGAACAGTTCCGATCTTCAGTATGAGCAGTTTTAAACCATGCGAGACTGTTCCCACTGACCTCTAAGAGTTCTCTATAAACACTAGCAGCTAGAGCAGTGCTTTTAAGGTCACGAGAGCAGTATTAAACCACTGCTAAACTGTTCCCACTGACCTCTAAAGTGTGGTCCACAAACAGTTACAGCTAGAGCGGAGCTTCTAGGGTATCTAATAATCGTTATGCGGCGCATAAAACGACGTCACAATGTGTTTGCATTGATTAGTGTCAGTTTGCAATAGTAGACAACGGACAACAGACAACAGACAAGCTGGCAACTGACAACTGACAAACTGCCAACTGGTAGCCGGCATTTGAATGCGGTTTGTGTGTCTGTTGGCTAAATTTACTAACTGTCCGGTTGTCTAGTTTGTCCATTGAGCTGCGTTCGTTGGCTGTTGGTTGGTTGTATTTGTGTTTGTGTTTGACAAACGCTGCCAAAAACGAGCTGAGGTCAAAGCAAAAGCAAAAGCAATGCGGTGTTTAGCACAACCACACATAAAAAAAACAATTGCGGAACAGCCTCACATTATTCGCGATATTTGCGAATGTGCAAAATTGTTTTTAGAGGCTGTCAACTTATTACATATGAACTAATGTACGGTACTTCCCAGCACAGCTTCTCCTACCTTCTTCTCCTCTTTCCCTCCCATTGAATAGTGTCCCATAATGCGATCGACAGCGAATGACGAAGACAAAGTCGAATGTGTCACTCGCACTTTTGCTGCGATTTGTCGCACTCTAGCGAACCGGGAACACACAAACACACACATACACTGAAATGTTGTTTAGGCCAATGCGTGTCGCATTGTCATTGTTGTCTCTGGCAACTAACGTTGGCAACAGCAACCAACAACCAGCAACTGCAGCAGCAACCAGCTGAAGCGTTGTCGACAACAATCCAAATAACATGCGGCGAATTTGCAAACAAACTTCGCATACGCGTTTCGCACACACTTTACGGCTATTTCCACATGTCACTCAGTGTGTGCATATTACGAGCATCTCCAGTACATGCTTTTTTCGTCTTTTGGATATTGCGCCACCTTCTCCACTCCTCCCTTTTTAGACATGCGCTATCTAGTACATAAGATTATCTGTATTGTCTTATCTCGATTAATCAGAAATATCAAAAAAAAGCGAGCAAAATAAATGAGTACAGCTTAAAACGCTTTAAATCACCTTCGATTTTGTTGTAGTTTTGCTTTTTTACAACCTATCAACCTGAACAAAATAAATATTACACGCAAATATGCAGCATAAGTTAGTATTTTCATTTTACAGTATTTTTTTTTACTATGTACAGTATTTTTAGAGCTTATGCAAAAGAAACACATTTATTTTGTAAAACAAAAGTGCATGTAACTATTATCATTTACTAAATGAAAATAAAGCAGTTTTCGTAGACCCTTTTCATTTAAAAAAGTAAAAATGGGTCTATTAGGTTTGTTGGAGATGAAATATCCGCAAATGAACTAATGAGCACAGCTTAAATCGCTTTCAATCATCATCGATTTTCAATCCCAAGTAATATATACTACACAAATAAGCAGTTCGTCTGTTAGTATTTTCATATTACAGTATTTTTTTAGTATTTACAGTATTTTTAGTGCTTATGGTCACAGCAAAAGAAAAACATTTATATAGTAAAACAAAACTATTTTCATTTACTAAATAAAGCTTAAGCTATTAATGTCTTTTTAGACCCTTTTCTTAAAAAAAATAAAAATGGGTCTATTAAGTTTGTCGAAAGTTGAAATATCCTTAGCAGCCAGAAACAAATATCTCAGACCACATAAAACATAAACTTATATTATGAATCAGCTTCCGTCTGTCCGTATGAACAACTAGATCGCAACGTCTCTATCAGATACAGACACCAAACTTAATATATATGCTTAGTTAAACATCATACTTTATAAGTTTATTTTAGATATTTGATATCTGTTTGCCAAATTCCGCAAGAGAACTACTAGGAAACCTAAATCGAATTTGTTTTCCCTATGATATTTATTTTATCGGGTTCCTAACGATGATGTATTTTTTTGGTGTAGTATTTGATTTGGTTTTTTTCTTTCCATAATCAAGTTTTTAGTTGCAGTGCGCTTTCAAGGAAAGTTCAAAGTTTCATATTGTTTTTAGTTTTAATTAATTTAGAGTTGATTTTTAATGATCCTAACAATATATTCGTTGACTCATCACTTTATGTATGTGCAACTTACAAATTTTGTTTAACGTTTTAATAAACAATAAAAAGGCTTAAAAGTGAAGGGTCTATTACAGTCCAAATGACTGAAGCTTTCTTACGTGTTTTAATCTATGCGTATATGTAAATGTCATTGAAACCAATTTGATCTTCTGCTGCTGCACTGAACGACATGAGAATCGCAGAAAGAGGCGCTAGCTGAGTGACAAAAGCAGACAAACATTCGCTATCTCCCTCTCTCTCTCTCTCTCTACTAACTGTGCCCTGCCTTGTTCGCGAGTGGAATGCAAACGCGTAGCTTGAAAATTGACGAGGCTAAAGCCAACAACCGACAGCCAACAGCCAACAGCCACAACTAGCCGCAAGTTTACGGGCCAGTTAGTTAGTTGGCCTGGTCTTCATCGCTTAATTCAATGGGTAAACATTGAAACTGAAAGTTGGACGTCGCCAGACAATTTTTATTTACTTAATTAACGCCCAAACGCATTAACGCAGCAGCTACAGAATCAAGCGATTCGAATCTAGTATCCATATTTCTATCACTGCTAATGCGTTAAAAACGCTACAAAACAAACGCTTTACACCCCAAGGTTCCAATCTACATAGACAGAAGTTGTCATGTAGATGTTTGGGTAATTAATTTGATATAATTAAAGAGACTCTTAGGCAACCTTAACAATAATATCGTGTGGCCGAAGAATAAAGTTATTAAATATACAAGATCGCATTCAACATTTTGTAGTTAACAGGAAAACCTTTGCAAGGGGGATTTTTTAATGATGTTTGTTTGTTTTTTCTCTTTTTTTGTTTTTGTTTTTTTAGCCGCTTAAATTACGCTGCATCATTTTGAGTTTAATAGCAAACTGGAATACAAAATCAACCTGAAACTGAACTACGTTTCTTTTAGCTGCGGTTTTCAAGCGTCATTGTAAAAAGAGTTTCGTGTGTTTTGCTAATGGAAGCGGCGACCTTGCTCAAATCTATCTACACACATTTTTATACATTACTCTACTCTATTTTTCTATTTTTGCCGGGTCACGGCTGACATTAGTCAAAGGATTGAACTACAAATTCAAATAAAGAGAAATTACATTCAATTTCAATTTGCTGCAGCTTCCAAAATGTGAAGGGCAAACGCAATAGGCAAAACAACAAAATATTAATAGATTTCTTGCTGCAAAGCGATTGTTAAATTTACCATCAATTTTAATGAAGATTAAAATGAAGAATTTACGAATAAATTAAAAACAAAGATGCCAAATATGCTTTAAAAATTTGTAGTGCATAAAGATTTTACAATGGAAAATAAAACGTTTTTCGATTACAATTCAATTATAAATTCAAAATATGCGAAGGGAAACTATTCAACTACTTTTATTTTAATACCCGCTACCCATAGGGTAAACGGGTATTATAACTTTCTGATAGCTTAATTTTCTGAAAATTTGGTTGCGATCAGATAAAAGTTTTTGAAGTAATTTAGGAAATAATTTTGTATGGAAAAAAACGCTTAATGCAATAGTAGCTATGGCTGACTATATGACTCAATATACCAAATATACCATTAGGTATATTTTTGTATTTTGCGGTATATAATTCCGGTATATTTTAAGAAATATCAAATACACTCTGTGGTATATTTTAAATATTTTGCGGTATATTTTGAATGTAATACTATATCTATATACCAAACATAACCCTCAGAAGTTTATTTATTATTTTTTTTTTTTTTGTATATTTTAAGAATACTGCAATATCGATATATATATATATATAATATAGCATTCGGTATTTTTAGTATATTATTTTGACATAGTTTAAGTGTATTACGACACTGTTTTGCTCTGATTCAAAATGGGTAGCGGATGTTTCGCATTATATATTATATAAATTCCATACAAAAAGATTTATAATATACATTTTGTATCTGTGATGTTATAATTCTATTTTGTTTGTTCGGATGGTTTACTTAATAAATAAGAAAACAAATTCAACTACTTTTGGAACACATTTTTGTGGAGCTTCTTCCAAGGCTGATTGCAGGCAATTCAAAGATTTAGTTCTAAACACTTGCAACACTAGTCTAATGCGATGGCCATTTGCATAATAATGCCATTGACTATATATACAGTTGGTTTCAATTTCGCTGACATCTTCAATAAATTAAGAGCCGGCTGGCTAGTGGATGTGACCGCTCCCCTGCGAATCTGCCGGTAAACCAGTTTCGATGTCAATGAATGAGATCCAACTTTAGCTTCAGCTTCAGCCTAACCAGGCAACATTTTTTTCTTCTCATTTTTGCCTCGACTGTTGAACGCGTAATTTGCTAGCAATTACAGAATCAAGTTCCATTTCAGGTTTCAGATAGTTTCGATTACTCAGGTGCTGTCTGTCCGTCTGTCCGTCCACCGTCTGTCCGTCTGCACGTATGTTTGTCGCGCTGTCCGCGTGTAAATAACACTTGTTTTCCGCGGTGGCATTCAGATAAATTAATTGACAAACTGCGATTGGCATAATTAGCGAGCGTTTTGAGATCTGCGCCAGCGGCATGCCATCAATTTGTCAAATGATTTCACGATCATCATCATCAGCGAGAGCAGCAGCAACAATTGCACTCGATTGATCGAATCGTTAATTCGTTTTCAATCAATCTATTATTGATGAGCAATATTGATTGCATTTGGTTGCACTTTATTGGACACAATTTATCTTCACATCTGCTAACTATCTTTGTGATTTATCCAATTATATTCACATTAATAATCTTATTAGATATTCATTTATTATTTTAATTCACCGGCGAGGGATTCCCATGAATAAGCTCTTCAAATCTACGGCTTCATATGCAAATATGAATTTTTGTATACTGACGATCGAATATTTAAAGAACATAATTTTATTATTTATTTATTTAATATTTTTCGAGCTTGATTGCGTAATCGAAAAGCTGCTTAGCTGCACAAATTTGTGCGGTAATTTTTAATTAAAGCGCAGACATGTTTTGCCGGCATTCCCGCAATCGCAATTAAACAATAAATGCGGAGAGATATTTGAATATGGGTAAATCCAAAAGGGGGAAATCAAGTGATTAGAGATTCACAGTTAGTTACTACATTTAAACATACACTGTTAATTATCGATAAATACATCGACAATCGATTTGCTCTTTTTCTTAAGTTACTCATTCGCAAGCACCCAAAAGTACGCAATAGTTTTTTTCATAGCCTACAGCTCGTCGAATGAATATGAATGGTTAGGATGGCTTTTCTATTTGCTCTGTCTAAATAATTAGGCTAATAAGCTGCTAGACATGATCTGCTTAGATTGCTGTTGAAGGTATTGTGATGATTGCTGTGTCGCTGTTGCTCTGTGCTGTGTCTCTTAGTTTTGCGCCGCCTTTTGCCCACTTTAATTAGCACAAGTGGCAGGCAGTCGTAAAAGCGAAAAACGTTGCCTACTTTCAGGCGACCATTAAAAATTAAATGCATATCAAAGAAACAACTGCCGCCACCGGGCAGAGAGCGGAGTGAGGGTAAGGAAAGTGCAGAAGACGACAGCAAGCACAAGGCTTTTCCTCTGGCTTAAGTAAAAGAGACACTAAAATATTACGTGCACACACATGCCAAGACCTCGATGATGCGACAACCAAAGATGATGATGGGCAGCAAGCAGCAGCAGCAAAAGCAGCACCAGACGACATCGCCCCGAAGCCATAAGAGCTCAGCGGAGCAATCAAGCAAAATGAGGTGCATTTTTCGAGGCAGGGCAGAATAAAATAATGCCCAAAAATAATCAGAAGGCGACAAAATGTTGCATATAATGCGGCGACGACTCCCTCAAGGCAGGCAGTGGAAGGATGGATGGATGGATGGATTGGATGGATGGTTGAAGAATGTCTGGCTTGGTTTTCGGTCTCGTGTTAATTATTTTGCTAAAATATCAACGACAACAACGTCGACAACAACAACAACAACGACAGCCAAATTTGACAAAATTTGATGTGCGCGCCCCCGAAAACTGAAATGAAAAATCGCAATCGCAATTTCCGGCGCTCCGATAACCGCTGGCTATATATTGTGTGCATATAATATATATACATCTAGATATCTAGATATATTTTGTGTATATTTATAACAATGCGAGCACAAGCACAGGCGGAGGCGGACGGACAAGCTAGCTGGCTGACAAGGCGGCTTAATGAGTGACGTCTGGTCATATTAGATCCGATGCATGACATTTTCTAGCTGCTGCTGCTGCTGCTTCTGTGTGAGTTATGGCGCATTAAGCTGAGTTCCAGCCAAAGGGATGAGGAGAGGAGAGGTAGCATTTTTGTTGTTTTATGGGAGACTTGGCCTAGGGTTGAGTTTGCGGGGCGGGGGGGAAAGGTTTTGGTACCATCTTCTACTTGGCATTTGCATTATTCATGTGCTCACTGCCTCTCCCTCTCTATCTCTCTCTCTCTGTGACGCTGTAGTTTTATTTTAAAGCCCAAGCGTTCATAAAAACCCAACTGACAAGTGCATTGCCAGGTCGATGGGTGAGCGCAACTAAGACATACCCTATAGAGAGAATTAGTCCTCTCATAGTAATGGAAAATATGGCTAAGCTTAAGCTGATTCTCTAGACAATTTAACGATAATACCGAACTAAACGAAGCCCAAGGAATATACATGATTGATTCGCATTGATCGACATCTTTTCAGCTCACCTGATGCTCAAAACGCATTGGCGTTTCGTTGTTCCTAGAGTGTTGAGTGTTGAGGTTACTGCATTTCTCCATTTCTTGTTGCATTTTACGTTCCTCCAACGCTTTTGATGGCTTTTTCGAGGCGTCGTGTGTTGATGCTGATGCTGATGACAGCGCGGCTACCATGATGAAGTTGTCGTTCATTGCAATGAGTACGCTGTTGATGATAATCGCCACCATGATGATGATGATGATGATGAGGCGAGCAGCCAACATCGCTCGTTAACTTGCCTTTAAGTCAAGTTGTTTGACAATCTGCCCAGCAACGGCAACGGCAACGGCAACGTCAACTGCAACAAAAACAAGTAGGAAAGAAGTGTTATAAATTGCATTTAGTGTCGGGCCAAGTCATTGGTGATTTGTTATGGCTGCCAGCCATGAAGAGAGTGAAGAGGCAAAAGGTCAGGCCTAGCCCAAAACTGAAAGTCCGCCGCAAGACCGAAATGCACACATTGATGAAATGCCAGTGGCAAGAAGAGCACAAGTTTCCTTGCGCATATGTAAATTGGGGGTGAATGCGTTTCGAGTGCCAACTGGGCAACAGAGCCCGAGCCCGGGAATTGTTTACAAATTTCATACAAAATGCTCAAAGGGAGACACAGAGAGTGGAGGGAGGGGGAGGAGGAGATAGAGTCCGAGCCGAGGCCTAGATGTGGATATGCTAAAATAACGCGGCAGTCATAAACTAAAGACTTTGTTTACAAATTAAATGCAACATGCAACAAGCGACAGCGACAGCGACATCGACATCTTCATCCAATGGAGACCGACCAAAGCCCCCGAAACGAAAAGCTCCAAGCAAAGAGATATGCACACACAGATACACCGCAGAGACCAGGCGAGAGGAGATCCCGGGCTGCTTATGAATGCGCCAAGCTGCCCAGATGGACGACAGAGGCAGCGACTCAGACTGCCTGGATATGCATTGCACCCGGACCTAGGTGCGCTCCTGGCGCTTGGGTGTGATGTCTGTGTTCTTGTTGTTGTTGCTGTTGTTTCTTCGACTCGAAGTCGAAGTCAGAGTCTGACTGTGGCTCATGCCCCATGTACTTTATGCCCACGGTATGCAAAGCAGGGCGGCCCGCTCTCTACAGCTACATGTGTTTTACATGAATTTTAAATGATATGTTAAATAAAATGCGCAGCTAAACAGCCGACGGGCCCAACGATGACGACGACGACGACGACGAATGCGTGGACAACACGCAGCGAACGGCCAAAACGGTTCGACGGCCGCTTGTGGGTTGCGGTCGAGGACGAGGACAAAGATGAAGATGAAGTCGGGGAGTTGAGAAAGCGCCAGCGCAGGCGAGAGACAAGACACAGTCAACAGTGGGTCAAACTGCGGATAGTAAGACATTATTAGTAACTTTAAGATAGAAATTATATAAATTATCTTTAAAACTAAACATTTTTTCTTACTCTTTTATGCTAAAGCTAGCTCTTAAAACCAACGCTACATTTTAGACTGTCAACTTTAATAAGTTTAGTTTTATAGAGCTGATATTTAGAATGCTGCAAGTACTAGCTTTTAAATAAGGTAGAGTTCAGTTTGTTGTCCCAACTTTTCTCTAATTAAATAAAGCACGTTTTGCTTTCAATGCTTTTAAGGAAACTACTTAGCTGATGTCATTGATATTATTAAATTAAAAATTTATGAGTATTGTCATTTAATTTAAAGAAATTTCATAAATATAACTTTTAAATTAAGCCTGAGTTATTTTTATAACATATTTAATATATGTTAAATTCAATTTAGTCAAATATTAAAAACCTGATAGATAAAATATTGAAGTTTGACTTTGCAAAATGATGTTACATAGCTGACTGTGTATTCTAACTATAATATTATAGTTTTGAAAAGGAAACAACTGCTGAATTGCTTGAATGATTCGAGACCAATGTGCGGGGGAATCTAAAACTATGCAAAGTTTATGCGAATCTAAAATATTTGCGCTGCACATGCGCATGAACTCAAGACTCAATTGTTCAGATACATTTATATCTTAAATGCAGGCAAAACTGGGCGCTGCTGATGCCGCTGCCGCTGCTGCTGCATGGTGCATGCGGCATGTGGCATGCTGCACCCGCTGGCTGCAGTCGCATTTGTGTTGTTGCAGCTGAACTTGAAGTTGTTGCGACTCAGAGAGTCGAAGTCGAAGTTTTGCCGGCTGCTGCTTCAGCCTGATGCTATCAATTCAAAGTCAAATGGGGGGACAACAAAACAAATCGGCGCTGCATCTATAATGAGCCAGGCCAGGCCAGGCCTAGCCAGACCAGACCGGGGCAGAGTAGAGCAGAATAGAGCAAGCGTAGCTTGGCCAAAAGCCTGACATCAGTCCCCAGCAGTTTGAATCTAAAACGTTGGCCATATGGCTTTCGGGCCTGTTGTTTTCATTTTTGACTTGCATGCGCGCTCATTGAGTTGTTGTTGCTGTTGTTGTTGCACGATGTCTGACTAGGGACACCCACCCAACACACACACACACACACACACACACTCACACGCAACGTTGTGCGTTGCCGCAAGGAAATCTGTGTCCAACTTCAAATCCAACTCAAACTCCTGGTACAAGTCGCATTTTTTTGCTGCTCTCCGTACTCCACGTTTAGATTGGAAAATTGTTGAATGCCGCACAATTGAATCGCCCAGGACCATAAATGTCTTTATTATGAGCCAAGTGCCTCAGCCAATTTGCTCAACTTAGCGAACTGTTGATTCCAAACTGTCAGCGTAGATCTCAATTTTCAGCTGAATCATAAAGAGAGCTTTAGTATAAAGGTTATTTTGATATGTCAACCGTACTTACATTATCTGTATGAATTCCGAATCCGATTATTTGCAAAATTGACCTCATTTCTTTTAGAGGGAAGGCATAGCATTTAATTGACAGCATTACCAAGCAAGCTCCAATAACTGTGCCAAAGTGCAAAACGCGCAACACCCACAAAACACCCAATCATGCAACACCTACAACAAACGGCAACTTCAACTGCAACACAACTGCACACAACTCAATGCTGGGCATTAAATTGCTGATGCCGCAAATGCAGGCAACAATTTCATTAAACACAGAGCGCGGTCATCGCAACTGGCAAAGTGGCAACTGCCAACTGGCAGCAGCAGTAATAGAAAAGGATCCGTCCAAAACTCGTCTATTGAACACCCGAATTTGCAATTTTCGAGTTAGGCTTCGTTTTGGCCAGGCCCACAAATGGTGGGCGAACAAATTACAGCCTTGCTGCAACAGCAATAAAATACACTTGGAGAAAAAGTGAATATAAAACAACTAAGAATGTGGGATATCAAATAAAAACACAACAGTGCGGTATTACTGAAATATACCAAATTATTATACCGCAAAAATAAGAATATATACCAATGGTTATATTCAAAACATACCAGATTCTTAGCCAAAGCTAATAAGATCCGTAAAAACCCTTCTACCCTACAGAGACTGGGTATAATCAGTAGTTTAAACAAATGGAATCTTTTTGAAAAAGAAGAAGCCTTCTGCTTGTTACATAACAAGTTATAATAAGGGGATCTGTGTTAAAAACAAATTATTGGGACATCCTCAGATTTATCCACACAGATTTGAAAAGAATGAAGTAAATTTTTTCTAGCAGTGCATGTTTAAGACCGCAGCATTGTGTTTTTGGGGCAACAGAATCTCTTTAACACTTAACACGTCAACACACGGCTCGTCACGGCTCATTGACTTGAGTTTCCCATCGAGCCAAAACAAGAATTGTGATTCGAAATGAAAATACAAAAACAAAAAGAATGCTGCGGTGTTTTCCTTTTACTGACATGATTATCCGACTCGCCGCTGGATCGATCAATGCGAATACACATGTGTGTGTGTGTGTGTGTGTGTCGATGATGTGGATATCATAGATGGATGGTTAGATAAGATTGCACATGATTGTGCCCCGCATTGCAACTTGCAACAAGCAAAGAGGCAAGCAGACAGGCACTTGCTTGGCGTGCTAAGCTTGTTGTGCTGCATGCAGCATCTATCGATCGATCGATCGATTATTATCTATTTTGGCAGAAATCGATCGTGATCGATTTAGGGCTGCTGCTGCCACGACGACGCACGCTCCACGCTGTTGCTACAAAGGTTAAGTGGCAAAATGCCTCAAAAACAAAAACAAAAAAAAAAGTAACGAAAAATCTTGTCCAGTCGCCGTCGCCGTTGCGCCGTTGCTGTTGCGCCGCCAGCATGCGTGCTGTGAACAAGACCAACAGACCGCCCATTGCCCAATTTCCCATTTCCCCCATTTGCCGTCTTCTTCGCTCCAACTGTACAATATTCCACATTCATTCACATCCGCAAAGTTGTTAATGTGGCATCAACAACTCCCGCCTTGGGGGCAGGCCACAACTTGCACACGAATTCGCCACAACTATTTTCTTGCCTTTCTTTTTTTTCGTATTTTTGGGCGCGGCAAGTGGCAAAAGTCGAATGAAAAGATTTAAGCAGATTCACACACACACACATAAATTCTTACTTGCATAAAGATCCGAAATCAACCAAAGTCTGTTGGCACTTTCCGCTTGGTTCCGCTTTATTTCCATGGCGAATCGCACCGTTTGTTGCACTTTCATAATAATCTCATAGATTTCGTTTAAGTATTCACAATTATTTCACAACACTTTGAGCACAATTAGTTTTTCTTAGCTTTTCAGCCGCGTCACTTCATATAAGCAGTTACGGCCAGGGCTACATAGCATAATTACGCGATATTTTGGCAGCCTATGTCGATATTGGCACGTTATGTGATAATTTATCGATTTACTCCTTATAAGCGTAAGGATACATAATATTTAATATTCATTTAATGTATATATTTATAATTTTTTTAGTTCAAATTCTTTTCACATATTATATTTTCAACACTTGATCAAGCCACTCTTCCCCCACTCAAAATCTATCGATAGCGATAGACAAGGACAATATCGCATTAAATTCAAAATCAATTAATATCGTTTGCAAAACCAAGCAAGCGAAAGTATCGATATAAAGAACAAATATAAAAAGAACGAAAACAAATTAAAGATGGCGTTGCCTTTTCGATTTATTTCAACGGGCATAAATGTTTTGTTGGAAGTCAGCATTTTTCTGCTCTCATACTAAGTGTGATAAACAAAAATTTTCGTTTTTATGTCAAGGCTGTGTGTGTAAACCAAAAAACAGAGATAAATAATCTGGACGTGAATTAATATAGAACGAGCCGAAAAAGAAGACACAATCAAAATGCCAGTGGATGAGAAAGCATATTTCGAGGACCAGCCGGGCAAAAAGTTTGATCGCTGCTTGGCCAATGGGATTGTTAAGGGCGGCGGTGGCTTTGTCGTTGGAGCTGTCATTTCATTGTTGTTTCTACGCCGACGCATGTGGCCAATATTGCTGGGCACTGGTTTTGGCATTGGCGTTGCCTACAAGACATGCGAGAAGGATCTGGAGACATTCAAGTAGAAGGCAAAACAGAAGAAGAAAGCAACGTAACAATGACGATAGAAGTAAACGCAGACACACACACACACACAGACACATTCACAAGCTGACATATAGATGTTTAAACTGAAGCCGAAGTCGCCCGAGCAAAGCCGAAGTCGAAGCTTAATAATTTGGTATTAAATGATTAGGCGAATGTGTCTCCTTACTCACTCACTCTCTTTGATTTCGACGAGGTATTTTTAATGTTGTTCGCTGCTTGTTGTGCGACTGCCAATTAAAATTCAATAAAAATACATGCAATTCCAATGAAAATGATGCACTACGCGCTTATCACAAAATGGGAAATCTTCAAATCGCGGGGCATGACTAGAAGCAATCAGTACGAGTTCCATGTAAAACAGTATCTCACTCCGATCCACAAAGAGAGCGAGAAAGAGAGAGAGAGAGAGAGGCAAGTTAAAAATCTTTTTCGTTTTTTTTTGCTGTTGTTTTTGTTTTTCGTTAGCCGGGTCAGCAACAAAGTCAAGTGCAACGGCAGCAACAGTGAAGCCTTGCAACGTCTGTGGCGGGACTCACGTTTCGTTGGGAGCGCAGCAGTAGCCGAAACTCATGTTGCATGCAACCTGGTCGCCGCTGTCTGCCTCGTTTGCCCGTCACATAATCTGCTCCAAATCAAAATTGCTTATTAAACGTGGAGCTCGTGGATCTGCAAGCAGCAAGCAGCAAGTTGCAAGTTGCGAGTTGCAAGTGAAGCTGCTGGGCGCCCTGCCGCTGCTGGAGGCTGAAGCCGAAGCCGAAGCCGAAGCTGAGGCTGAGGTATGGACATCGACATCGACATGGACATGGACATGGCCTGGACTGCGTAGCATCCAAAACGAATCTGTCGCAGTTGCTGTGTTGTGTTGCCGTACGTAGTTTGCTGCTGCTGCTGCTGCCGAATTCTGTTGCACAGTTGTGTTGTGATCACGATTGCCAAGGTTCGAAGGGGGCCTCAATAAGCCAAACATCTTGATATGGCGATGCGAAGCGGCGCTACAGGCTGCACATTGATCGACGACTACGACGACGACGACGTGCAAAGCTGCCAATGAACCAAGACTAGCCTCTGGTTGTGCTGCTGTCTCTCTCTCACTCTCGCTTGCTCTACGCTTGCCCTCTGAACCCGATTGCATTTTGTATACATATATTATATATATATATTATATAATTGCCGGCCATAGCTTTCGGCTCAATCTCTGACCAACTCAGTCAGTCCATCCATCCATCCATCGATGGACACTCGAGATTGTCATGGCATCGACATTCGACGCGCTGCCTCTTTTGCCTATCACCAACTGGGCATCAACATTGCCTCGCCTCGCCTTCGTTTTTGTTTTTGGCTTGCTTGATATGATGATGGCCACTTTCCAGGAAGCCGCCTGGAAAACTGCAAACTGAACTTTTCGCATTAGCACCACGTCGATGTGTGCATCGGAAATTAAAGCGATTGACCGGCTTTTCTCCTCCTTGCTCTCTTGCCTTGTTCTATAGATTAGTTCTGGCCAAGATCGCCGCGATCTACAGCGGATCCTCGAAAGCTGATTTTGCCGATTGTTTGCCATTTTTTTTTTTCTTATTGTGAATATTAAGTTTATGCTTTGTGCTATTCCCGTAATTGCCACTATACATTTAAGTAGTAATGAAGTGTTGCAGTCCACTCGACTGAGAAGACCCTTTACTGATAATTTCAACTGGATTAGTCACTATTTGAGAAAGCTTAGATATAAAATGCAATCTCTTTATTTAAGATTTGGTGAAGTTAATATACAGCCTGTCTATCAAATATGTAAGTTACCAATTATATTTATCTAATTTGCAGCTTTAAGTACTGCAAGTCTACTCGACTGTGAAAGACCCTGTACTGTTTTGATTTGTTGTTAAAAGCTTAGCAAACAGAAAATCTAATAATCAATTCTGATATTAAATTAAGCTACTTCAGTTTTACTAAAAGACAGTTCAATATATCGAGTCTACTCGACTGTTATAGACCCTTTACTGATTTCATTTTTTGTTGAACGCGAAGCAAACAGGAAATGTAATATTAAATTCTCAAATTATATTAAGCTACTTCAGTTATAGAGTTTAATATTGCGAGTCTACTCTACAGTTAGAGACCCTGTACTGATTTGATTTGTCGTTGAAAGAGAAGCAAATAGAAAATTTGTTATTCAACTCTTTAATTAAATTATGAGACATTAGTATTACTGAAGGAGAGTTTAATATGGTGAGTCTACTCTACAGTTAGAGACCCTGAACTGATTTGATTTGTTGTTCAAAGAGAAGCAAACAGTTAATTTAGTATTAAATTTAATATTTTACTGCAAGAGAGTTTTATATATTATGAATATTTGCAGCTTTCAATATTGCGAGTCTACTCGACCGTTAGAGACTCTGTACTAAAATGAAATGTTAAACGACAACAAAGACCCTCTACTAATTACTAGATTTATTGATAGAGCTAAACGAAACACATATTTAAGTAATTTAGTTCAAGGCTTAACTAAAAGACTGCTTGATAATAATGTGATGAGAGATCTCTGAGCGACAAAAGTTACTCCATAGCGGATTACAGCAGAGACTGTTGCGCAATGTCGGATCGATTGGGAATTGCAGCTCAGTTTTCTTATTAGTTTTCTTTATTGCTTTTCCCTCACTGACTTTCTCAATTTACGTGCGCTTGACAATCAATTGCAGGTCTGTGCGCATATTTTGTGCTTTTTAAGTGCTGCAGAGAGATCTCCAGTTACTCGAGCAGTTGGACAACATGTGTTTGATTTTGATGGGCTGCTTGCTTTGCGCTCCAAACTGCAAACGATCTTGACAAACAAAATACAACAAGAAAAAAAGAAAAACCAAGCAACCAACCACAAAAAAAAGAACAGAAAAAAAAATGGAAAGGTTCCCAAGAAAATTTAGATCAATTTTCCTAATTTACTTGAGCACAGCGATTGCGTGTCGTGGCGTGAAAAACGGCACTTGAAAATTCCTACAGCGCTCTCCGAAGGAATCACACTCAATGTGATCGCGCCAGCCAGCGGGGGGAAGATGAACTCGGATCAGAGCTTGGCAGTCTCAGCAGCGCCAGAAGAAGCAGCAAACGCAGACGCAAAGCGAAGATGGAGGCAAACAAGCAAAGGAAGCGCCACATAGCGATGGATGACTTGAATATACCCGGTAAATGTAGCTGGAAGAAATGAATACGAATAGAGTATCTTTATTTTTTATCTACTTATTAACTTAAGACACTATACAACACTTGTATTAAGTTATTGTTAACAACACTTGAAATTAAAGTAAGAGAGTGAACAAAAGCTCGATAATAATAATCGGTAAATCAAAATTGTAGTCGATATTCTATATTATGAAATTCTATATAATGTAATTAAGTTAAAATAAATAAAAAATGTTGCTTGTATAATTCCTACTTATTAATTTGTTAGCTCTAGCGCTAATACTCTCTAAAATGTGAGTATTTATATTTGTGGAGAGTATTATTTAGTCGCTGCTTATGTAAAGTGCTTATATACCCTTGTAAACTACTCGTAGCGGGTATAAAAATAAATCACGACTCAAGTTTCGAAAGCGCGAAACTGTTACCAAAGCACTTAAACTTAAATTGGCCAGCGACGCCGACGACGACGACTTAGGTAACATAGTAAACTGAGCCACAACAAGAGAGAACAGAGATGCAGCGAGTCCAAGTGCAGACTGAGTTGGGGCTAAATTAGAAATAGTGTAGATAGATACGCCAATAGAATTTATAGCGGCTGCGCGTAGCCTGCGTCGCGTCGTCATGATCATGCAGCACCATCTCGAGCATCGCGCAGACTCCCGCACCCATCAGAGTGAACGAGAGAGAGAGAGGGAGAGATGAAGAGGGAGAGAGAGAGAGGGAGAGGGAGCAGGTTAATTTTGGGCACGACGCGCAGCCCAACGATGATGATGACGCTGATGATGGCAACGCACGAAGCAACTGCTGCAAACTTTTGGATTTGGGTTTGGTTCTGAGTCTGAGTCTAACTCTGAGTCTGAGTCTTGGCCTGGTCATGTCCAACGTGCACGGTCTTAAGCTTAAGTTTAATGGAACCAATTGAAGATATTTTGTGGGCAAGTGATAAAGTTGTATGCCCAGTAAGTCAGCTAGCCAGAGAGTGTGAGAGAGAGAGAGATAACATTGGTGGGTGCAAGCAGGAAGCGGCCTGCATTTTTCATCAACAGCTGAGTTTCCCCGAGATGGTTTCACGAACCCATTAAATGATGCGTAAGCTTAAACGTGATCATGCGTTCGCTAGACCAGCGAGGGGAACGATCACAGATCACACGATCTTGATACGCAGCAGCAAGCCACAACAACAAAGCTAAAACTGTAGCTGGAGCTGGAGCTGGAGCTGAAGCTCAAGCTAAAGATCTTAGAAAGGGATCGTGAAAATTACCCAAGTTCAACTTGCAAAAAAAAAAGAAAAAAAGCAAAAAACTACGTACGCAGCTGAATTATGTGCAAAAGAAAAAAGTTGAAGAAATTGTGGTTGCATTTCGTGCGGCGGCTTGTTAGCCATATCCAATAGAATTAGACAGCTTAAGCTCTGTTTAAACGGTTAAGCGGATAAAACGCATAAACTCCAAGCGAATGACAGACATTTTGGTGTCGAATGCCATATAATAACTGCTGTACAATTCACGATTATATAAGACAAATGTCAAGCAACGACTTGAGAAAAATCGAATTAAACTAAAAATTATTTAGAGTGTTTATTCATTTCTACAACCTTCGATGAACATGTTTTTAAATTTTAAGAAGTAGTAGGTAAAATTATAAATGCAAGAATAAAATTATTTATTACATTTATAATTACAAATTAAATAAAAATATAACAATAATTTTTAAGCTTTAAAATACTTTATTATATTTCTAAATACAAATTAAATTCAAATTAAAATATAACAATAGTTTTTAAACCTTTAAATATAAATTAAAATTAAGAGCCAATACAAATGTCGTATTAAAAAGAAACATAAATGATATACAAGAAATATAAATACTGTTCTTAAAACATGGATGTGACTCTACTAAAAGTTGCAGTCGCAAAACTTTATTTTTATTTGATTATCATTTTAAAATATGTACACACTTAAAATTTAACGGTACACACTTAAAGTATTTACATATGTACACACTGAAAATTAGTATGTACACAATTAGTAGTGAGAAAAAGAATAAAGAAGCAAGATCACATTTTGAGTTTGAAATAAATAAAATTCATAAAACTATAATTCTGCCACAGTTGCTATTTTTTAATATATATTTATTTGTGTATTGTAAAGAATGAAACCTATAAAGAAGTTATTTAATGGCTAATAGCTAATAATAATAATTAAAAGTTAATCTCATTCCAATAATTTGAAGTAAATTCCATAGATTCACTTCTTAAATACTTTTAATATTATAATTTCTAATTAATTGGAAACCAAAAGTGCAGCAACTATATAAAGTATTATGTTAGTCACCATAGCGATTGAAAGAAGCATTTATTTATATATAGTAACTGTTTTACTAAAATGTAGAATCTGAATGTATACAAAGTTTTGACTAATTTGGCCCCTTATAATTTTAATGTTTGTTCAAAGTTTATTTCTAGGTCAAAGTTAATTTGAATTCGCAAAATTCAAAAAAGAAACTCAAGGAAATTATCATTGCTCGACACAAAACTGGATTACTGAAATTTGCTGCACTTTACATCACTGTTTTTAATTGGCATGGCAAACAACAAGTGCGAGCGAGAGAACAAGAGACAAGGGGGTGTCGATTGTTCGGTTCGATAACGATTGCAGTTGGGATTGGTTTTGCTCAGCTGAGCAGTGTTGAGCAGCAGTTCAGCAGTTGGGCAGGCAGCAAAATGCCTGACCTTACGCAAAAGCCATTTTGTGACGTCACGGCGCCGCGGCTTTTGCTGTTGTTGTTTTTGGCTTTGGTGTTGCGGTCGGTGCTGCCGCTGCTGCTGCTGCTGCTTCCGCCGCTGTCGCCAATCAATCAAACGGACGTCGACGTCGGCGTTTTCGTTGCGGTTGTTGTTGCTGCGGCTTTTATTTATTTTGGCTCATTTTTACGCTTTATGCACTGCGCACTGTGCCGCAATTTGCCGACTTTGGCTTCTCCCTCCCCTCCTTCCCACGCTCCATCCTCGTCACACTCGCACTCTGCCAAGCAACAAAGCAACCACCCTTTTTATCTGTTGCTTGTCTCTTGTCGTTGTCTTCGTCTTCTTCTTCGTCTTCATTTTCGTCTGTTGTTTTTGGGCTTCTTTCTCCACTTCCACTTGAGACTGTTTTCTGCTGTAGCTGTTGTTGTTGTTGTTGTTGCTGTTGTTGTAGTGTGTGCTGGCCATTAAATTTGATACCCACTTATTTGGCCAATAAAATTAACCTACCTCAACTTGTTGGTGCCCAAGCTCAAAGTACGACCAACGACCAACGACCACAGGGCCAACTTGGGTTCAGTTCAGTTCGGTTTAATGTGTGCCGTCATTTAACTGGCCCTCCTCATGTGTGTCGTCGTCGTCGTCGTTGTCGTTGTTCAGCAACCTGGGTTGGTCTCCCTCTCCCTCTCCCACTCCATCTTCCATTTCATCTCCTTCTCACTCTGTTATGCACTTCCTCTGCCCCTCTCTATTTCATCTCTCTCATTCGTTTTCTTTCTTGATTTGAATGCGCCTAATAAGCCATGGGCTGAAATGTTAGTTGTTGCCCCTGAAACGAGAAATAAATCAAATATTTAACAAGCTAAACGTTAACAGTTTTCCTTTACGTTTTAATTGCTTCGACATGTGTAAATATGCTAAATAATACAGTGCTGCTTTCTAAAACGAATTGATGATATTTTGAAAGCTTAAGCAATTGCAAGTGTCAAGCCAAGGTTTTTTGTTTCTGCGAAAATTTACCTTTAAGTTCTTTTGATATTTCTCCCAACTAACATAACTAACATATCTTCGTTCATCTTGGTAGATCATATTATTTTTTCATTTCTCGCATTATTTAAATGAATTTATTTAAATCTAGTATTAAAAGCAGAAATTGGTTACACTAAAGTAAATTAATTATAAAATAGCCTAAAAGCCTTAGTTCATTGAAGATTCAGAAGAATTAAGAAATTGTATTCGTTATAACAATAAATATAATAATATTACTCCTTGGAAATTAACAAAACTTTATATCTATATTTTTACAAGAACTAAAAAACGAATAACGATATACCAAACATACCATTTGGTATATTTTTAGTATTTTTTTTTTTTTTTTTTTTTTTTTAGTAATTTCGGTATATTTTGAAAATGATACCGCAATATTTTGCCTTTATTAAAAATGGGTAGCGGGTACCTCACAGTCGAGCACACTCGACTGTAACTTTCTTACTTGTTTTCATTCTATTTTGAGATTTTGGAATTATATATGACTAATTTTCGTAGTATTTTAAAGTGTTCATATTTTAAGAACACAATTTTTAAGACAAATCTTCAAGATTTTAGAAAATCTCTTTTTTTCATTTAAATGTCTAGAATCGATGCCCATTTGAAATAAATAAATAAATTATAAATCAAAATTTATAAAAAGTGAAACTTATCAATTTAATTTGTGTTTAATACCTTCATTGAACTTTGACTTTCTTCTTTTTTTTTGTTAATTTCTGTTTATCTGAGATTCATATTTTAATTTTTTATAATAATAACAATATTAGCTTACAAAATAATTGAATTTTTTTTTTTGTTTCGGGGTATTTTTTTGTTATTCCATGTTTATTTTCGTAGTATTTTAAGCTAATTTCCTCATTTTGGTTTATATTCTTATGAGCTGTTTTACTTCAGCAAAATTCTCCCCATCATAATTTATGTAAATCTCTAACTAAACCGAAAAGTTTCAATAAAGAAAATATATTTTTAACATTAAATTAAAATGATAAAAATATGAAGAAAATATATTAGTAATATTAAACAAAATGTTGGCAATCATTTGTATAAATATTTTACGAAATGTATCAATTTAAAAAAGTAGTCTTAGCTTTGTTTTACATTCACTTCTATAGGCTCGAAGAAATATCGCAGCAATAAGATTGAATTAAAGACAGCGAGAGAGAAAGAGAGAGAGAGAGACAGAGATGGAGATGGAGAAATGCTGGCCGCCAGCGATGGGGCACGCATCAAGCGCGCAAATAAATTAGCGGACGCAAAGTGTTGACATTTATTGTCAAGGCAATCGCGAGACGGTGCCCCGAAAACACTTGCAACAAGATGCTCGCCGCATGCCGCATGCCGCATGCAGCAATGAGTGATGCGAGTAGAGTGGAAGTGGAAGTGGAAAGGAGAGGAAACTTGTGCACTCTGCACGCTCTTTGGTCAATTTCAATTTATTGCAACAAGTGACAATGGACAGAACTTGCAACAAACGGTTGAATGTGATTGTGAATGTGAATGGGCATCGCATGGGATCGCTGTCGTCGTCGTCCCCAAATTGGGCCAGGCTCAGTTGCAAGTTGCGAGTTGCAAGTTGCGAGTTGCCCCATTGCCCATTATTACCTCTCGAGTGCCGGCTTCGATCGACTCTTTAATTGGTTGCGTTGACTCTCTGCCTGCTTCCTTCTTCCTTCCTTCTCCAGCTAAGTCGCTTGCCACTTGCCACTTGCCTCTTGCCGCTTGCCGCTTGCCACTTGCAACTGGAGTGACGTCGACAAGGCGCAACCACGACAGCGACGACGTCTAAATTGTCGCACCTTTTATAGCTGGCTTGCTCCATTCGATGCAACCGCAAGTCTAACAACAGCAGCAGAACCAGAAGCAGAAGCAGAAGCAGAAGGTGCAACATCCAATGCCGCACCTACTTCAAGGTCCACAATGCGTCTGCTACTGGTCATCATGTTATCTGACCAGAGAGGTGACAATCCCAATGCTACCACCACAAGACACACAACCAAAGACCGAACACCGAACACCGAACACTGAAGACACCAAAGAGTTTGAACCGCTCCCAACTCAGCTCCCAAGATAACTGACATCGCATTGAATCGCATTGAATCGGATCACAGTTGTCGCCTCTCAATTACCGATTAAAGCAATTGCTGACCTGCTGGGATATTATTTTTGCCATAGGCTAGTTATTAAAATCATTTGATTGTGTGTCGTTTAAAATGCTTAGCTGACCTCAGAATAAAACATTTTTATGAACGCGAATTTATATTACAATTGGAACTTTTCTTTTTTTTCTTAGCTAAACAAAACTCAACAATTCAGTTTTAAATTATGGTTTAGAATTCTCTGACTTTTGGCTTTTGCTTAGTTTTCGATATAAGTTCATTGATACATCAGTTTTATTTTATTATCTAATTTGAATATACTTAAACCATTAAATTTTTATATGCATTACTTAAATTTGATGTGAAGCACGATTCAATTCATTTATAGTTGTTCTTAGTGTCATTCGTTCAGTTATTTAAAGTTCAACATTAATGAAATCTGATGATAATTAATTATCTCCTTTGTAGTTTTCATAACGCTAGCCAACTTCTTTATTGTTGACAATTGATATCTGAAATTTAGTTCTCTAAGATTTTAAGTATTAGCTACAATTTTCTTGCTGTGGAATTTTTAGAAGCTTTTTTTAAAACAAGTATAAAAGCTCAGTCGAGTGTGCTCGGATGTGATGTACCCGCTACCACTTTTCAATAAAAATATACCAAAAAAATATACTGAAAAATATCGGAATATACCAAATATAAAATTTATTGTACCAAATTCTATATTTGGTATATTTTTAGTATTTTTGTGGTATATATATTTGGTATATATGTATATTCGGTATATCGATACAGTATACTTGTACATATGCCAGATTGTTAGCCATCGCAGCTAAAACAAAACTGAGATAATTGAGATAAACTATTATTTGAAAAAAACTTCTACAAGGAAGGTTTGCTAAGAGAAGGAAGAAATTAGAGAATCGGTAATAGAACGTCACTTATGTGTAAAAGAACAACAAAAAGATCAAACGATTTATAAAACGTGAATATAAGAAAGGTTAATAAATCACTATAACACCCATCTGTTTTGACTTTAATAAAACAATTAAATCCAGAGTCATATTTCCAATACTCATTGATGTGTTAAGTCTTTAAATATGCTTTCCCAGAAAGATATATTATTTTAATGTACATATTCTTTAGTTCCATTGTTAATTTGTGGAAATAGAATGTACAAGTTATTGAAGAAATACTTTTCTATGGCAAAAAACGCATACTGCAAGTTGCTGGTATATTTTGTACTTTATGGTATATTTTGAACGTAGTACAATATCGATATACCAAATATAACATTCGGTATATGTAAGTATTTTTGAGGTAAATTCTTTGTTTATTTGTAGAACATGGTGTCTCAAAGTCGCGCACACTCGACTTCAGCTTTCTTACTTGCTTTATTTTTAAATTAAAAATATTTTTCAATTAGAGTGTTTATCAAGAACAAAAAAAAAAACACTCTGCCCTTGATGTTAATTAATCGTTTTGTTTTTGGTGTGACCAGACATTAATTTGTTGTTGAAATTATGCAAAATGCGATGGCATAATTGAATTAAAATAAGTTGCATTATTATGCGAATCTTTTGCAAATCATTCGCTGTGCTCAGATTTGAATAAATATTCATTTAACTTGCCAAATATGCAATTTGCCGAGTCCATTGTGTTTTTGCTTCTCTATGTCACGCACTGACGCCTTGTCCTTGCCCCCCCGTCGTCGATCGAGACCACGCCCACGGCCCAGACCATGAGAAGAAGAAGAGCAGTCTCCTAGAAGCCCTCTCATTTGCTGCTGCTGCTGTTGCTGCTGCTGCAGATAACCATTTCAATTAAATGTTAATTATGCAAAATTGACACTGGCCATTATGACAAGTTGCTGGTGGTTTCCCTCGCTCTCTCTCGCTCTCGCACTGTCTGTCTGTCTCACTCTTTTGGCTGTTCATCCTCTGTTGCCTGCTCCACGAACACTTGCAACTGCAAATTTAATTTAATTGCATTTCATACGCCCATTTGGCCGCAACGCCATCGTAACACTTGACTTATTTAGGCAAAAAAAAAAAGAGAATACTAAAGACAGGGTAAAAAAAAGTAGAGAGGGGTGAAAGAGAAGGGTGAAGAGGGGGGGGAGGGAGCTGTCGGCCCTCTGTTAAGCAGCGACTGCCTTTAGACGGCGCAAAATTTTAATTGCCTGGCCACTGGACGCTGGGCTACATTCGGTTTTGACCATCAACAGCGACCGCGTGTCAGCCAAAGAAGATGATGATGACGATGATGAAGCGGATGATGATGATGATGATGACGATGTGGAGGCCAACACTTTGGTTGCGGCTGCTGCTGCGCTTCGCTGACTTCGGAGCGGTGAGCGGTGAGCGGAGGACAACAACAAAGTTGCATACAACATCATTTTGGGGCAAGTGACAGGCAAAATGGGTTGGCGGCAATTATAAAACTATTGTAAGGGCGCAGACGATGAGCGTATAGAGTGCTAACATATGACAGATGGGAAGCCACTAAATAAAGTGAGGCCTAGAGATGGAGAGAGAAAGAAAGTGAGAGAAAGAAAAAGAGAGAAAGAAAGGAAGAGTTGAAGGGTAGCTATATAAAAAATAAAGCGTAGTAAACAAGTACAACATAAAACATTTAGTTAAGAAAGCAAAGAAATTAGAATTTCACTTAAGTTCGCAATCTTATTTTCAATCTAGAATAAAATATATTTAATAAAGATTTTAATCTTAAAATAAGATGTTTTTAATCTTTAATCTTATCTTAATATAAGGGGTTTGAATCTAATCGTGATTTAAGATTTTTGCAATTCCTTTTCCTTTTCAAGATTGATTTCTTTTTAAATCGAACAAATCTTAAATCAAGAATTTTCAATCTAAATTTTGTTCTCTCTTTGTAGGTATAAAGTATTGCCTTTAATACCGCACTTTACAAACAACCGATTCTTTATTACATTGATCTGTACTTTTGGCATAATTAAGCAATTCAACACAGTTTTCTACTTCAAGCCTAAAACTAAATGTATCACTAAAAGCTTAACACATTTAAATGATGGACAGCAGAGCATTTTTTTTTAATTCGTCACTGCCAGATACCCTTACGAATATATTAATTTGTATATTTCTATATAAAGATTTGGAATATATTTGCATATTTAATTCTTTTCTTAATTCAAAACCATACATAAATAAATGAAAATATTGATTTTTTAAGGTATTGCATTTAAAATGAAATATGCTAAATACTATTTAATACTATTATATATGTGGATAATATAAATACACATTTAATCTAAAAGTGTACATGAGATCAAGGAAGAACTGAAGATCAAAACTAAACAATGAACAAGAAAGAATTAAAGATCAAAAGTGAACAACTAAACATGAAACAAATAGATAAGAAAATTGAGCAACTGAACCAATAGGAACGACGAAGATGAACATATTTAGTTTGCCCACTTAAGAAGGAAGAAGAAGAAGGAATTTCTTCATGAACGATGCAACACTAAATTATTTCGTGTAGTGTAATAACTAATTCAATATCAATATTGTTGAGTATAATAATAAATATTACAGCTACAGAGCACACTCAATGAATAATAGCAAAACAGTGTGGTATTAAATTTAAAATATACTAAATTAATATACCACAAAAATACTATAAAATATGTTATATTGATGTTGTACTACATTAAAAATATACCATAGAGTCAAAAATATACCAGGTTGTCATACAAAAGAATATCTTAAATAACTTATACAGTATTTATCGAAAATTTCAACCAAATTTTCAGGTATCATAAATCCTGTAGTACTGTTATTATATAGTATGTACACAAAAATTGCCTCTTGCTATGCGATTTTCGGGGGCTGAAGTGGGCGTGGCAAAACTATAAAACAAACCTGATTTATCTCTATCTTTTATAGTCTCTGGATAAAGATGTTCAAACGGACGGACAGACAGACAGACAGACAGACGGACATGGCTATATCGTCTCAACAGTTGACGGTGATCAAGAATATATATACTAAATGGGGTCGGAGATGACTTTTCCAGTCTGTTACATAAATTTGCTGTAGGCACAAATTTATAATACCTTTTTGATAAATAAATAGATAAACCGTAGCCAGAATATGTGCTCGGCTTGAGAACTTTCTCCTCAAGAGCAGCTGCACATTCCGTTGAGTAGAGTATTTCGAGTTCGACTTGCAGTTTTGATTCACAGATCCTTGTTGTCTCCGTTGGAATTGAACTGTCGCTGGTTGTTGGTTGTTGGCTGTTGGTTGCTGGTTGGCAATTATGTATGCATGCATGCCTGACTATCTGTCTAACTCTCAGCCTGCTGACTCAACTGCTCACTCTCACGTTCGCTCTCTACCTCTCTCTCTTCCTCTTGAACTGTGGCGTCGTCTCACTTGCTCGCCTATCGATAACAGCTGATAACTTTGAGGGCTTTGCCCAGCAGCCACCCACTGTTCAGTGTGTTGGGTTTGTTGTGTTGTTTAAAAGGTTTTCCGTGTCGCAGCGATAAAATGGCTAAAATTGAATAACTGCAACACTACACTACACACACACACCAATACACACACACACACCAACACACATACACAGAAAGAAATGAAGGCAATTTGGCAATCGATTGCCTTTGCATTTGAGAGTTGTTGACTTCGTTGCGGTTGTTGTTGTTGTTGCTGCTGCTGTTGCACTTCCGCCTAAACAGCGCGCTGCTGGGCAAAGGTGTGTGTCACCCCCCTCCCTCCCAATTCCCCCTCTCTCACCCTTTGCTCACTACTCAAATCAGCGAAGCTTAAAGTCAGCTTAAGCCCCATAAAGGGTTCAACGCTTAATCCGCACTTTGGCGCGTTTCTTGGCAGCTTCAACAATTGCAAGTGCCTCTGTTTGCTGCCGCTGCCGCTGCTGCTGCTGCTGCTTGCCACATGGTGTGGCATGGCGACGTCTTTGCCACCACTTTGTTTACAAAAATTATGCAAACTATGCAATTGTTTTAATTTCACTCTCTCTCTTCTTTTCTCTCTCTCCTCTCACTCTTTTGACCACTTTGTTGCAATAAATTTAACGCCAGGTCGCGCACTCCAGACACTCCACACAAAACTGCCTCGAGGCCATGTTGCATGCTGCCTCACTGACTAACTGACTGACTGACTAACTGACTCGGCGACTGAGCTGAGCTGAGTTGAGAGGGGAAACAAGACGCCGCCTCGTTTGTGCGAAACTTATTCGAAGCGTTTTTGCTCAAACAACCGTTAAATTTTTATCGCTACCAAATACAAATTGCATCCCCCGAATGAAATGCCCAAAATATAGTTATCTTATGATTAGCAGCCATAAATAAGTGTAATTAACAGCGTTTATTCCGGGAATATCTTCAAGAAATTTCGCATTTTGCTAAAATTTTGCACATCAAACATTGTGCTAGAAAAATCTAGAATTGCGCTCAAATCATGTCACAATTAAATCCAGCAGATACTTTCTTGAAAATCGATTCAAATTCTACAATAATTTACTTATAATCTAATAATAATAATCAGAATTAAATATTCTGATATTCTATATAATACTAATACTATAGTTTAGTTTGTCAATACTAAAATGCAGGTAATACAACAGTTGACTACAACTAAAAAATGAAATAATATAAATAACACATGCTGTGGACAAAAAAATGATATTTCTATCTCTAATGGTCTCTGAGATAAAGCTGTTCATACGGACGGACGGACAGACAGACAGACGGAATTTTGGTATATACAATAATATCGATAGTCGTTGTGATTCCTGAAAATTTGGTTGCGATCAGTTAAAAATAGTCGAATCTGGTATATTTTGCACTATGTAGTATATCATATCAATATACCAAATATGCCATTTGGTGTATTTTCAACATTTTGCGGTATATTATTTTGGTATAATTTGAGAATAATAATATGGGTAACGGTTATTTCACATTCGAGCACACTTGACTGTAGCTTTTTTACTTGTTTTCAATATAACTTACAACTTTCAAATATAGTTTGAGTTTGACTCGTACTCGATTTGGCTATTTCAATTGAAGATGGAAATCTTGTTTTGAAATCTTCTTTTCAGATTGAAAAGTTCTCAAACTCAAGTTTTTTTCACTACGTGTTGTAGAGTTGAGCACTTGGATTTTAAGTAATTTTAAAGTCAATGCAGCGGGTTTAAAGCCGTGGCCCAAAAAGCTATGTCAAAGGCAACCACACGCAATTCCCTCCCAAACTGCCATCTCTCTCTCTCTCACTCTCTCTTACTCAGTCTCTCTATCTCTTTCTGTCTGCTGCACATTTGTATTGCTGCTGGTGTTGATTCTAATTTTGGTTTTGCTTCCTATTGCTGTCGTTGGCTGGCTGGCTGGCTGGCTGGCTGGCTGGCTGGCTGGCTGACTGGCTTTCGAAGTCTTGGCTTGATTGACAGCCCTAAACACAAATCGCGGCATATTTTAACGCGGCTGTGCGCCACTTGACTCGATTGCACAAGAACAACAAAAGTTATGCTACAATTCATGCATGAAACATGACGTGCGCGACTTACGAGTGTGTTCCTCATATCCGACTCTGACTCTGACTCCGACTCCGACTTCCTCCTTCGTCTTTCGTCCTTCGACCTCCCACCGTTAGGCCGCAAAAACCAAATGGGCTGCAAAAAAGGGGCGCAGTATCAGCTGAAGGTTGAACGACAGCCCCGTCGATGCACTGCAAATTACATCGGCAATTATTGACATCAATTCCAACTTCTCAAGTTTTCCTAATAAAATAAGCTGCCATTTCTTAAACTCCTTCTTTCGTCAGTACGTCGTTTAAAATATAGATTTATAACTAATGAATTTGCTAGCATTTCTTTTATAGTTGACAAATAATACAAATACAAATTTGTCTCTTTATTAACTTTCTCTATTAATTTGCATTTTTATTTCCGTGCTTCAGTCGGCTTTCATATGCGACCTTTCACCGGTATAGCACAATACAATAATTTAGTAGCTTTACTTTTATAGCATAAACATTTTTTCAATATTGCCTTTCTTTATTAATTTGCATTTTATTCGACCTTCTCCTAAAAGTTGCTCTATAGTCAAATCAGTGGTTGACTTAGAACTATTGAAATTATGTTCAATTTCTATTATAGCCTAGACTCAATTACATATTTGTCTCTTTATTAAGATATCCAATTTCCTAACGGAAGGGCGCACCAACAGCTAAAGGTTCATCTACATTTTGAGGCATTACTTTACATAACAATTTAATATTTGTCTCTACGTTGAATTTCTATACTAATTTGTCATAGTATAGAAGGATTGTAATACCAGCTGAAGGTTGCTTTGTTGAGCAATCGATAATTGATTTAGAACTATAGAAATTTAGTGGCAATACTTTTATAGCTTAGATACTAATTAAAATTGGTTTCTCTGTTGAGTTTTTCCACTTATTTGTCTTACAGTCTCCCTGATATCCAACCTTCCACCGCAATACCAGCTAAAGGTTCTTCTACACCTCATTAGGGCAATTATTGAGACTTTTATAAGTTTTTCCAATAAACTTATTCATTAGTTACCTTTTGTTAAGTTTGTAATCGACCATAGATTCCATTGAATTTGAATTAAAAGAAATTTATAAGAAATTGTATAATCTATACTGAAATTATATTTTTTACAAGCTAAATTTCTCTATTAATTTGAGTTTTTCATCCTGCCTTCCGTCTGTCCGCCTGCAACAAGACATTCAATTAACAACTTTAGTCCGAATATTTTAAAATTTTACACTCTCTTAACTTAATCTATTTGACAAACTCTTTCGCGATCAAAGTTGAACACAAAAAAATTTGATATCTTTAGAGACTTTCGGTTATTTTTTCCAATAATTTTCTGCATTTTCGTCTTGTTAAAGTGTCGCATAGTATTTTATTTTATTTCATATATTTTAAAGTGGTGTAAATTATTGAGTTATCCGAAATGGAAAAAATGTTTAATTATTATAAATTGAATACATGCTGAATGCTGTCTTAACTAAATTTCGTCTGGAAATTGTGTTTATTTATTGTATTTTTCAATTTTAAACGCGAAACTCGCTAGTACTGCTATTTCAAAGTTCACAACTGTAAGTGTGGCCATATTTTATAGTATAATAAAGTTTAAAATATCCTTTACTTTGTTGTATGGTCACACTTGATCTTAACTCTCTTTCTGTCTCTTTTAGATGCCCAGCGCGTAGCGAGAATATAAGTTAATCATATATATTAAAATTTATTTTTTTGTAGAATATATACTTTAAAATCGATATTGTGCATTTTATGTGGAAACGGATAATGACAATCAAATATGAAACAGCTGTCTCAGATTTGCTTTGATTTCTGTCAGTGCATTCTGTGGGTAACTGACTGACTTTGATGCTTTATCCTTGTTCCGCGTCGTTGGCATCTTCTTTGGTCTCCATTACCGCGCTGTCGATGTCTTGAGCATCTCTGTGTGTGTGTGTGTGTGTATGTGTCTCGCCTTTGCCAATGCATTGGCATGCTGCGTTGCGTTTGTGGCCTGAAATCAGAGGCACGCAGGCGAAAGGCTTTCTAATGAGCACGTTTAGGCATTTGGCTGGCTGGCTGGCAGAGCAACGCAATGCGATGAACACGATGAGGATGAGGATGAGGATGTCTAAGGACTTAGAAGAGTGATGATGGCGCATGGCGCAATTATTGCAACTTCAATAAATTTTCAACTTGATTACGCATAGCGGCGAAATTAATCGTTGGCATACGTCATACGCCATGTGTGCCAGAGCAGAGAGTAGAGCAGAAAGCAAAGCAGAGCACACATGGCAATTGCAATTAAGTTCGACTCGCACTTGGACTCGCACAGGAAATTCTTGGAAATTATTCACACTCATTAACATATTTACACCTAAAAACGAACGCTGACAAATGACAAAGAGGCGTAACCACTGCGCTGCGCCAGTTTTCCACTTTTCCAGTTCCCAATTAGACAAACGTGGCTGCAGGCCAACTTTGTTCGCTTTGCTCTTGCTTCTTCAGTTCAGCTCAGCTCAGCTCAGCTCAACTCAACTCAACGCTGATCTCTTGGCTTTTTGTCAACTCGCCCCTCGCTGCCTCAGGGCTCAGCCAGAGCTAACGTAATCGTAGTCGTAGTCGTAGTCGTAGTAGCTGCCTGCCGATTACGATTAATGAGCAGGCACTTAAAAATGCTCATGGCACGCGCTAAACGCAACAGCAAAGCGTTCTCTCATTGCCATTATTAAGTTGTTGGCTTGGCTTGGCCAAGAAGAAGAGAGTTGGCCAACACCTGCCTTCGCCGCACGCAGCTGATTGCCAATTTGCTGTTGCTTCTCCTGTTGCTGTTGCAGCTCTCCATTTGTCTTTGCCTTCGCCACAAATCCGCAGCCAAAGTCAATGCACTTGACCAGCTGCCCGCTGGCTGAGCCGTTGGCCAATTAAGTTACAGCTCGCGCTTAATACGCAAACCTAAAACACCAAAATATAAAAATAAACTAGAGAATATTCTGGCCCAAAAACAGTAGCTGCAGCCTGAGACTCGAGTCGGTTGACGTATTTGGCCATTGACAGCGCCTTAATGGATTAACATTTGTCTGTGTCGTGTTAGGCTGCAACAATGCCCCCCAGCTAACTCACAAACTCAGCCGAAGTGCAAGTCTCAGTCTCAGTCTGAGTCTGAGTCTCAGTTACAGCCTTATTTGCATGCTGTTGCTGTGGCTGTTGCTACTGCTTCTCTATGGTCTATATGGATTGCTTTGGCTTTAGACCATCTTGCATTCGCTTGGGGGGATCATATGTAAACACGATCATTATCATAGCAACTCAATTCCATGCACAAATTAAGTTCTACTCTCGTGTTATTAATGTTCATTCCTCTCAACAAATAGCTGCCACATAATTCAGCTAAATATATACAAGTCCACAAACTTGTTGACTTCAATTAAATGACCATTTACTCGATTACCTCTAGCTCAAGAAGTCGCCAGTCTACCAATACATTGATACTCAACTATTTAGCTGTTAATCGTCTCGCTATTAAGATTAAATTTCTTATTCAAAGTGGTAATTGCTGAATTATAAATACTATATATATTATGCAGCAGTCTGCCAACAAAGAACTCAATATGTTGAAAGTAATCATTTGGTGATTGCTTCGTGTGGAGGATTTATTCGAATAATTATGATGAATTAGTTTTGTTTTGAATAAAGCCTAAACCATGTGAACCCAAAAGAACACAAAATTCTTTAGTCAAGAAAAACAAGAAAGAAAGCTACTTGACTTTGAGACATCAACTCACCGTTTACATTAAAAGCTAATCAGAATGATTTTATCGTTAAAATATATCAAATTAATATACCAAGAAATTTTTGAAATATACCCAGATGTATATTTAGTATAGCGATCACATTGAATATATACCAAAATATATCTTTAATATACTAACCACATTGAAAATATACCGAAGTGTATATTTAGTATACCCACCGCATTTAAAACAGCAAAATGTATATTTAATATACCGACCACATTGAAAATATACTCAAATGTATGTTTAGTATACCAACAACTATAAATATATACCCAAATGTATATTTAATATAACGACAACGAACGAATATATACAAATATATATATTTAGTATACCAACCAAATTTAAAATATACCAAAATGTATATTTAATATACCGACCGTATTGAAAATATACCGAAGTGTAAATTTAGTATATTAACCACATTGAATATATACCAAAAGATATATTTAGTATACCGATCACGTGGAATGTATACCAAAGTGTATATTTAGTATACCGACCACATTCGAAATATACCAGATTGCATATTTAGTATACCAACCACATTTAAAACATAGCAAAATGTATATTTAATATACCGAACATAATGAATACATACCAAAATATATATTTAGTTTACTAACCACATTGAATATATACCAAAAGCAATATTTAGTATACCGATCACATTGAATATATACCAAAGTGTATATTTAGTATACCAACCATATTGGAAATATACCAGATTGTCAAAACAATCAAAACCTGACAGAAGAGGGCGCTTTTTGTAATAACATATAAAGTTATTTTATGGACATTACTAAATTATCTCTTTGCAGCTAAAGACTATTTTCTATTTAAGAATAAGCAACATATTTCTGAAATCAAGATTATACACTCCAAAAATTCGATTTCTTGAAATAACAGAAAAAAATATAGAAAATTTAGGATATGTCTAATTCTACACAAAGAGAAAAGAGTAGAATGCAAATCTTGATTTAAGAACATTTCTATTGTAAAAATAAAAATATTTAAGCCAGTGTTTTAAGTTAAAACAAATCTTAAAACTTGTATGCTTTATTTGCATTTTAAGATTTCATAAATCTTATTTTAAGATGTTTTTTTCTCTCTGTAACAAATGCATTGATAATGTTTGTGGCTCGTTGCAAACAGAAGTTGGAGTATGTGAGTTGCAATTTGTCGAGGCTGATAACACAATCGTAATACTTGGTTTTTAACTAATTTACGATGGCAGTGTCAAGTGTGCGTATAAATGAATGACTCTGCGTGGACGGAGGAGAACAGTAAGAACAGTGAACAGGGGAGAGGTCATAAATTTCACACAGAAGTGCCAAGATGATGAAATTGAGGGGCCATTATATAGTTGCAACAATGGCATACAGCAAATTGCAACGAACGTAATTGTAAAATATAGTCGAAGCGGCCTCGTTGAGTCAGAGTCGGAGTCAGAGTCGGAGTTGGAGTTTTAGGCGCAGTAAGCAGCGATAATTAATTTGTATAATGTGCTGTTGACGCTGCAACATGTGGCAAGAAGAGGAGAGAGAGAGAGAGCGGGGCTGATAAGTAGCAGTAAAAATACAATGAGGTAGTAAATAATGCCAACCAGGCATGCAAGAGAGAGAGAGAGAGAGAGAGAGAGGGAAACGGAGACAGAGACTGAGCACAGGCGAGCCACCTAGCGGCCAATCAATTAAACGGCCCCCGAGGCTCCACAGGAGTGAAAGAGAGGGAGAGGAAGAGCAAGAGGGAAGCGCGGTTGTGGCGCGAAAAAAAGCGTTTATAGTGCGTGTAATCAGCTCTTAACTTATAATTTAGAAAACGGCCGACCTCTCCTAGTATGTGTGTGTGTGTGTGTGTGAGTGTGCGTGTAAGTGTAAGTGTGTGTGTGTGTTAGTTCGCAGTTTAGCGCTCTGGAAGATGCAACGCATCGGCGGAAGCTATAAACATCTGTATAATTAAATAAAATAAAATTAAAAATGGTAATGAGAAGTCCAGCAGCAAGTTGGCAGCGCTGGCAACGCAGGTTGGCGAGGCCAGCCCGTGGCTTGTAAACAATTTAGCGTGTCTCTTCATATTATATCATTAAAATTAATATGACTTTGGCGTGCTTCAAGTTTTTGCCACAGACTCAGACTCGAACTCAAACTCAAACTGAGAGCTGAAAGTGCGTTCGACGTTCGACGGAAACGCAGCCGTTGCCCCAGACTGTAGCCCACAGGGCACAGTTCCAGTCTGATTCTCCTCCTTCAGTCACTTCCCTCTGCGTGTCGCTCTTAACTAATGAGACAGACTGTGACCGACTCGTTGCGTTTAGCGATAGGCGCAGATAGTAGGCCGGCCAACATTTAACCTGCCTCTCAAATGATTAGCTACCGTGCCCCTAAACTTGTTGTTAAACTATTCATCAATTTGGCAGCCAATCTAACGATTACTAGTTGGATTAGAAGAGCGGTTACTAAAAAAAAAATTAAATGAAATGCAATTCAACTATAGAATATAACAAAAAAGATCACAAATAAAATGAAAACAGCATGGTATTATTCTTAAAATATACCCGAAAATTTACTAAGAATACAAAAATATACTGAATTTGAGGAAGATTATTATAAAAAAATCAAACTAAATTAAATTAACAATATTAAAAAAGTAAACAATAAAAATTAAAACAGTGCGACATTATTGTTAAATATACTAAATGTATATACTTAAATACTAAAATATACTGAATTAGAGGAAGAGCGAATTAATTTAAAAAAATAATACAAAAAGTAAAATATAAAAAAACGGCATTATTCTTCAAATATACCAAAAATAAAAAAAATTAAATCCAAATAAAAAAGGTAAGAAATGAAAATAAAACAGTTCGGTATTATTCTTTAAATATGCCGAATTTATGTACTAAAATAATGAAATATACCAAATTAGACGAAAAGCGATTATGATAAGAAATTAAATTATTATATTTTTCTTAAAACATACCAAATTTGCATACTAAAAATTCTAGAATACACCAAAGTCTATATTTGGTATATCAACAATCTGAACTGTAACTTATTTGAATTTGATCGATTTGCGGACGCAATTACAATTAAACCAGAACTAAAACAACAGAAAATAATAGAACAAAATATACTGCAATAACTTGATAAATTTGAATACAATAAAATATTTTGTATTTTACATTTGTAGTCTTCAAATTTGTTTCAACAGCCGCAACTATTATTTAGATTTTCTTGGGACTTTCATTTAATTGAAGCGCTTGAAATGTGAGCAAAATAAAAATGGTCTTTGACTTTAAAGAGTTGCCATTGGCAATATATCCTTTTAGCACTTCAGACAATCGATTGAACTGCGTTGCCACGTTGCGACTTTGTAGCTCAAGTGACGATGGCTTAGGCTATAAAATATCCCCTTTGCAGCAGCTGCAGCTGCAAACGTATCTCAATCTAGCATATGAAATGCTATTGCTATATATATTGCCGTAGTACATGTTTTTAGTTACATAACATATCTGTGAATGCTACTGCACGAGCAGTCAAAGGCTGACACACTTGACTGCAAACAGTGAGTGAACGCACAGTGCCTGTCATTTGTATAGCCACACCTGGCAAAAAGATTGCCCTTAAAAAAAACACACACACACAAATTGGAAAAGCATAAACTAAACACACAATCTGTTAGCTACAAATGAAATAATTCATTTTCGATATAAATATAAAATGCAATAGAATTTTCTATGGTTGAGATATTGCGTATACGACGCATTGGCAGTTGAGCGTACTAGTATATATCTATCAATGTGCTTTCGGTTATTCATCAACGAAAATGTCAAAATTATTCAAATGGAAATGTAAAACGTCGCCGTCGCTGCCATCTCCACATATCCAGTTACTTCTCCATCTCCAAGCTGTCCTGGTTGCTGTTGTTGTTGCTTTGTTTTTGGGACCAAAATGTGGACATGGCTTTGGTTGAATTGATGAAGCGGCAGCAACGGCAACGGCAACGGCAGCGGCAGCGGACCGACAAACCGTTAGACATATTACCTACACTTGCACACTTAATGTTGGGTTGTGAGATTGTGGCAGGAAATGGAGCAGGAATGCTCCACATGAGAGGAGGCTCAACAATGGTCCTTGGCCAGCCTAGTCAAATGGGTTTTTGGCCATACTCTCTCTCTTTCTCATTCTGTGTGTGTGTGTGTGCTTTGTTTGTATATAATGTTTTGTTGGATTTATGTCTAGCAAAACGCTTTATATAAATATGTATGCAGACAGCTCGAACTCGAGCTAGACAGCAGCACGATGGACTGCGACTGTGATGGAGCAACAAACAAGAGCGAGGCAGGCTCAATTAGTAGTTGGGTCAACATCGAAGGCTAATCGCCAGAAGACAGCTTTAAAAGTGTTGCACAATTTAATGATATTGAAAACAACACTAAAGATTTATAACATTTATATTTAGCAATTACTTTTCCTTTAAGAAACAATAATTTTTGTAAATTTTTGATTTGCAGCACACATTTTAACTAATTTCTTTTGCTTTAAGAAACTTTCAAATTTTCATTTTCATTTCATTTTCATGCTTTTGCACTTGCACAACATTTCTTCACTGTTTTTTTGTGGCACTTGAATTTAGCTACTTACAACATCTTTTGCTTGAATGTTGATTAAGCTTTTCTCGATGAACTTTAATTTACTGGCATTTGAAGTTTTTAGGCTTTAATGCTTACAAATTGAAATACTTAAGTGAAAGTCAAAATAAGTGAAACTTTAATATTCTCGCTAAAATAAGGAATATTCAGAGAATAAAATTTAATTATTTAAGTAAAGTTTTAAATGTTGTTTCACATAGAAATAAAGTTAATATTGCACTAGATTACTTTTTCGCTTACTACATTTTCTTTAATAATAACAAGATGCCAAGATCGATTTAAGAAATTGAATAAAATGTAACAACTTATAAGTATAACAAAATAAATCAATTTGGTTTTAATTCTAAATTTATTTAATTTTTTAAATTCGATATGGCATCTAAATGTAATAATATTGATTTTTCGTTTTTACAATTTTGTATTAAGGACAAATTAGTAAGCAAAATTAAGTAAACTAATAGTTCTTCACTTAATTTTTGGAATTATCTTAATGGAAAACTGTTCTAATTATAGAAATTACAAGTTTTATTTTAAGATTTTAGTAACAAGGATTATATATTGATTTTTCTGATTGTCAACATAAATATTTATTATTTTTGATTAAATTTTGAAAAAAAATCACAAGTTAAAAAATAGTTATATTTATGATTGTCAACATAAATATTGATTATTTTCATTCATATATAAACAAATTTCTAATTATGTAGCTTAAGTGACTCTTATACTTTCTGTTTTATTCCAAATAAAAATCACTTGTGAATTGCACGCTTTATATATATTAATTAATATTTAGAATATAATGTAAACGATGTAAATTCATTTAAAAACAGAGAATGAATTTAAAATAATATAAAGTAAAGAATGATTAACCTGTTAAAACCCGAAAATACGATTTTGTAAAGAAGTGAAGTAAATAAGCTTTAACATTTGAGTTGTAAATTCTTTTAAAGCGTTGATTGAGCTACTCTCGCAATTTGAATACACTCATTTAACACACACACACACACACACTCACATTTGTGGAGAGAGACAAGCACATCTCATTTCTCATTTCTCAATTCTGATTTCAATGCGATTCGCATTCGCAATCTGAAAAGGATTTTTGTAATTTCGGGTTCGGCTCGCCAGGTGGCGGCAGCGAGGAAGTAGTTAGGAAGGGAGTACCGAAGTAGGTAGTTGGGGAAGTAGTTCCATTTAAAAATTCAATTTACTTGTCTGGTCTCGGCTGCTGTCGTTGTTGCTGTTGTTGTTGTTGTTGCCTTTTTGGCTGGCTGTTGGCGTTGGTTGTGTTCGCAATTTTGTTGTGGCCAAGTCGGTGTTAATTTACTGTTATGACGTCAGTAAAATGCCAGAGAACAAAACACCGAAAACACCTATGTTATGTGGCAGCAGTAGCAGCAAAAGCAAAAGAAGAAGACGAGACAATGAATGGATCGTGTCAAAAGGTTGCAACTTGCAACTTGCAACAGTCGACTGTCGACTGCCGGCAATTGCCTTGTAATTGTTGTTCAGCGCCTGCTTAAATGTTTGTCAAAGCAAATAGGCGTGTCAACTGCCTGTTGCAACTTGCAACTGAGCTGCTGAAAATTGGCGCCGTCTTTGGTTGCCACCCAAAAGAAAAATGGTGCACGTTTCCGCTGCATGTAAACTGTTGTTGTACTTGCCACTGTCAGAGCTAAAGTTGTTGGTGTTGTTGTTGTTGTTGTTGTTGCCTGTGTTGTTGCAGGGCCAACGAGCAGGATAAAATGCGCTGTTTACATTCTCTAATTTCGCTTGTTCATTGTCCAGCGAAGCGTTTGCCTTCCCCTCCCCTCCCCTCCAATCCTCTTACAAAGCATTTGGTCAGTTGACCGCGACCCTTCTTCCCCCCCTTCGACAGTCCCGCAGCTTCTTCTTGCCACTGCTTGCCACACTTCTCACACTGCGCTTTTGGTCAACAATCTATTGATGCGAGTCGGCTCGAAAATTAAGCCGAGTAGCTCTAGACCAAAAGACCTCCTCACCTTACCTATTATTTCCTCCTCCGTGTTTTTTTTTTCTTTTTTTTTTACCTCAACCTCATCCTCATGCTCCGCAGAGCGCCGTCTTCTTTCAGGCGAACATCTTCTCTTTGCTTTTCATTTGGATGCTGCTACTGTGAGGCAAAGAGATTTCAAAGTAATGTTACATCAAGTGGAAAGCACTTGCACACACAGAGAAGCGACAGAGCAAGAGAGAGAGAGACACAGAGAGAGAGATAGAGATAGAGAGAGACTGACTGCAGTGGACACTGCCATGGAGGCATAGAAGCATCCATGTTCACATACACATACACATACTACACACATAGCTAACTCAACCCGCACCTCTGGCCATACTGCACCCAAGCTTCAGCTTCAGCTTCTGCTTCTGCTGTTGCATGCTGGCAATTCGCTTTGTTCTTCTGCTCAGTCAGCAGTTTGCAAGCAGGCGCAAAACTCTTTCTTTTTCCACACGTCTTTTTTTGTTTATTTTGTGCCACACCGAAGCGTGAATGCACTTGCCAGAAAAAAGAAACGAAAAGAAAAGAAAATACATAAATAATAAATAAAAATAAAAAGAAACTTTGCATTGCATCGATGAATCGATTTTCTGGTGAATTAAAGCTTCAACTCGTCTTAAACCTTAAATACTGTAAGCAATATTTATATATTTAATATGGAGTATTCTAGAAGATAGTAATGAAATATACTACAAATCGATATAGTATATTTTGATATGTCGCATGGAAGTAATTCTAAATAAATAATTTTAATTTTAATGTGATAAAATCGTATTTGTGTATTGATGACGTTATGAAAAATCATTTTTCCATTTAGTATATTTATATTACAGTATTTCTAGTATTTAGTTTATTTATATTACAGTATTTCTATTTATTTTATTTATATTACAGTATGTATCATTTACAGCAGAATATATTTTTTATTTAGTATATCTCATAAACTACAGTACATATTTTTTTAGTATATTTATATTACAGTATAAGTCTTATGCGACAGTATATATTTTATTTAGTATATTTATATTACAGTATATATATTTTATTAAGTAGATTTACATTACAGTAGATAAATCAAATTTAAAATATGTAAATTTTAAGCATTTAATAAAGCAACAATATTGAACAAGTAAATTTCTTTGCATTGGGGTTATTTTTGTCTACTTTTATGTGTTGCATAACATTTGATTGCTATAGAAACTAATGTAATTTCAACTATCGCTTTTTAACTATAAATGAACATATTATACATTGCTTGTTTAAGTAATTCAGTTGAACTTTAACAATTTATTACATTTTTTTAACTCGCTTTATAGAGAAAGATAAAAAGAAAATATATTTTATACCTCATTTTAATACTCCGACAAACTTTAGATCGTAGCTAAGCTTGCCGAAGTGCAGAAGTCTGACTAAAATAATAATAAGAAACTATAAAAAGAAAACTGGTGGAACGAAAAAGGAAACCAAAAACAAAAACAAAACACTATGATGCAACAAAAAGCCGTTGAAATGTAGTAGAAAATTTCATTTGTGTCGACAAGCGAATTTTTCAATGTGTCGTCGACGTCGTCGTCTTCGTTGTCGCTGTTGATGCTGCATTTGTTGTTGTTAGTTTCAGTAATAAAACAGTAACAACAACAACAACAAAAACAAGAAGAACAACAACAGCAACAACATGTTGGTCTGATACAAAGAACCTTGTCTAATTCGCACAAATGGCAAATGTAAACGAATTTCCTATGTTCATTAACCAATGTTGTCCTTGTTGTTGTTGTTGTTCGTGTTGTTGTTGTTGTTGTTGTGGCAGCCTGCACTTGTCTTTGTGTGCTTGTTGCAGGCATTCTTTGACTGCTTGTTGCATGCAACATGATACTATTTTTATTAGCCCCACACTGTGTGCATCACTTGTGTTTCCTTTCTGACAGCACAAACTAACCCTCGAAATCCATCCACACTTCCATTTTGCAGTTAGCAAATAAAACTTTTAAATAAATACTATAATAATATACACAGTTAAGAACTTAGATATGCGACTAATAACAACAAAATTATAAAGTAATTCCTAAATTAACGGTTTTCTAATTGCAGCCCTTTTAGCACTACTTTTGACAATAGCCAATAATCTCGTGTAGAGTCTTTCTTGTTTGTTAGGTTAAGTAGTAGATATAACTTTGGAAAAATATTGTTTAAAATTAATAATATATCGCCACATTGTAGGTATATTTGCAATAAAAGCAACTGCATTTTATGTCATATAGTGAAATAAGCCAAAAAACGATTGTTTGTGTCGGAGCTAAGTTGACATTTTGGTATATTTTGTACTCTATGGTATATACAATATACCGAAGAATATACTTGGTATATCAATATAGTGCCTTTGAATATAGTACTTTTGAATGCACTACTATATCTATATACCAAATATGCATTTTAGCATTTATTTTTTCGATGACAATTTGGTATATTTTGTACTCTATGGTACATACAATATACCGAAGGATATATTTGGTATATCGTACTAATTTTGAATATAGTATTTTAGAATGCAGTACTATATGGATATACCAAATAAAAGCTTTAGTATTTTTAAAGACCCTTTTATTAAAAATGGCTAGTTAAGAAGTACTTAAGAGTTAGTTTTACTCATGCAGTTTTAAAAAGAATAATATTAAAAATTGGACAAATTTAGCGTAATTGTAATACCGACAATGGGGAAAAGGGTTAAACATGTTTTATGACTTCTCGTTTATGCAATAAGCACTGAAAAAGCAAATAGATATGGGCAGATTCAGCAGTCAAGGTTTCTATTGAAAAGTGTGACCACATTTGCATAAAACATTGGTATTTATTAGCTATTTTTACACTAAATTAAATGAGAAGCAACTGATTACTGATGAATCGTAAGAATTGTATCATACCAAAGATCTCCTCAACAGTAAAACAATACATACAAATTTTTTTCAGATTATAAATATCTAATTTGTAAGTTTATCTGATAATGTTACCAGATTTTGTTGTGTCAACAGCGATAGTTTCTGTCGAGTATGTTAAACATCTGTTGACATCTCTTTATCCTTGTTTCACTTGTCAATTATTTAATAAGTTGATAAGAGTTGTTCTCTTTTCAATTTAGATTTTTGCAATGTCAAAGCGTTCTTCTACCGTAAGTTTCCTAACTTTAATTGTAATCAATGTGAATACATTGTCCTCCAATAGAATTCAAAGAACAATTCTGCATCAATGCTTTCTTTATCGTATTTGAACCCACACTTCAACGATGCCAGATTTCTCGTAGCCTACAAGAAGGCGCATGCCTCAGACAGTCCTGAAGACGTCGCCACATTGGCATCGATCACTCGAAGGGACAAATTCTGCAAAAAGTGCTTCCTGACCGTCGAATTGTGTCGCCACTATGCCAAGAGACTCAAGATGCCGAAAGAAGGAGTCTCCAATTTGCAGCCAAAGGATGGGAGGAAGGAAAAGGCAGAGATTAAAGCAGAGGAAGGCATAGAAGGAGGAGCAGAGGAACGTAGTAAGGGAGCCGAAAGAGGAACACAGGCATATGAAGAAATAGGAGCACTGGGAGGAGCAGAGAAGCGAGAGAAGAGAAGGGAGCAGAGGGAGGGAAAGAGGCAGAGAAGAAAAAGAAGTATAGAGGCATTAAAATGCAACTCTATTCTTTAATTGAAGTCATTTCGAAAAAAATAAAAAATATAATTGGAAGAAATAACACATCTCTACCAAAAATAAGGAAATAGATTTGTATTATTAGATTTTGATCTATTTCTACTAGATTGAAAAATAGATTGTAAGTCTTGAGTTATGAAAGAAATCTTGAAATAAGATTTCCAAATTGAAGAATTTTTCATGATTTTTCAGATTTCATGCTCTAATTGTTGTTTTAAGATTAAAACTAGATTTTTTTTAAGATCTAAAATCTCTCAAATTCAAGAATTTTGTTCCTGTTTCTTAAAACAAGAATTTGAAATCTTGGAAGTGCAAATTTTCTTCGATAGTTTTTAGTATTTTTGGTGTATATTAGTTTGGTATATTTAAACAATAATACTGTACTATTTGACTCTTATTTTAAAGGGGCAACGGGTATTTCAAATTCGAGCACTCTCCACTGTAGCTTTCTTTCTTGATTCTGGTATTTTTGCTGTTAGCTAATTTTAAAGTTTTTGTAGAATTTTGATCTTGATTTAATATTGGCTCAATTTTGATATCAAAAATTATTGATTTAAGCTTTTGTTCTTGATTTTAGCAGAATTTTGTTGTTGTAAAATGTATGAGCAAGAAGTTGCTTTACTTATAAATATATATATATGCTAAACGTTGTTGTATTTTATTAGTGGGTATGAAAGTGTGTAAGAGTGTTAATGTGTGTGTGTGAGTGTGTGTGGGGGCGTGTGGCACAACAATTGTTGTTGGCGTGAGCACACAAGTTGTTTGGGGTCAATTCGTTTGTTGTCGCTGTCGCTGTCGTTGCTGCTGTTGCAGTTGATGCTGTTGCTGTTGCTGTTGGCATGCTAATTGCCAGCGATAACCTTTGAAGCGTTCAAGTGTCAGCAATAACACACACACAACACACACAGCACACACAACAGCGCAGACACAACAACAACAAACAAGTCTCACACATGTCTCGACTCAACTCAAGTCGAGTCGAGTCTGTGAATTCGCATTTTGCTACGCGAATTTAACATTTAAATTTAAATTAGTTTTTCGTGCTATGTTAAACTTGCAAACAGTTGCCACCTTCTGGCTGCAACAGCAACATCAACATCAACATCAACAGCAGCAGCAACAACTTGACTGATCAGCAATGGAATTTGTCAGAGCGTGTGACTTTCGACTCTTTGAAGAGCTGTTGTTGTTGCTGTTGTTGTTGCTGTTGGTGTTGCTGTTGCACTTGCGGCTGGTTGTTGACGTGTGCCAATCACCGCATTGGTCAGCGACTGAAATTGAAATTGATATTGTTGACTAAAGAGAGTTTTTTTGTGTTTCTTCGTTCTTTTATTTAGTTTCAGTTTTGGGCTAATAAAAATGCGATCGACTTGAACCTTAGCAGCTGCAACATCAGCAACAACAACAGCGAGCCCAAGGCGCATCGCTGCTGTTGATGTTGCTGGTTGCTGGTTGCTAGTTGCTGGTTGATGCTGCTGCTGCTGCAGTTGAAGCTGCAGCTGATCATGCGCTCAACTCACGCAAAATAGTCGTGCACGATTCGCTTCGTGATTTTGTGTAACGAAGCGCCCAAAAAATATCTAGTTGGATAGGTTCTGCTTTAAGATATTTGCGCGACTCTCCGCCTGACGCTGATGACGACAACAACAACAATAACAACAACAACAACAATAACAACAACAACAACAGCAGCAACAGCAATGCTGACTATGAGGACGATCTCATGACCAAAATAACAACGCAATACGCTGGAAATTCATCTTGTGTCTCCCTCTCTATCGCTCTCTCGCTCTGCCTCTCTTTCTCTCTCTCTCTCTCTCTGCTGCAGCGCTCTAGTTGCCCCATTGCCTCAGCTGTGTGCAACTGGCGACACTTGTGCATCATTTTGGTGACTGCTGCGGCTTTTCAATCTCCACTCGCTGCACTTCAACTTCGAGCAACTCGAAATTTTCAAAGCTCTTGTTTGATATTCAATAAAAATTAATTGCACTTAATGAGCAATTATTTTTTTTTAATAAATTATTAAATTTACAATGCTTGAAATAAAGTATAAATTTTGTTTTTTAATTAACATTTAATATACCGAAGGCTATATTTGGTATATAAATTAGTATATTTGGTATATCGGTATAATTTTCTGAAAATATGTATAATATGTACAAAATTAATATATCGGTATGGTTTTCAACAAAACCGTAGTCTAGAAATATACCAATTGTATATATTAAATATTCAATTTGGTATTTTGGTATAAATTTCAAATAAAATATTCCATATTCGGTATATTGAAGACTCTTTTTGGTAAAACGGTATAATTTTCTACCAAAGCCAAATTTTAAAATATACCAAATGAATACATCGAAGGTCATATTTGGTATATCGGCCTAATTTTATATAACCTCATTAAAAATATACCAAATTAATATACCAAAGGCTATATTTGGTATATTTTTAATGAGGTTATATAAAATTAATATGGTCATATTTGGTATATCGGCATAATTTTATATAACCTCATTAAAAATATACCAAATTAATATACCAAAGGCTATATTTGGTATATTAATAAAGTTTTTAATGAAACCATCTTCAAAAAATACACCAAATTAAAATACCGCAGATTATATTTGGTATTTCGGTGTAGTACCATATTGAAAATATACCATATACCATACAAAATATACCAGAGTGTTAGGCAAAGAACTTAAGACTCATTTGTTTGTCATACTCAAGTATTTGATAAATAACTTTTCTTAATCTATAGCAGGTATATAAAAAAAGCAACAATCGCTATCTTTATTATATTTCATATTCATATTTAAATAAATTCTTTCTCGTATTTTATTTGTTTTCCATTGAAGCGTATTAAAAGTGCGTTATGTCATCCATTCGACACATTTACTAGACGTTGCAGTTATTGTTGTTTCTGTTTCTGATACTGTTGCTGTTGTTGTTGAGTTTGTCTTACCTTGAAAATCACAGACTACTCCTGCGGCTGCTTCGGTGGTCGGAGGTCGGTCTAAAGTTGTAAGTCTTCAGTCTTCGGTCTCTGGGTTTTCCTTCTACTTCTACTTCAGCTTCAGCTTCGACTGGCATCTCTCAGTGGCTTGAGTCGCATTCGCATTCGCATTCGCACTCGCTGTTGCAGGCGCAGTTTCGGTTTCAGTCTCTGCCTCAGTTGCAGTTGCAGCAGCCGCAGTTTTCATCTCCATCTTCGGCTTATGCCGAATGCCTGCCAGTTATTTGCTCCCATTGTTCGCAGTCGTGCTCAATATTGCGTTGCCAGTGCGATTGTCCGTCCGTCTGCCCCAACCTCATGCCTCCTCCTTCGCCTCCTCTCGCTAGAACACACGCCATGGCAACGAGTGTAGCTTTCGTTTTCGTGGTCGAACAGACATGTCCTGGTCCTGTGCTTGGGACGAAGACGAAGACAGAAACAGAGACAGAGACAGAGCCCTGCGTTCGCCTCGAGTCTTTTGTCTTATTTGATTTATGAGTTTTATTGTGGCTCTCATTTTCTCAGTCTCAGTCTCAGTCGCAGTCTCAGTCGCTGTCTCTGTGTGTCTCCTGAGCTGCAGTGAGTGCTTTTCGTTATGGGGCTTTCAATACCTTTTGGGCGCAAGTAGCGTGCATTGATTTCTGCTCCCCTTGTGGCTTTGGCACTGCCAAATTTGGTGGACCCAAGCCACACCACACCACACCGCACTGCACCACAGCATGACGCTCTGCGCCTCGGTCCATAGATCATTTCGATCAGACGTCCCATGCTCCCCGAGAGAGCTGAACACTGAGCACTGCTGAGCACTGAGTCAGACAAGTGTGACTTCGTTTTTTGTTCGCTTTTGTCTCATGCCTCTTGTCGCTTGTCTTGCGACTTCAACTCTGAGTCGATCTGCACGTTGCGTGGGCGTGGGAAAAAGACGATCAACTAATTAGCCTAAATGCTCATCTCATTGATGGAAACATTCAGTTGCGCACACGAATTAGTTTCCATTTGTTGAGCAAACAAATAAACGAGATTCAAAAATCATGAATTTATTTCTTGTTTATTAAAATAAGAATTGTTAATCGGAGAAATGTAATTTAATTACTTAATTTATTGTAATAACGAGTAAAAGAAGAATTTTGAATCTTAGAAGTGTATATGCTGTAATTTTATTATTATAAAAGCGAACACAATGAACGAATGTAAATCTCAAATAAATACTTCATTTTTATTCGATGACTTAAATTAAAGACATAAAGTGATGAATACTTTAATTGTGTATACTAATAATATCAAAATATTGAATATAATTTAAATATTATATATATTCAAATCTTATTTCAAATAAAAAAATAAAGTTTTACTAAGAAGTTAAGAAACCAATATTTAATATTAAAATTGTTATAATCGAATCCTTTATAGGAATTTCACTTTTTTGCAGAATTTTTGTTGTAAATCCATTGGTCTCATACGATATGAATAAACAAAAAAAAAACAAAAAAAAAAATTAGCAAAAAAAAAAATAAATAATGAATGGAATTTTACAAAAGTTAATCTAAAATTGAATTATTCTCAATCAAATATTTACTTAAGAAAATAAAGGTAAATTTAAAACAGTTTACTACACCTTATATTTACAATAAAATATTTACTTAAAAAAAAAATAAAAATACATTTCAAAAAGTTAATGAAGAATCACACTATATACATATTTAGAATAAAATTTTTACTTTAAAGAATTTAACTTGTAATGCCAATAAAAAATGCATAGCTATTACTAAAATTGAATAATATTCAACAGTTTTTCTAATACATTTACCTAAAATTAAAATAGTAAATTAAAAAAGGTGAAATAATTTTTCGCAGTCGGTAGGATTCGAACCTACGCTCCCAGAGGGAATCTGATTTCGAGTCAGACGCCTTAACCACTCGGCCACGACTGCTGTGATCTTCTCAGCTGCCAATTGTGCGTAATGAACTCAGGTCGCCGCAGTTCAACGTTGTTCTATTTATAGACGCAAGCGAGAACGAAATGTCAAAGGAAATTGGAATAACAGGGACAGCGTAAGTCCTGAATTGGGATACATAGTAAAGATAAACTGAATGCGATTGCTTATAAACAATATTACTATGATACATTCTACTGATAAATTAATGATAAATCATCAAAATTCTACCATACAAATCCTACCAAATTTGTATGGGTTTATGTTTATAAAAGTTACATCTATTGAGGTTCCAATATAAGGTTTATTTGGGTAAATACATTAAAGATTTTAATAGTACTATTGGTTTAAAAAGTGTGTCAAGAACATGAAAATCTTCATGTTTGAAAACATATCTTGATTTCAGAAAAATTTGATATAAGACGCAAATTCTTTTTAATAAAAGGAGAAAATCTGAAAGTTTGAAGACCAAAAATCTTTTAATATTTATCATATATTTATTAATTATTTAAATAACGCATTCAGCTCTATATATTTTTTAGGACACTATGTATTTGATTTTCATTTCAATGAAATTTGTAAGATTGTTAAACGTTAATTTGCTTTCTCGAAGTAATATTACCGCGATTGTGTCAATATTAATAACATTAACTGATGGCTTATTCCTTTCTAATAGTATGATATTTTATTATTGTTATTATCTTTAATGTTTAACACAAGACTCCAAAAAGGAATTACTTACTTTATGATAACTTCTTAAGTAACAACTTAAAAATTGATACAAATTATTATAAATAGTATTATGTTTAATATTTGTCAATAAAATTAATGTTTCATACATGATTTGAATAATTTAATGAGCAGCTTAAAAATCGATACAAAAAATCGATTTAAATCCAACTAAAATACATAAAAAATATATTCTTTTATATGCGCAGTAAACTATTTTCGGTTTTAGTTCAAGAAGAGTTTAATTGAACTCCACAAGCACATTTTTGTATTTGCGATTTAGTTATTTGAATTTGAGGCAATTAACTTTTTGTTCATCGGCCTGTTTTGGCTGGCAGTTGATTCCATCAGATTGGAGAGGATGAAGAGGAGGAGGAGGAGGAGAAGGAGAAGAAGGGAAACAATTGGCTTGGCATAGTCAAAATAATAAATAATTGAATGACCAGAGAGTGCGTTTGTCTAGTTTGCTGTTGGATTTGGGTTGCCTCAGATTGGAATCGGACAACAGCGTTGGCAACGGCAATGACAACGGCAAACGGCAACGGCAACGGCAACGGCAACATGCCACATGACCATGGTGCACATGCAACGACGAGCAGAGCTCATCCAGCTCGGTTGCCCTCTGTCCAAAAAGTTGCCACAAGCGAGAGCGAGAGCGAGGCAAAGCGGGCAATCGCAACTTGCAACTTGCGACTTGCGACTCGCGCTGCGAATTAAGCTGTTGACACATAACATCATGTCGCACTTGTCTGCTGGCACAAATCTCACCAGCTGAGTGAAACGCGCGCACAACATGAGCTGCGACTTGCCGTTGAAGTTGCACTTCGAGACGGAGACGGAGTTGGAGTCGATGTTGGAGTTGAAGTTGGAGTTGGAGTTGGTGTCGGAGTCGCAGTTGAAGTCTGGAGCGGAGCGAGGCACAGGCTTCGAGCCTCGAGCACAAAAAAAGGCACCATGTTGAGTGTACAGCCAACAACGGGAACGACGACAACAGCAACAGCAACAACAACAACCACTGCAACAGCAACAACATGGAGAGCAAGTCCAGTTTGATGTCCAGCTCAAGTCCAAGACGTTGGTCAAAGCACAACAAATCTTGCGGCATGTTATCGCTGCCAAGACTCCGACAACAGCAACAACAACAACCACAACAGCAACAACAACAACAGCAACAACAACCACAACAACAACAACAACAACTTTGAACGACGCTGGCAATTTGTGATTGGATTCTGACGGTTTTACTTATATAAATATCAAATAAATACTATTTATAGTCGGTTTGGCCCGCAGTTTCGCGTTAAATATGAACAAGTAAGAAAATTTCAATCGAGTGAGCTCGACTGTGAAATACCTGTCGATTCAATAAAAGCAACCAAGTGCGGTATTATTGTCAAACTATACCAATTTAAAAGGAAACATTAAACTCTAAAATATACCAAAAGCTATATATGGTATATTGGTAATATACGAAATTATTAACCTTGGTAATTCTGAAATAAATTATAAAACGCTAAAATATACTGAAAGTCATACTTGGTATATTGGTAGACTCCACATTAAAAAAATATATGAAATTATCGACCTAAGTAATATACCGATATGGACAGCTATAATATACCAAAATCCATATATGGTATATTGATATACTACAACAACCAAAGTAATTCTGAAATATACCAATTTAATATTATATAAAACGATGAAATATACCAAAAACTGCATATATGTATATGGTATATAGGTACACTACCACATTAAAAATATACCATAGAGCTTAAAATATACCAGATTGCACACCAAAGCAATTATGAAACAATAGTTGTAGCTGTTTTTCACATATTGCATTATTTTAAGCTCACTCCTAAAATTCAGAAATCATAAAGACTCTTGATTTTATTGTTTTCTACACTATGCTTCAGTAAATTAAAGAAATAATATTATAAAGTTACATATTTTAATACATTTTGCGCATTACATTATATTGAATCTATTTAAATAAATTTTAAAATCTTGATATTAGTTTTATTAGTTAATTTAGAATACCTGATCTTGAAATGAGATTGTGTTTAGGCTCAAATTCTGATTTCAAGAATATATGTCTTATTGTAAGAAACAAAAAATGTAAAAAATAAATATTGAAATTTGTGTGATTGTTCGTTTAAACTTAAACATTAGTTTGCCCTGTTTGTATATATATTTTTAGTTATGTTAATAGATAAATAAATATGAATTAAAATTTTTAAAAATTTTATGTGATGCGAATGGAGTTTGAACCCAGGATTAGAATTCTCTATATTTTATACTGAAAATTCGAGTTTTAAGTTTTAAGAAACAACAAGAAATAACTACAAATGAAGATCTTTAAGAACTTTTTAATTGAAATTTGGTTTCTACTTACATTTTGTAAACTTGATTTAAGTCTTAAAAAAGTTCTTAAAGCCAAATTTCCATATATAATACTATGCTTAATATATTTAAGCAAATAATGAAATTTATGTAATAGTTTCATCTAACGAAATAGTTGATTGTAAAATATGTTGCTTGATAAATTTTGGAGCAATCTTAAGCCTTATTGGTTGATGAATTCAAGTGACTCGATGCACATGAAGTGAGTATGCTGCTTAATGTGTGCGAGTGTGTGTGTGTGTGTGTGTGTCATCAGTTGGGGGCAGGAAGGACATGCGAATGCTGCATGTGGCACGTTCAGGCAGCGCATTGTACACGTTTGCGTCACTCATACGCCGTGTGCGCCGTTCGTCGTTTTCCGTTTTCCGTTTGCCGTTGTGTTCGCCATTTTGTTAGCCGCCATTTGCTTGGCATCATCAATTGCAGCTGACACGTCATCCATCTTGGCGGTTGCAGTCACCTCACCGCCAAACGTCAGGAGGGGGAGGGAGGGAGAACTTTGGGTGGCAATGTTGCAGCTGCTGGTGACCGAAACGCATAGCGAGGCCTGCGGCAAAAGTCCTTTAAACGACCTCTGGACGCTGTTGGCTGTTGGCGCCGAAAAGCTGCGGCTACCAGCAACAAGAGATAGAGTGGGAGAGAGAGGGAGACGGAGAGAGAGAGAGAGAGTCGGCAACAGGGGAGCCGTAGTCCGCACAAGATTAGAAAATTCGACGTTGTGCAGCAGGCGAAATTAAAATGGCGACGAGAAAGGCAGGCAGCAACAGCAGAAGCAGCAACAGCAACAACAGCAACAGCAACAGCAGCGATGCCATCACGAATGCATGTTGCAAGGGATGCGGCTAAAAAGCTGTGGCAACGCAGGGGGCGGAGTCTGAAGGAGGCTGTGTGTGTGTGGCTGCTGGGACTCTCGACGTGCGACGCTGCAGCCATTAAAATCCACAGCTGCCGTTGTTGTTGTTGCTGCTACTGCTGTTGCTGCCACGGCACGGGGCACGTAAAATGGTCGTCGGCAGTTGGCAGTTGCAAGTTGGCAGTGTGTGTGTGGAAGCGGAGGCGGAGGCGGAGGCAGAGGCGCTTTTTGTAACGCACGCAAGGACATTTGAAGGATAAAGTCGCGTGAGAGAAAGCAGCAGCAGTTACTGCTGTTTGCTGCTGTTGCACCAGCTGCAACAGCAACAACAGCAGCAACAACTGCACTGAGCTGCCGTTACTTGGCATACGAAATCAACTGGCCCCCAACGAGGGAGCCGCGCGACTAAAGTAGTAGAAAAATTGAGTAGTAAATAAATGATAAACGAAAATAAAATGCAAGGACTCTCGCTCCCACACACACATAGAGAGAGCGATAAAGAGACAGAGGGAGGGGGGAGGAAGTTACGTACACACTCTGACAGGATTACAAGAATACTCGAAGGACCAACAATGCCAGGCAAACAGCCAACATCATAGCAACTGTGTCCCCCCTTCCCCTCCCCCTGTGTGTGTGCTTTTTTTGGTGGCAACTAAATTCACATTTGTTGTACGTACAACATTGCACCTCAACTCAACTCAACTCTCGATGCTTTTGTCTGCTTTAGCCCTATGGTCCATGACTTTTAGCAGCAACTGTACCGCATAGTCTTGTTTCTCTTGCAATTGAAATCGATTCAATGAACCGCAACTATCAAATATGTCATGCACTTTATATTAGCCATTTGCTTGCATCTTGCGCATTTTTATCACTTTTGAATTACTTGCAAAATAGTTCAGTCTCCTTTTGGAGTACCGATTTTCTATTAAGTAGAAGAGAATCTTAGAGAGGCAGAAACGAGAAGAAGAAGAGTTCAGAAGATTGGGGAGTCTTGATTTTTTGATTTAAGAATAAACCTTCTTGGTTCAATTTGACATGTAAAACATCTTGATTAAATAAATTATTCATCATTTTAGTACGTCTTTTCTTTCTGTGTAGATAAAGAGTATTCTGAGTTTAGTACATCAAACCTTGAAAAATATAATATTATATATTAACTTAAATAAGTAAAGGAGTTATTGACTTCTTGTCCATGCTTATATAATAATTTCATTAATATTACTCGCTTAAGAAACTAAACAAAATCCTAATAAATATTTATACAAGCAATTCAAATAAGTTTTCTTTTTATTTTATTTTAATAACAATCTATCTATTTGTGATAAAGGGGCAAATAAGTTTAACAATTTATAATTCTTAAGGACTTTCTTAAAAGTAAAACGTTTCTTGTCTTAATACTTAAGAGTTCTTACTTATTATATATTTAAGTGGTTATTTACAGAAGCGCGTGGTTATCACCAGTTAAATCAATATTTGTTGCTCTACATTCATGTGTACAAAACAGAATGAAGATGTTAACATAAGAGGTTAACATACATGAGAGTGATTACAGAGCACTGTTAATTAACTAAATGTTGCCAGATCGATAATATTCAAACTTACATTCACGGTTGCCATTTTTGGTACAAATGTACCAAAACTGGTACATTTTTTATGCGTTGGTACATTGGATCACTTTTTTTCATATTGGTACATTTTCAATATGCCGTGTCTAGTATTTAAATTTTTCAAAAAATTTAATGTTAATTTTATTTTTTTTAAAAAATGGCTCTGTTCTACAAGACATAAATTTTGTATCAGTTAGAAATTGAACCATGACTAGCACTGGAAAATATCGCATACAGTCGATTTGCGATGTTTCGTGTCAATTGAGAAAACATAGTATGTATGCGCCAATGTAAGGTCTATCACTACGTAAACAGTTATATATTGTGAATCACAATTTGTGATTCAGCCAAATTTCTACGCGAAGAAGAACTTCACATAGTACCTCTAATAAAAACCTTTGAAATACTATGGTGAACCTGATGATATAATATCCCAATGGAACCAACTCTGACTTTCTTTAAATCAGGGAAAAGAAAAAGATATTCGTAAATTTTGGACAGACATTAAAAGTAAAACAAAGGTGTTGACGAACCGCTGTTCAGGAGCTTAATAGAATTCATAAACAATTTGATGTCGTTGCCACACAGCTCTGGTGCTGCAGAGCGAAAGTTTTTTGAAATTTCTTTAATGAAAACTAAATTGCCAAATAAATTTGAATTTAAGACACTAAATAACATAATGTATTGCAACGAATTGATTGATTGTAAAGACCTTGACTATGTTTGGTCTACAAAAGACTGTTCATTTTTAAAAATTAACTAAGATAGTATAAAATTTGATTCATTATTATTCAAATGAAAGTTCTGTTTTTGATTTCTTTATGTTTGAAAAGTATGATTGATTAAATAAAAGTTCTGTTTTTGTTTTCTTTTATATAGAAGAAAAAAATGAAATATGAAATAATAAAAGATAATTTAAAAAAACGTTCACAAAATATAGTATTAAAAAATACCTAAAAAGATTTGTGGTACATTTTTGCTAAAATTGGTGCATTTTTTCAAAATTTTGGTACAAAAAATATTTTTGGAATGGCAACCGTGCTTACATTATTTCACACAAAATATATGTCAGCTGTACTACATTTAATTGATTTGTGATATTGGTTTTCATTTGTATTGTTTAGGTCAATCAAATGCTATTTACAATTGTGACTTTTTGTAGAAGATTCAATGATGTTTCAAATGGTTGCAAATAATTTGTGTAAAAAGCTTTCAATAGTAAAGAAGTCTAGTGTATTTTGTGTGCTGCTTGTTTCACTGAAGTTGCGACACGTTTTTATTTGCTTGGGATTTGTTGCCAGCACAACGCGTTGTTGTTGCGAGTGTGCCAACTGTGGCAGCTGTTGAGCTGTTTGTGCCACAGCCAGGAGCAGGCAAAAGAAGAAGAAGAAGAAGAAGAAGAAGAAGAAGAAGACGTAGAAGAAGAAGACTTAGCTGAGGATGAGTCCAAGCTTTTGGTATTGTCAAAAGAACTGGCAAATACCTAATTAAAGTCAGCTACAGCTCGAACTCTTGATAACGATGATGATGTTGATGATGCAACTGCCTCATGACGATGATGATGAAGATGATGATGATGATGTGGATGTGGATGCCACAGCAGCCGCTTAAATAAATTAAATTCAATTTTAAGCGCAGCCATTGGGCGCCTACGAAAATGTTCATAGCTAAGCTGCAGCTAAGTTGACCTCTGTCAGTCAGTCGAAGTCGAAGTCGAGGCAACAACAATGGTTGCAACAACAACAACAACCACAACAACAACAACAACTGCAACGGTAATCAGTGCCACATAACGCACAGGCCGCAAACTAAAACGCGCAACGCAAAAATCGTGCGTGCCCTTAAGACGCTCATAAAATAGGCAAACGGCGCTGGCCATGACCACAAAACAAAAAAAAAAGAAGAGAAAAGAAACAGAAATGTTTTCTTCGAGTCTATCGGTAACCGAAATAACAGCAACAGCAACAGCAACAACAATAGCTGCAACAGCAACAACAACAACAACAACAGCTGCATGTTGCCACAAAGAGATTGGCTAAGAATGGGTAGGTTAAACGGGTGGCAAGCAGCAGCAGCAGCAGCAGTTGAGGGGCAGGTGAAGCAGTGTGGCAAGTAGAAGGAGGGGAGGGGGGGCAGCAACTGCACGTAAGGCACGACTTTTTATTATGCTTTACGTTCTTCGCGTTCTGAAGCCAACGGCGCCCACCCGCCTGCGCTTTTTGTCTCGGCCAAAGAATCTGCAGAAAATCTGTTTTGGCCATTGCCATTGCCATTGCATTGGAATGCATAACAATAACAACAATAACAACAACAACATCGACGACAAAAACAACAACAACTGGGCTGCAAAGCGAGATAGAAAATAGTGCAACGAATGACATTCGCATTGCTTGCTTCGTCGCTTCAACTTGCAACTCACAACTGGCAACTTGCAACTGGCAAGCTGCAAGTTTATGGCGCCCGCAACGAAATTGAATTGTGGCCTATCTATAAAGTATCTCGATCGGGCCAAATGACCAAGATAAACCACTTAAAACGGCCAAATCTCGACTCAGTCAATCGAACACTTTTATAATCATTTAGAGTACAATTTTTCATTGGCTGTGCATTGCTTACTTTCAATTAGTCAGTCAATATTTGTTTCTATCGATAAAGAAAAATCATTTTTATTGTTTTAGTAAAATATGAGTAGTATAAAAATGCAAGTGAGAATGTTTAAAACAGAGAAAAAAATATAAGAAACATTATCATAAATATCCACTCAGTCACTTGAACTCTTTTATAATCAATTTTCAATTGACTTCCTTAAAGTAGACCCCAGTTTTATTGGCTGTCCGTCATTCAATATTTATTTATAAATACAGCAACAAAAAATATATTTTTATTACTTTCGTAAAATAATATGAACTGAAAAAGCATACGTGATAGTTATTAAGAAAGAGAAGAAAATGTAAGAAACATAATACTATACAATTTTAAAAGGAAATAATTAAAAAGCTTCAGCCGAGTGTGCTCGACTGTGAGATACCCGTTACGCAATTTGAATAAAAACAAAACAATGCCTTACTATTCTTAAAATATAATAAATTAATATACCACAAAAATACTGAAATATACCAAATGTTATATTTGATATATTGGTATTATAGTATATTAAAATAAACCGAATTGATGTATTACAAAAATACTAAACTACACCAAAGGTTATATTATTGGTATATTATTGTAGTACTATATTTGAAATATACCAAAATAGTATATCGCAATTATACTAAAATGTACCAAAGGATATATTTTGGTATATTGGTATTGAAGTATTGAAGTATATTAAAATATACAAAAATGGTATATCACAAAAATACTAAAATATACCAAAGGTTATATTATTGGTATATTGTTGTAGTACTATATTCGAAATATACCAAAATAGTATATCGCAATTATACTGAAATGTACCAAAGGATATATTTGGTATCTTGGTATTGTAGTATATTAAAATACACAAAAATGATATATCACAAAAATACTAAAATACTACTAAAAATACTGTTGTAGTACTATATTCGAAATATACCAAAATAATATATCGCAATTATACTAAAATGTACCAAAGGATATATTTGGTATATCGATATATGACTAAACTCAAAATATACCACAGAGAACAAAATATATCAAATCGACAGCCAAATCAGCTCAAGTCCCATTCCAGTAGGCGTCTTTTACAGTCAAATTTGTATGTGATCGTATACAACCTTCAGGACCACGACTTTATATAGTTATGGGCAGCGAATATAAAACTTAGAATTTAAAATCATATATGCACGATATTTGATAATATAATATTGTATTTAAAAAAAATAACAATAAAAATAAGCAAAATATTGTTCTTCTTCTCGTTATTATTATTATTAAACTATGTTGCATGAAAGGCTTCGATTGCATTGGAAAATGTTTTCTAAGCTCTAAAGGTTTTCAAACGGAATTGATTTGCAAAAAATTGCGCTTCGCAATGCGGCAAATAACATTGACAACGTGGCATGAGCGTTAATTAGAGAGAATGCTGCAATACAGTAAAAAGTGAACAGCATTTGTCAAAGAAAACTCATGACTGACTAAGGGCTACAGGAGTAGAGAGGAGGGGAGAGGGAAGTGGAAGTGGAAGTGGTGTAAGCGGGCTTAAGAGAAGAATCAATGTGGGATGCCGTTTGGCAGCAGCAATTCAATCATTAGAGAACTCTCAAAGGCTGTCCTGGTAACGATGCGTCTTATGTGCGAACTCAAACCCAACTCGACCTATTCTCGACTACTATATAGAATAGTAGTATATGGCATACATATGAATGGCCATGCGTTTCTGTTAAACCTAGGAGCGTATTGCTGCCCATGCCACGCCCTCCGATTGTGCGGGCCTCGGCTATTTGATTGGCCAACAGCATCAGCATCAGCATCAGCATCGGCATCAGCACAGCCATCCACATGTATGCTACTCATATGGTAGTACTCTCGAAACAGAGGAGCACAAATAAATGAAGCAACAAAAAAGTAGAAGAAAAAAAAATCATGCACCAAACTGAAATTTTTTTTGCATTGCGAAAAAATGCAATTTTTAATACCCATCAATTCGAAGGGTCCAAAATACAGGAAGTTACTTATTTATTGTGGTATTTATATTTTTAGTATTTTTTTTGGCATTTTTGGTATTTTTGGTATGATTGTGTTTGGAATTTTATTAAAGTAGTTTTGGTATTTTTAATGTTGTTTTTTCTATTGTGGTATCTATTGTGGTATTTATATTTTTAGTATTTTTTTTGGCATTTTTGGTATTTTTGGTATGTTTGTGTTTGGAATTTTATTAAACTAGTTTTGGTATTTTTAATGTTTTTCTATTTTGGTATTTTTAATTTTGGTATTATATTTTTGGTATTTTTAATTTTGGTATTCTATTTTTGGTATTTTTATTGTTGGTATTAATGGTAGCTTAATAAGAATTGTAATACAATTTCAAATAATTTTATAAGCATCGTATTTCTACGGTATTTTTTCCTTCTATTTTTACTATTTTTAGGTATTATAATTTATTTTTATTGTGAAATTTATTTAAAAATAATAAAGATTCAAATACAAAATTCAAATGGGAGACCTTTTGCTTTTAATTATTTCAATTTTTATTTTTAATGAAAAAAGATTTTTTGTATAATTTCGATCTTAATTTAGGTATAAACCTTCTTGGTTCAATTTTGACATCATACTATCTTGATTAAATTTTTCTTGATTTTAGCATGTTTTTCACTTTGTGTACTTGATATTGGATTTGAATATGCTCAACTTTATTTCTGATTGTTTTAATGTTGATCTAAAGAGTTATAGAAGCTCCTGCTTAAAGTTTTTCTACAGTGAGTATTCTTTTTTTTGTTTGCTATATGCGGAGCTTAAAAGCTGTTAAAAATTGTATACGAGTTTCAATGGATTACAGAATTTATCAGCTTCGTCTTATTTTGAAATTTTGGCATTTTTCAGACTAATACTCTTAGTTTTAAAAATTGTTTCTTGAAGTGGTCATATTTCAAAAACACAATTTTTAAGATGAATGTTTTTGATTTTATAAATTGGTTATTTTCTCAGTGCATTTTGCTTTAATTTCCAGGGTATTAAGTAGTCACTATCCAAACTTACTTTGTACTTGAATTTGCATGTTCTTGCTTACACACACACACACAGACACACCCGCACACACTTGAATGGAAATTTTTTAATTTTTGCATTTTTTTTTATGTAGCTTCCTTTTGCTAATCAAAAAGCACAACAGGAACAAGAAAAACAGCAGCAGCAACTGCAGAAAACATCGTCAAAAAAATGAAAAAAAATAAAACAAAAATGAAGAATAGCAACGCAAAGTAAAGGAAAAGAAATGAAGAAAAGAAAAGCAAAGCATCAAAAGATGCAGATCCCAATGGCTGCTGGTTGCTGGTTGCTAGTTGCTGGCTGTGTTGCACATGCCGGTTATGTTTGCAGTCGAATAAACAGCATCAATTCATCACACACGAGCCAACAGCAGAAAAAAAATATACAAAAAAATAGAGGAAAACTGTGGAAAATGTGCGAAGGGAGGGAGAGAGCAAAGAGGCAGATAAGGAGCACAGTGGAAAATGGCGCCACGAGGCTCAGGCGCCAGGATAGCCACCAAAATGCAGGCCAGCTGCCTCTGCCTCTGCCCCTGCCCCTGCCCCACTCTGCTTGCAACAGCCACGCTGCTGGCTGGCTGGCTGGCTGGTCAATGTTGCCTCCTCCTCCTGCCGCACAGCGCACTAAATCAACATTTCACTTTGATGAATGATGACCAATGTCCAGGCGCGGTTGATGTCCTGCCCCCAGCTCCAGCTCCAACTACAGCTTCAGCTTCGTGCCACACAGCGCAGCGCAGCATGCAACAGCAAGGACAACGAGACAGCACACACAAAAAAAAAAAACGAAAAACAGGACGAAAAACGAAATAAAAACAACAGCAGAGAGCACAACACTCTAAAGCGCTGGGCGCCGCATAAAAGTGCACAGCATCATCATCCTTCGGGGTGTGGGGGAGGTGAGAAAGAAACAGAAGAAGGGGTCGCGGCTTGCCATTGGGGATTGGGGATAGGGGATTGGGGATTGGGGCTTTGGCGGAACGCCTACGCTCACGAGCCTGAAAATAGACACGGACACTAATCGAATTATTGCCACTGCAGAGGAGCAGCTACAACTAGTGTTGCTTCCTCCTCCTGGCTGCTCCTTCTCCGCTTCTCCGCTTCTCTGCTTCTGGTGCTCGTTCTCGTCCTGCGCTCTGGAGCGCTGTTCTTCGCTGCCTACACCAAAATCGAATTTTTCTGGACTTGGGCAAAAACAAAACAGAGTGCAGAAAATGCAAACAACAAAAAATGCAGAGCATTCGGGGGGCGAAAAAAAAAATGAAACAAGAAGAAAAAGAAGCGAGTGTAATTAAAAAGAATTTCCCTTTGCCGCTTTTTCTTTTTGTTTTTTGGTCTCTTTGTGTGTGTGTGAGAGGGAGAGCAAACGAAAGAAAGTATAGCATACATATGTGGGCAGCCGACGATGCGCATCTGCATGCGTGTGCAAGTGTATTGGTGTGTGTTAGGGTGTGCGGCTGTGTGTGTATGTGTGTGTGTGTGTTGTGTTGCATCGACCAACCAAAATCGAACAGCGTTGCCATCGCAGTTTGCTGACCGCTCGCGATTGCCTGTCGCATGCCATGGGTAATGGTGAATGAGGAACGGGACTAAAGGAGGCAACAGGCAAGAGGCATGAGGCAAGAGGCAGGTGCAAGGCACTCACTGATGAAGGCAGCAGCAGCAGCAGCAGCAGCAATACCAGCAGATGGAGGCATGTGCCCCAAAATCGAAGAGGGGTGTTGCTCGCAACGAGTGAATGAGTGAGTGAGGACAAGAGTGTGGCGGCAGGGTATGCATGCACTGAGGGCGCAATAAACAAAAACGCGCGCATAAATTAGAAGCCACACCCGCAACAACAACAACAACAAGAAAACTGCCAACAGCCACAGCAGTGACAATATTCTGCAACAAAGCCAAAGAAAGTAGAGAAGAAGTTGCAAATATATTTGGTATATATGCAAAACACTGCGGTACATACCAAAATGTATATTTAATATCTATATTTGGTATCTATATCTATATCTATATCTATATCAATATCTATATCTATATCTATATCTATATCTATATCTATATCTATATCTATATCTATATCTATATCTATATCTATATCTATATCTATATCTATATCTATATCTATATCTATATCTATATCTATATCTATATCTATATCTATATCTATATCTATATCTATATCTATATCTATATCTATATCTATATCTATATCTATATCTATATCTATATCTATATCTATATCTATATCTATATCTATATCTATATCTATATCCATATCCATATCTATATCTATATCTATATCTATATCTATATCTATATCTAATCTATATCTATATCCATATCCATATCTATATCTATATCTATACTATATCTATATCTATATCTATATCGATATCTATATCTATATCTATATCTATATCTATAATATCTATATCTAGATCTATAGCTATATCTATATCTATATCTATATCTATATCTATATCTATATCTATATCTATATCTATATCTATATCTATATCTATATCTATATCTATATCTATATCTATATCTATATCTATATCTATATCTATATCTATATCTATATCTATATCTATATCTATATCTAAAGCTATATCTATATCGATATCTATATCATATCTATATCTATATCTATATCGATATCTATATCTATATCTATAGCTATATCTATATCTATATCTATATCTATATCTATATCTATATCTATATCTATATCTATCTATAGCTATATCTATATCTATATCTATATCTATACTATATCTATATCTATATCTATATCTATATCTATATCATATCTATATCTATATCTATATCTATATCGATAATCTATATCTATATCTATATCTAGATCTATATCTATATCTATATCTATATCATATATCTATATCTATATCTATATCATATCGATCTATATCTATATCTATAATCTATATCTATATCTATATCTATCTATATCTATATCTATATCTAGATCATATCTATATCTATATCTATATATATATCATATCTATATCTATATCTATATCTATATCTATATCTATATCTATACTAATCTATATCTATATCTATATCTATATCTATATCTATATCTTATCTATCTATACTATATCTATATCTATAGCTATATCTATATCTATATCTAGATCATATATCTATATCTATATCTATATCTAGATCTATATCTATATCTATATCTATATCTATATCTAGATCTATATCTATATCTATATCTATAGCTATATCTATATCTATATCTATCTATATCTATATCTATATCTATATCTATTCTATATCTATTCTATATCTATATCTATATCGATATCTATATCTATATCGATATCTATCTATATCTATATCTATAGCTATCTATATCTAGATCTATATCTAGATCTATAGTCTATATCTATATCTATATCTATATCTATATCTATATCTATATCTATATCTATATCTATATCTATATCTATATCTATATCTATATCTATATCTATATCTATATCTATATCTATATCTAATCTATATCTATATCTATATCTATATCTAATCTATAATCTATATCTATGCTCAACTTCAAATAGACTTGCATTGGAAATATTTGGTTCATAGAGGACGCACATGTGCTTCGGATTGTTGCTGTTGCTGCAACAGCAGCGAAATGTCAACAACAACAGCGCAGCGCACGCGCAACAAAAAGTCAGCGCTGTTGCTGCTGTTGTCGCTGTTGTTGTAGGCAATTGCATTGCAACATTTCATTTTCTGATATGAAAGATTTAAAGTTTGCAACATAAAAATGTCACGTTTTTCATGGTCGCCACGAGACGACGACGACGACGTCGACAACTGCAACAGCAATAGCAACAACTGCAGCAGTAACAACATAGTTGCTGTTGTTGTTGCTGATGTTGTTGTTGTTGTTGTTGCTGTTGCTGTTGCTGTTGGCGCTGCGCATGCGCATTTGGAGCCTTTTGGCTAACTAACTTGAAGTCTATTTATGTTACAATTTGGCTGCTGCCAGGCAAAAATGTTGGCAACTTTGCTTTTGGCTTTGGGTTTTGCTGCTTGTTTGACAATGCGCGTCGTGACATCAGCAACAGGTCGAAGTTGCAGCCACAAGGAGTCGCAATCGAAATCACTTCTTCTGCCCCCTTGCTTTGTAGAGTCGAAGCTTTAGTTTCAGTTTCAACTTTAGTTTCAGTTTTGGGCTATAAGTTTGCAAGCCATCCGAGGCTCGTTTGCTGTTTTAATTTGTGCAACGCAACATTACGCACCAACCTGAAGTTGAAGTTGATGTTGAACTCGAAGATGAAGTTGAAGAGAAGCTGAATCTGAAGAAGAAGACGAAGACGAAGAAGAAGACCTCACTGACATGTGAGCGAAGCAGCAGGAGTTGAAGCTAAATCTAGAAATGGAGCTGAAGGTTGCCCCCAGCTGGCAATTTTTATTGCCCCGTCGCCATGCCTCTGGCGCGATGCCACTGATATGAGGCTTGTGTTTGTATGTGTGTGTGTGCCACCGAGACGGACAACAAGAGTTGCAAGTTGCAACTGGCAACAGGCAACTGGCAAAGATTTCGTTACGTTTTGTCACAAATTAAACACGTTTTTCCTCAGAACCTAATGAATAAACTAGCGAAACGATGTTCGTTTCATTCTCTCTGCGATATGGCAAAGCGACATCCAAACAATAAATGTCTGATCGGCCCAATGCCCTGTGAAAAACTAAACTTCATGTGTATACCCTGTAAACTAGTTTCAACTCTGGCTACAAATTTGTTTAAATTCAACATTTATTATAGCTAAAGTCATTGATGATATTTTAAGGCACATCGATTGTTTTCCACAACTCAGTCGCTTCCTTTCACCTGCCGAAACAAGATGAACCTGTAGTCGATTCATTGGCCAATTGCCAACTAATCTTTAGTTGGGTTGGGAGGTGGGTGGAGTATGAATGTGATTAAGGACACAAGCCTCCACATGACCAAGAGGCCATTCATTCATTGTGCCCCTCGAGAGATGCATACAATTAGCAGGCTGTAAATTTGAAATCAAAAATAGCCAACAACTGGCCTTGCAACTGCAACTGCAACTGCCACTGCGGCCGTAACAACATGCCACACATTTTGTACTCGAGGCCTACATAAGTGTTAATTGAACATGGACACTGTACGTGTGTGGCAGCCACATGTTGCAGATGTGCTGCGCTGCGTGCCTGCGCTGCCACAGATTGCGTATTACACTTGGCGAAATGATCGTTTTTGGAAATTCATTTATTATTTTGAATTTTGTATTAAAGTAAAAGAAAATTATAAATTATAAAACTCAACCATTTATCACTAGTGATTCGGTATCAGATATTTATAATCATACACTTTACTTTATTTATAATCATACACTTTACAACAACTACATTTAGGTGGACAATCTGGTATATTTTTAAGCTTATGGTATATTTTAAATATAATAGCATATCGATATACCAAATACAGTATATTCCGGTTATAACGACTTTCAAGGGACCGACCATTTTACGTCGTTATAACCGGAGGACGCACTGACCGGAAGGAGTAAAAAAAAATTTTATTTTGTTTATTTTATGGTTGCCAGTTCGTAATAGGCTTCTAAAATAAAACAAATTAATTTTTAAATAAAAAAAAAATTTTTTTGAGACATTTTGCGGGTGTAATGCACAAGTAGTCGAGCTGAATCTGAATGACCTCTTCATTGCGCATTTTGTGCATTTTGCGCATTAACTTACATTTGGCGGAATTACGCATTCAATAAAAAAGCAGAAAAAACTAGAAATATGTATAACGGAATAGGCTATGTGGTCTGCACACGCACGCTGTAAACATTTGTGTGACGTCAGCATTGCACTTCGACTGACTCTCTCTAACAGCAGCGTTGCTAAGGCGACGGCTAAGACTGACAGAGAGTAGTGAGAGTCTAAGAGATTCGTGTCGCTGCTACGCACACAAGCAAGGGTGCCGATCACTGATAAATACATACATATGTACATACGCCGTTTGATGCTTAAATTTGTTGGCAATTTTTCGCTGAATTTTTTTTTTTTCGTCGCTATATCCGGTTGAATTCTGAAAAATTTCGTCGGTATAAGCGGTTAGTCGCTAAAAGCGGAGACGTTGTAAGCGGAGGCGCTTTCATATAAGTTTGTATGGGGACCAACCAAGCCATCGAGTTTTCGTTGTAATAACCGGTCGGACGCTATAAGCGAAGTCGTTATAACCGGATTCTACTGTATTATATATATTTCCCGAAATTTTGAGCATATGAATGTAAAATGTAAAAACTTATTGAATACCAGTCAGTCATCATTTAATGTACACATTTAATAAGCACAACTAGTACTTTGCTCTGTTAGCTGGTTATTATGAAAATATACTGAAATATTCCAAAAGTATATCGATATACTAACATATATAGAATATATACCATCAGCTACAAAATATACCAGATTGCAGTTGTATAATTTTATGTATATCGATATACTAGTATATTCAAAATATACCATAAGCTACTAAATATACCAGATGGCCAAACAAAATGTAGTTGTTTTACCGTATTTTAGCTTTTGTAGGTATTGAATTTCTCATAATCGATATATTTCAATACTTAGTAAAAATAAATTACATATTTTTAATTGAATTAAAGTTTTTCTTCATGAACTCCAATGAAAGCCTTAACTTTAGTGTTGACTATTCGCATACAGAACACGAAATAAATAGAAAAGTTTTTGGATTCGGAAAAATTACAAGAGCCAAAATATTTTCTTAAGACGAGTATTCCAAATTTTAGATAGTTTATTTATTATTTTAGTATTTAAGCTAAATCGAAGTATAAAGTGTTGTGTCAGAAATAATTTAAAAAAATTGAGCTTGTTCATTTTAAAAATCTTAAAAATCGATATAGAGATCTCTTTCAGAATTTTCGCTCAGTGTTGCTAGTCAATAGCTGTCCTAGTCTAAGCTGCGTCAGTGGCAAGTGGCAAGTTGCTGTTGTTGTTGTTGCTGCGGCTGCTGCTGCTGTGGCCAGTTGCTGCAATTACGCACATCTAATGCAATTTCGATAATTGGCCATCAAATTTATGAGACATGTTGCAGCGGGCCGCGGCTAAATTACGATGTGCGAACATGTTGCGATCATAAAGGTAAATGTTGCAAGTGGCAAGTGGCAAGTGGCAAGCGACGATGACGATGACGGTGCCCATTTAAATGCGTGTGATAATCAGCATGTTGCGAACATGTTGCCGTGCAACATTTCATGCAACAACAACCGATGGCAGCTGTAATTATTTCTATTAAAGAGTGCAACTGCAACTGCTGTCGATGTCAGCCTGACTGCACACTCTTACTCCACAAATATGAAATGTTGTTCATCGTTCCTCTTTTTCTGTTTTATGTTTTCTGTTTTTTTTTTTTTTTAATAATTTACCAGCAATTTCTCAAATTGAATTTGCATGCGAAACGCGCACGAGAAATTCTATTAGGCAAAACATTTCGCAATTGCGTGCTGATTGTCAGGTTCAACTTCATCCCAGGCTCGACTAGCTGCCTCTCCCTCTCCACCCCTCTCTCGCACTCTCTCTGTTTGGCTTGAGGCAACCGTTGTGCCTGCAGAGATCTTCCACAGTTCTTTCAGCTGCTTTGCATGGCCGCGATTATTAGTTACGGCCGCCTGAACGCATTTTTGCGCGTCTCCACACACTCATGCCGCCCCCTTTCGCCCTCTCCCTCTCGTGCTGCTCCTTGGTTCTACCTGCACTTGGTATTACTGTAATAATCTTAATTAAGCTTAGAATTGAGTCTGCGCGTAATTATGCGAAACGCGCTCAAAAGACCCGACTCCCGACTCTGACTCCGACTCCCGACTCTGACTCCGACTCCGGTTGCGATTCTCCCCCGACATTGACTCGACTTCGACCACGTATGCAAAACACTTGCCTCCAAACTCACTTCCCCCTCCTCTTGTCCGCAGCGTTGTCCATAATTATGCACCTGACCTCACTGCACCTCACATTAACTCCTCGCCTCAGTCCCCGCTTTTCCTTTCCCATTGCCGCCCACTTTCCTTTTCAAGCCACCGACAACGTCATCATCGACGTCATCTTCGTTGTTGGTTTCTGGTTAGGTGAGCATAACTAATCTAATCGCTATAAATCTGCATCCCTATGCTACCTCCTCACACTTTATTCTGTTTTCAGCACACAATGTCGCTAAATAACATCGATATGATTAACTTGAGAATCAATTCAATTGGAAGTAGAACTAGTTGCATTTTCATTAACATTGCGTGTCGTGGAATATTTGTTATTTTAATTTTAACTACAAGTTAAGCTAACATATAAATAAAGACTAATTATATGTTTCAACTTCAGCTTAATTAATTAATTAATGGATAAATAAAGTATATCAACAAATAAGTTAGTTAAGTTAAGTAAGTAAGTTAAGTTACAACATTTTCCACCTCAAGTAAAAAAATATAAAAATGTGTTTCTATTCTTACTACAATATATACAGGAATACTTGCAATAAAGTAATATTAATCAATGGATTTAATTTATTTACTTTTTAAACCGAATGTGAATGTCAATAATAAGATTTAATTATGATAATATGTATCATACTTCTCATATTTTAAAAACAATTTTGCTCACTCCCCTTATATAATTTACTTAGATAGATTATATAGTAAAAGCAAATATCTTATTATAAAGCATTCTCACTCTGCTGGAATATTCCATGGCTTTTACATAGCAATTTCTTAAGGGGACCCAGTAGGAAAATAGTTATTTGTCTTTTATATGTTAATAAATCAAGTGGCGTTTTTTTTTTATCTTTGGATTATTAAATTAATCACGACCCATGGAATATTCCATGGATTTTATATAGACATTTCCTTAGGAGCCCCAGTAGGAAATCAGTTATATATCTCTTATAGTAAATTAAATGCCTTTCTTGACTTTTGTAAGCAATTCAGTTGATTCTTTTATCAAGTAATCACAATTTAAATTGTAAGCCAATTTTCAAATGCTGGTTTACGTCTATTTCCTTAGAAGACCCAGTAGGATTTGTCGTTATTTACATAAGAATTATTTATTTCTTAAAATTAAAATTGTTTAATTAACATTGAACATCATTTTCTTATCAAATTAATCACAATAAAAACCTATTTCCTAAGATTTTACATAGATATTTCACTAAAAAGACCCAGTAGGAAAACAGTTATTTACCTTTTATAGGAAATCGAGTGCTTTTGCTAATTCTTTTATGTTTCGATTATCAAATTATGCGCAATCAAAATTGTCTACATAATGGTTATACATAATTTGGTTAAGCAGTTTCTTTAATAAGCGAGAAATTCTTAACATTGAAAACCTATTTGCAAACTAAACTTTCCTGGTAGGAAATGTCAATACTTGAATGAAAAATGATATTAATTTTTGCAATTTCTTCAATTTCTCATAATCAAAGCTTATTTGCAGCAGCATCAATTATGGCTTGTCCATTTACGTACATGTATTTCCTTTGCTGACTAGGATTTGTCCTTATTCAAATGAAAAGCATTTTGCCAAATCGCAGCAGGTACAATTGATGGCAATCACCTGTGCATTGAAAGTGCTTGCGACTCTTGCCTTGATTGGCAGACTCGATTTACGTCCACGTAAAGAGCATGTGCTCTCTCTCTCTCTCTCTCTATCTCTATCTCACTCTTTCTGTGGACAGTTTCTAATGAGGCTGGCTGGCTGACCTCGTGTCCAATAGTCGATATTCGATATTCGATACCCTATCAGGCATCGACTGGCGCTGGAAGTGAGTGCAGCCATGACAATCCACGACAGCAGCAGATGTTGTGGCTGCCCACAGTTTGTGCCTCATTCACATGCCACAGTCAATGTGGCAGGAACTTAACAGGACTGCGACTGCCGTCGGGTATGCCATTAGTTTTAGCTCCCACTGTCTCTGCCTCTGCACCTCTCTCTCTCTCTCTCTCTCTGTGAGTCTCTCTGCTGGGCGTCGCCCACTTGGCGGCGTCTTCGAGAGATGCCGGATGCTGGCTTACATGCTCCTTGCGTTTGCCTTTCTATTTGGGGAGGGGAAACTTCGGCTCTGCACTTCCTATTTCTCTCGCCGCATGGCCCATTTCGCTGTCCATTTGAGTGGTCATTATAGTAAATTTGATTTGGACGCGAGCCTCAAAAGCTGCCCCAGCCACATCATCAATACCAAGTGACACACACACACACACACACACACACAGAGAGAGGAAGACTGCTGCATGCCACAGCAGCGGGCAGCAAGAAGGGGGTGCAAGAAATATCGAACACGTAGTTAATCAATCCATTGGTGGTCCGAAAACACGACGCGCCAGCAATTACTGTTAACTGGGCCGCGTTCTCTCAGTTGTTGTTGCCGGTTGCAAGTTGCCAGTTGCAAGTTGCAAGCAGTACGCACGTTGTCGCTGCCGCTGCTTTGACGCGTGGGCGGCAACATTCACAGTTGGCCACATTCAACTCTTGTTGGCCAACTCCATTCATTGCAAGTCCTCCACACTCGACTTCAACTTCAACTCGACTCTGTCTGACTTTGGCCGCAATTAAAGCGATCTCGGTGCGCGCATTTCATACACCGATTTGCAAAGTAATTATGTTGTCATTAGCTTCAGACCTGGCCAAAAAACCAGCGGGCAGTCATTCACTCAGTTACCCATTCAGTCAGTAAGTCAGTCAGCCAGTCAGTTGGTTAATTTAGCTCATTTACATTCAACAGCCACAACATCCAAGTATTTTTAGCTTTTGTTAGAGGCAACAACGTGCTCTTCCCTTTTATGGCTTGCGGTTCCTTCTCTCGTATGTAGGTCACAGGATAAGTGGAATGGTTCAAGGACAACTCTTAAAGTTTGCTGCTCTTTAGCTGCACTTAAGATTAGCGCACAACCAAACTCGCAATAGTACAAATTGAAAGTATCTATTTATGCCTATAACAAATATAGGGGAAGTACTTACTAAATGTAAATCAAATGTTTTACATGAGCTGCTGTCACCATACATTACATGTGACTAGTCAAACTTCTATTTATAGCAAAAAACAATCATAAAATATAGCTAAATTTGTTCTTTTTACACCACCAATTACTACATTTTAATAAAATTTACCTAATGTTTCTCAAAAATTACCTTGGAAGTTAATCTAGATAACATTTTATGCTGGGTTTTATTAGCTTTGACTATTTGGTATATTTTGTTGTGTATGGTATATTTTAGAATAAAATAGTATCCTGTAAAACCACACAAAGCTTTTGCTTGGAAGTTAATCTACAATTCATTTTATATGTCAAACTCCAGCTGCTTATGTTGAGTTTTTATTCGATTGATAATTTGGTATATTTTGTTCTATGTGGTATATTTGGGTATGCGATAGTATGCCGTAATATCACACATAGCTTTTGCTTCGAAGCTAATCTTCAATTCATAAAGGCAATTGCTGATGATTATTTGTTTTATTAGTTTTGACTTATTGGTATATTTAATACTCTAAGGTATATTTTTGAATGCAATAAATAGTAGTTCGCAATACCTCACATATGTGCCTTTTGCTACCTTTTAGTATTTTTTGTGGTATATTAATTTAGTATACTTCGAAAATAATACCGCCTTGCGCAGTTTTGGGCGTATTTTATATACCAAAGTGAACAAAATATACCAGATTGTCAAACATAGAAACTAAGATCCGACTTTATAGGATCGAAGATGTCTTCATTTGCCTGTTATATACGTTTTTTGTAGGCCATGATATCTTCAATCTCTTCAACATATAAACGAGTATAATAATATATATAATATAATATCGTGCAATAAATTGAGTATACAGCTTCCAAGTTTAAAGAAAATTAAGCGACTTTTGATGTATAACAAATTGAATGATAAAATTATTTGTTAAATATGACAGTGATTAATATGAATCATTACGGAATACAACACTTAACATATAAGTAGAGATGTGCTATATCCATACTTTATCTTTATTCAACTCGGGTAAGGAATGTCAATCCTTAGTTCACTTGCGGCTGCCATAGAGGGCGCTTAAGTGCTACCTCAGTAGTCGAAGTGTGCCAAGTTGCCGCACGTCTGATTGGCACTTTTGCCACATTTTTGGCTGCCGTTCGTCGAAGATATCGCACCTTGTGTGTGGCACGCACGCATGCGGCATGTGGCATGCGGCAGGAACATGAGCACACATCAGAGGATCCCCACATTTGCCAGTTTTGAGGGTCCGCAATTTGCCACAGGCGATGTAAGTATGCAGAGAGAGAGAGTGAGAGTGAGGGAACCTGCAACGTGCGACGACTTAATTGAAAGTTGCAGTTGGGCAGGCAGCTGCTTATCAGCGCCACGCGCGCAATTAATTCAAGCGATTTGCTTAACTGTAAAACTGTAAAGCGAGCAAGTTTCCAGTTTCCCCTCCTGGGCTGTCAGTATGCTGGCTCCCCTCCGCTATCCTCCCTTCTCACCATTCCTCACAATTCCTGTCAGCTGGCAACAACAAAACGTAAATCAAGAAATTTGCTTATCCCACGCTTCGTCGTCGTCGTCGTTGTCTTCGTGCCTCAGTTGAGTCTCTTCAGACGCCCCTCTCTTTTAATCCTGCTCCTCGTTTGTGCCCCATGCAACAGGTGGCGCGATCGCTGCGTGCGTCTTTTGCATATTAAAAATGTTTTGCCCGTCTCTCTGTTTGCTCTTCCTTTAACGTTGAATGCGACTCCAAAGTCGACTCTCGACTTCAGCTGCATGTGGCATGAGGCATGAGGCATGAGGCTTGTTGCCTCTTGCCTGTTGCCATAAGGCACAATGGGTGGTAAATTGAAGCTTTCAACTGTGCTAAAGTATGTGTCTGTGTCTCTGTGTGTGTGCGTTGTTGTTGTTGGTGCAACGCTGACTGGGATCTCATTTCATTGGCCGCTGTTTTGACAATCGGCGCCGCTTTAATTGGAGCGCTGTCATTAAAGGCACGCAATTAAGAAAGCGACCAGCGAAATGATTGACATAAATGCAAAAATATGAAAATACAAATGGGGCATCTAGTGACTAACTAAAGCTGCAACTGCCACAGATACTTATATGCATCTGAAATTATGCTGACTTTTACTTATAGGCATATGAAAATATACTGAGTTATATCTCATTCCATTAAGTGCTATAGATTTAATAAAAGGAAAACAAATTTCATCGTTTATCTTGGTAAATATCAAATTCGTTTCCTTAATCACTTCATTAGGGTCGAGAAAATTTGCCTTTAAAGTTACAAGTTTTTAATTCTTTTGTTGAAAAGGCTTAGTTCTATGTATAAGACTCACAAAACTGTGCTATTAAGCTACTTCTTTTGAATATCCACTAAATATATGTGTATAAAAAGTAATGAACAGTGCTTAAATCTTGCATACCAATTATTAACACTCTCTTTTTTATTGCTACAGAGTCTGCTTAGTAACTGTAAAGCCACAGATTTAATGAAAACGTATTTTTGCCAATTAAATAACAATGTTTCAGCAACAATATGAAAGCTTTGAAATAGTCGCTACTCGCTTTCAATTATAATAGAATATTGCAGTTTTATTCTGTAAAAAATCAAAAATAATGTAAAAAGTTTTAAAATATACCAAAGAGTATAATTCGTATATTCATGTACTACGATTAAAAATACAAAATATACACAAATAAATATACAAAAATACTAAAATATACCAAAGCCTATAATTGGTATACTCATTTACTACGTTTAAAATATACTATAAAATACAAAATATACCCGATTATCAACCAACTTATCTCTAGTAAGACAACACAATTGAAAATACAAAAATACTAAAAAATACCGAAGCCGATAGTTGGTATAATGATTTACTACGTTCAAAATATACCGTAAAATAAAAAAATATACCAGATTATCAACTATAGCATCCTAACTCAAATCAAATTAGTGTACCGAACAAATACTAAAATATACCAACTATATTTTACTATAATTGGCATATTGCTATACTAGCACCTTAAAGAAAGTTAATTTAATATAGCAAAAAATACTAAATTTTACTTATAACTGGTATACAGATCTACTACGTTCAAAATATACCATACAACACAAAATATACCAGACCGTCACCAAAAGCAAACAGAGTTTGAAGTTAATCCGTTGCTAAAGTCTCAATCCAAACTAGTTCAGCAGTTGCTTTAAATGAGCGGCTATCTAAGAAGTTGGTGGCATTTGTGGCACGTTAAAAGGTGTTCAACGCACGCCACAAGGTGCAGACAGCTCAAGCACAGAACAGGAAGGTGAAGAAGAAGGAGGAGGAGGAGGAAGAGGAACGATGAAAAGCGTCGCTTGAAATAGATAGTTTATTTGATATCAAGGCAAATATATTAAGTGCCTCGAAATGCCTTAATAATTAATATCTACAGCAGAGAGAAAGAGAAGAAGAGAGAGTGATAGAGAGTGATAGAGAGGGGGACAGGAAAAGGGGTCGCATTGTAAACACAAGCGGCGACATCCGTTTGAGATTTGAATCTTGTGGCTGGCTGATTAGCCCCACTTAGTGGAACGGTATTAGGCCACTTGACGAAATTAAAGGGATTGCGGTTCGCTCAGCAAGGGTCAAGTGGGGGAGAGGCGGGGGCGGGACGGGGCGGAGTGGTTCAACTGCATTGGGCGACAGCTGTTAAGACGTGGAAATAAACAAAATTCCTACCAAAATATAATCCGGAAGCATGGACATAATGACAAACAGGCGAAACTCGAAACCCGAAACGTTGAATGAAGAGTGCAGTGAGCAGAGGGGGGGAAAGCGGGAGATGGTGGTGGGAGGGGAGGCATGAAGGCGAGACAGACAAACAAATGTCGCGCTCAGCTCGCTGCTCTCGCCTCCTTTCTGTTCAGCTCGCCTTTTTGTCTTATTCTATTTTGCACGGCCAAAAAGGAAAAGGATTATAAAATACGGCAAAAACTGTGACTGTTGCCACCGACTGTGAACTCTCTCTCTCTTTCTCTCTCTAACATCTCCTCCGCACTTTATGCTGCCTTCTCACTCACTCCATGTGTTTGAGTGTGAACGTGTGTGTGTGTCGTGCCCGACGGCGGCATCGACGGCTTCATTTGGCGTGCATGGAAACCGTTTGGTCCGCCTGGATGCGGGCCTTGTTAAAGGATACCACGCAATCAAGGCAAGCGGGTATGCTCGATGGCAGTTGCTACTTTAAAAAGCATAAAGTTGAAGGGGAAACTATGGTACTGAAACTGGAAATATAATAATAATAATAATAATAATAATAATAATAATAATAATAATAATAATAATAATAATAATAATAATAATAATAATAATTTTTTTTTTTTTTTTTTTTTTTTTTGAGGTAGGGAAGAAAATGTCTACACACCACCATAGCGACGTCTCAAACTATGGCTGTGCGGGGATTGCATATGCATGCTGACCCGCTAAAAACTCCCCTTTCGCTGTTTCAGGGCGGAATTTCCCAGCCCGGAACCGCATTGAATGCGCATAACTTCAGGCTGGGCGCTCTGGTGTTTTTTAGCTCATCGTATCGCCTGCGTCCAGGCGCCTCTTTTTGCGTCGGAGGATTCTCTCGACGTGTCTCGTTATTAATTTCCAGTTTTGCTCGTTACTTACGAGCAGATTGGCAACGTTTTGAGGTCTCCAGATTCCATCGATCTGCGATTCAAGTAGCTCTCTTTCTGTTTGCCACTGAGTGCATGAGAAAAAAGTATGCTCTGCGTCATCTATATCGGCATCGCCATACACGCAGCTTGGCTGTTGGCGTAGTCCTCTTTGGTGCAGGTACTTTCCGAAGTATCCGTGCCCAGAAAGTAGCTGTGTCAAATAGTAGTTTACTTCACCGAAATCTCGGTTGCTCCATATTTTTACGTCAGGTATTTGTTTGGCAGTCCACCTACCGGTTTCGTCGTTTGTCCAGCGATCTTGCCACTGTTGCATAGTTTCCTCTCTGGGGTCGGTGTCAGATTCTTGGTTATTTTGGCGCTTTAGCCAGGTGCGCCGTCGCTCTCTGGCCTTCAGGTCTATAGGGATTTCGCTGCTAATCACCAAGACTGCTGCTGTCGACACTGTCCGGTATGCGGACGTTACTCTAAGTGCCGCCGTCCTCTGAACGGCCAACAGTGTTTTGCATTTTTGTTTTATGGACAGGGTGTCTGCCCATGCTTCAGACCCGTAAAGCAGTATTGAGTTTACTGTTGACATCAGCAGTTTACGCTTACGTCAACAGTAAACTCAATACTAATAATAATAATAATAATAATAATAATAATAATAATAATAATAATAATAATAATAATAATAATAATAATAATAATAATAATAATAATAATAATAATAATAATAATAATAATAATAATAATAATAATAATAATAATAATAATAATAATAATAATAATAATAAGTGACATTTCAGATTCTCTCTTTAAAAACAGGATATTCCTCAGTTTATCACAAAATTCAGTCATTGTCCTGTGACCGTGGCTCACAAATACGAGCAATACTCGCATTGCCGAAAAAATGTTTGTACTTTAAATGACATTCCGCAGTAAATTTCACCTTTATAGCTGACACACAAGAATAAATATCGCGTTGTAATACTTCTGAAGCCGGCGGCGAGGACGAGGGCGAGAAGAAGGAGGACGAGAGCTGGAGACAGACGCGAAAACATCGAAATATAATAGGTAGAACGAGTAGAACACAACAACAGCAAAAGATATATACTCGTAAAAGCACACACACTCCCCGCACACACACACACACACACACACTCCACGATGCAAGCAGCGGGCGAACAATAAAAAATTATGGCCCAAAAATAAAATACTCGACCAAAAGGAACAGAAAAAAAGAACCATGGCAGACTAGCAAACGAATTGCTCTGAAAGGAGTTGATCGAGGTGGGAGGATTACCAACTTAACAAACATACTGAGTTATATTCGATATGATTTTTGTTTTTGCTGGGCACGCGGCAGATCTATTGCCACTCAGCTTACAGCTGATTGAGTTAGTTGGCCTCATTTCAAGTGAATTTTGATGAATGCCAAAGCTTAAAGATATATCAATTGTAAACTAGATTAACTTGAAATTGAACAAATTAAAAGCTACATCACACATATTATAAAGCTTCAATTAAGTAAATATAGTTTTTTTGACTTACAAATTATTTTTTTAATAGAATCCCAATTGTCAAATCTGCAAAGAGATTAAAAAAAAGAAAATAGGTAAACTAACTCAAAAAATCTGTTTAAACTAGGCAAAAAATTTAAAGCTCTTTTATTTTGGTTGCTTGGAAAACAATAATATTGTAAAGCGAATTTAGTATTTCAAATTACTTAAAGTTATAGTTATTAGCATTTATTCTATAATATAATATAATATAATATAATATTATCAATTACAAGTGGATTCCATTAAAAATGAATAAATCATATGTAAGATTTATTATAAATATTTTAATCCTGTTTCAATTTTTCTAATTATATATTTTTTTTTTAATAAAAGTTTTTATAATCTAAGAAAAAGTTAACACAATATGGCTTTTAGAAGAGAAAAATGAGATATACCTAATAAATTAGCTATGAAGAAAAGAATTTATAAATAATTGGCACTAAATATATATTATTTATGTTATTCTATTTACAATTCTACGTATTTAATTGATGAGAAATTCGAAATTTATTTTGGTATTACTATTATTTGTCTTATATTTTTTAATTACACAATTTAAATTCATTTTTTGTTATTCATATTTACTTGTAATATAATATTTTTTATAGTGGTGTACTATTTTTCTATATTTATTTTCATGCATCGACAGAACATATAGTATACTAAACGTGGAACGATTCAGAGAGGATACAAAAAATGTTAATTTTACATTTATTGTATTCAATGAAACATTTTCGTTTTAAATGTAGATTATATTATTATATAGTAATACAAGTTTATTACGTTCTCATCTATATACTCAACTTATGCAGATTATAGTATTTTTCTCTTGTTGTTGTAAAGGAGCAGCTGGATCGTAAGCATTATAATGCTTACGCATTGAGATCGAGGTCGCAAGCCCGGCTCATTGGCCAATTATGTTTTCATTGTAAATAAGCCAGAGTACGAGAATAATCAGTTGCTGATATGTTGTCCCAATGGGGCACTCAAGCGCCTGCCAGTAACAGCAACGATGAAGACAAGGACAGAGAAGGGTAGAGTGAGAGGGAAGAAGAGGAGCAATGAAGAATCGAGCTGAGCAGCAGCCAAGGAAAGATATCAGCGGCACTTCATCTTGATTGACATGCGCATTCAGCGCGTTGACATAATGATGGACAGACTTGGGACTTGGCGATTGCGCAGGCGCACCGGCCACATGCAGCACATGCAGCATGTAGCATGCGGCAGACAGCAGACAGAAGACAGCAGACAGTGTGCGGCATGCAACGTGCTTTGGCAGCGTGCAATAACAAAGCGTGACAACATTGCCGCTGGCGATGCGTTTGTGATGCTGCAACGCGCGGCTCTGATGTGCACCGCACATCGCAAAGGGGCATGCCACAACAACAACAACCACAACAACTCCAAGGGAGAGATCGTCATGCAAATCGCAGGCGCTTTTCATATGCGTAATGAGAGGGTCGGGTTCGCTTTTAATGAAGTCGAAATCGGAATCGTTGTTGTACGTGCAACGAAATCGAAAACGGGATATGGAATCGAATGATTAACGGGGAGTACGGAGAGAGAGAGAGAGAGATAAAGGAGTCACTAGAATATGGGAAACGGGTGGCAAACGATGGATCCGTTGGTCGCTGATGTTGCCTTTAAGATTTCCCTCCCAATGAGAAGATTTTTCAATATCAATTTTCATTGTTTTCGTCTGCGTCTCCGGCTTTAGCTTTCGCTTTAGCGACGGCGACGGCGACGGCGGCGTTGTCGTCACTCAGTCGACTCACGATCTTGGGATACGATGTGCTATCTGGACATAAATAGACGCCAATTAAATGCTTGATGGCCATGTTTTTTTTTTGTTTTTGTCTTTTCGTTTTTTGTGGAGTCAAGTGAGCCACAACACACAAAAACAAAAAAAACCCTCCACAAACTATAACCGAAAAGAAAAGAAGAACACACAGGTTCTGTCGAAGCAAGTCAGCAAGTTAGCAGTCAGTCAGACGACAGACGACAGACTAAAAGGCAGGCAGGCACCAACAGAAACGGAAATAATTTTACAATAAATTATATGAAATATTTTTGCAGAGCGCACGACTGCGAAGAAGAACAGCTACAGCTACAGAAAAAAAGCCCTAACCAAAATATGACACACACAATGTTGCAGAACCAGTTTTCAGTTTCTTTCCTGTTGTTGTTGTTGTTGCCACAGTTGGAACTTTGCGAGACATAACGGCGTCTGGCAGTGCGATGAGGTGCCTTCAAGCCAAGAGGATGAGCCACAAAGATGTCGAAGTCGACATCTTGACTTGGCCCAGAGTATGAAGCAGTATGGCACGGCCGCAAATACCAGAAGTTCATATAGACATACAGTCTCAAACAACAGTCGCTGCACAGTGGTGCCAAGTATTACATGCACACAACCAAATCTTTTCCGAAACCTCATTCATAAGCTTCTTAAATAGCGATTATATAAATATACGAAATTTGCTAAATATTTCATATGTGAATATTTTAATTCTAGTTGTAGGTAACAGAAATTCTCTTAAAAGCTTTTATTTAGAAGAGCATTACGTTTATTTGTTCATTCAAATATTTAATGTTAATTTGTAATCATTATTACTACTTTGTTTTGCAGATTGTAAAACAATGTATTGTTTAAGTATTTATTTAATATAGGCTTTGAAATTATGTTAAAGATTTATTTTATTCAAATACATTACAACAATTAAAATATGAAATTTGAATCAGCTACATCAGCTTAAATTTGTTTCTTTCAATTAGTCTTTGTTAAAGTATTTTAGTGGAACATGTATTGATAAAGGCTTTAAATGGGTGTTAATATTCATTTTATACGAATTTTGATTTTGAACTGATTCTATAAATAAGTGAAACATTTTATTATTGCAATTGAAATATTTTATGAATCAAAAATTGCATTTTTAAATATATGTTTTAAGAAAACATTTGAGTAAAGGCTTCTTCTGCATATAAAATATTGAATAAATTAATATTTACATTTAAGTAAAGCAAATTCGTTGAAGTATTACAAAATTAAAATATTTTAAATATATAAATAAATTATTAAATTAAATTTGCTTATAATTCTCTAAATGTGTATGATTTATATTATTAAATCATTTAAGTCGATATAATAAATCATTATTTTCACATTATACATTTGCAATTTGTCCCAGTGTGCAACGCCCCCGTTACCGTTACCATTACCGTTTAACACTTTGATTCAGGGCTTTCAAGAGGTGAAGTTTCCCCCTGCCAAAAAACTTTTTTTGCAGCGGCGACAAAAAATGTTTTTTCTCTCATTTCTTTTTCGGTTGTTGCTCGCTGTCATTTCGTTTCATTTCGCTTCGTCTTTTTTTTTTTGCGTTGTTGTTATTGTTCTTGTTGCACTGTTCGCGGCCTAAAATGTGAAACCTGTCGAAACTTTTTCATCGACTTAGGGGGCGCAGTTACATACACAAACATACACACACACACACACACCTACGCTCAACTGGAGAAATGAGAGCTGAGAATCTATCGGAGACAACTCAGAACTGTGACCTGTGAACTCTTTTTGAACAGTTTGGTGGGTGCCATTCAAAATGTTGTTGTTACTTATGGCGGACAGAAAGTTTCTTATCGCCAACTGCGCTGGAATTCGATTTGACATGGTGTCTTCTTTTCTTATATTCACTTTAAAATTCGCAAAGCAAAAATGCATTATTTTTAATAATTAAATTTTTTGTAATGGAATTAGTATAAACACTTGAAGCTGTAAAATACTTCGATTTACTCATTTCTTTTAGTTTTCTATTCTGCATTGTAAGCATAACATTTTTGCTTTCTCTTTTGTGTGACGTTGTTATGTGCGTTCTACTGCTGATTCATTTTCGCTCGTGTCTAAAAATAGAACAATTTGCAACCACTTGAGCTCGCGAGTTCACAACGGGTAACTGGCAACGGCGTTGATCACAGCAGTCGTGGCCGAGTGGTTAAGGCGTCTGACTCGAAATCAGATTCCCTCTGGGAGCGTAGGTTCGAATCCTACCGGCTGCGAGAAAACCTTGGCTAACTTTTTTTTTGCATTTTTTAATTTTTAAGGTATTTAGATATTGTTTTATTTTATGTTTACTTGGAATACTTCAATAAACTGTTTTTCAAATCATACTGCACGTTCAGTACGAAAATAGAATCGGTTGTACTATTTATCGAAATGCATATCATTTCTTTTGTACATAAATATAAATATACTAAGATATTTGTAATTATGGACTTACCTTGAGTTATCCTCTTTTAATGCTTTATTGAAGATTTACAAATTAAATAAAAAATATATACATGTTCACACTTCTAGTCACATAAAAAAAAGGAAAAAAAAAACACACACACACATAAGCTCACTCTATCTCACATTCTCACTCACACTTCTATGCCAAGGCATAAAACAAAGAAGGAATTAGAATGCGCGCCTCACTAACATCAAAACACAATTAGGACACTTGTAACAGCAGCCGAGTGTGAGAGCGAGACAGCAAGTGACGCCACCAAACTTTTTGCACTTTTACAGAAAAAAAAGAACAAAAAAACATTTCAGCAGTAGCGCACATGTAAATAATTAGTGAAATGAAATTTAGAAGTATGTAAATTGCCGCGAACTTCCAATCAAACACAATAATATTAATTAATCACTTTGCAATTTATAATTCGCGTTGATAAACACATATATAATTCACAACACACAACGGGAGATGATTTCACGGCCACTTTGCGTGCAAAACTGAGCCTTGAAAATTGCCCTAATATTGGGGGACATTTGTGTGCAGATTGCCAATTGAAAAGGATTTTTGCTCTCCGTTTCGTTGCGATCGAATCAACAGTTTTGTGAGAGAAACTCACAGCTGTACACACACATGCATATGTAAAATGTGTGCATGTAATACGAGGATTGTTATATCCGTGAAATAGATTCGATGCAACTCACTAACACTAACACTAAGACAAGGTACTTTTAGGTATGTAAGTATGCCTCTGTGTCCATATGCAAGAGTACGCTTTTGAGAAAATGTGTGCAAATGCTCCAAAGTGGACAATCCTGAGAAAAATATCCCATAATGACATAGAGCAATCGGCATTGCTAGCAGAAACTCAGGTTTGAACTTAACTATGTATAGTATGCTGAACTTTGTGTGCAAGCCTATGTATGTGTGTAATTATACATGCAAGTATGGATGTGTATATGTATGTATGTGTGTAATTGTATATGTTTTTATGTATGAAGAATGTATACATGTATTTAAGTGTGCAAGTTTTGTTGCTGAGCTCAACGCATAGGCTCAAAAGGGAATAATGTGAACAAGGCTTTTTTGTTCTGCCTATAACTTTAACTTTCTTACATGACACCTCTGTATGTATGTATGTATATAAGTATGTATGTATGTACATATATGTGGACATATTCAAAATGGCGTGACATTGATGGAGTGGTCACTCTTCTCATATATTAAATTATCATGGGAAATTAATTTCTCTTTTGTGTAAAGTTACCAAGAAATGTTTTGAAACAAATAAATTCTTTTGTCAATATCATAAAATTAAAATTCATAAGTAAAATAATATAATTCACAGTAGACTTAGCTTGCTTGATTTAAGGTTCATTCGATGATATATAGTGTAAAGTGATATTGGTGATCCAGTGGATTATATTAAACAAATTTCATACTTCTTTTCATATTTGTTTCATGTTGTGTATAACATTGTTATAACAATAAATAAATCGTTGGGATATGTTCGACTTTCAATAGAAGAAGAAATTCATGTTTGTTGATAGTTATTATGCTTATTTTTGATTGAAAAATAACTCATCTTCAAATATTTCGAATAATTAATAAATAATCATTGCATTAATAACATTTTTTGCAATTAATTGCCCAAATCAGATAATTGAATTAATTTTGTATGTAAAAGTTGGAAGATTATCAACAATATATTATAATTAGAAACAATGAAATATATTATATACTTTGAACCTACAGCAGATGAAGACATCTCCGACATTATCTCATGATAATAGCCGAGACGATATATCTACATATGTCCGTCTGTCCATATGAATATCTAGATATCAGAGGATCCTAAGAGATAGAGCTAAAATTTTCTTTGATAACGCTTGTTACTATATTTGTTTTCTTAGGTGGTAGTATGTTGATATAAGAAATTTAGCTGTCAGTATATTTAAGTAATTTTTCGGTATTTAAATTTGCTATAATTTCAAAATATATAGTATCAACAATAGATAGTAAGTAGTGGTAGTATTTCGATAAATTATAACATTCCGAAATATAACATTCTGTATATTTAGGTAATTTTTCGGTATATTATTTTGGTTTATTTGATATATATGTACATATATATAGTATATTGGTATATTTTAACGATGGATAGTATGTAGTGGTAGTATGTCAATATCAGAAATATAACATTCTGTATATTTGATGGTATATTTTTAATTATTCGGTATATCACTTTGGTATATTTAATCATTTTATGGTATTTTGGTATATTTTCACAATAGTAAATAATGGGTATCTCACAATGGAGTATAATAGAGCTTTCATATTAGTATTTTCTTGAAGACTAGCATTATTGAGTGTTTTCTACATTTCTATTTCATTTTGTTTGCCTGGATAGTATGTGATGAATTCATAATATATATTTATTTGTACCATATGCCAGATATTATAGTGGCTTTTGGGCGGAACAATTAACGGTTTGCATTTTGCAAAGTTGAGTAAGAATTTTATATTAGTTTTGGTTGGTTGTTGGTTGATGCCGATGCTGATGCTGATGAATTGAAGTATGATTATGAGAGTGCAATGATGATGATGTTGATGGCTTATGAATGTACTCCAATTAACAACCGCAATCTGTGTGAATGTGTGTGTGTGTGCTCCCATCGAAACTGTCCATAAGCGGACCTGATGACGAAGCCTTTTTGCCCAGCATACAGAATACAGCATACAGCGTGCAACATGCAGCATACAGCTTGTAGCATGCAGCATCCATATCCTGTTTAATTAGAATTTTGCTGTGGTCGCGTAGCGTTAAACCAAGCTGAACCCCTTTGCTCAGCTTTTTCCAATTCAATTATTATGAAGCAGGTTGCGATTGGTTTGGAGTGAGCAGTAGCAAAAGGAGGGAGGGGGGAGGGAGGGGGGAGGCGCCTCTCGCTTCGTGTAGTTTCGCTGCTGAAAAAAAACAGCACAAAAAATATTGCATAAAAAAATGGAAAGCATATAGAGAAGAAGAGCAAGCGGGGGAAGTAAATGGCCGCGACATTGGCACATGTGTGGCATATTGGGAATCGAACACACACACACACACATGCACATGCACATACATACATGCATTGGATATTGCTGTCTCGCTTGCACACGCTGTTTGTTGCTGCTGCTGCTGATTGAGACTTCACTCTATGCAATCTATGGCAAATTGATGAACAGCACACACACATAGACACACACACACACACATAGTCATACACATACACATACACAGTAACGGACACACACACACACACACACATACAAGCACACACACATACACATATATACACAGCAACGGACTCACACAGACACAGATATAGACACACACACACACACACACTAACACTCCCTCACACTCCCTCACACTCCCTCACACACACACACACTGCAGTAATTAACGTGCACGCGGCACATAAGCAAAAAGGCAGCCACCAATCAGTCTCCCCCCTCTACCCCCCCTCCGCAGCCAACACTCTGCACTCTCAACTCGCCCTGCCGCAATTTGTGGCATCAAAGGCGTGTGTGTGTGTGTGCCTGAGTGTGTGTGCGAAAGGCGACGCATGCAAATCGGAGAACGCGAAGCCTTCCAGCCCTGCCATCGAGTTCGTTGCGATTGCGATTGTGGCTCTTTGGCTGTGGCTGGTCAGCGTGTCGCTGGCCGTGTCCTTTTTCTTTGGCTGCTGCGTTTTTTTGCACGCTGCATTCGCCCTGCGATTGGTTGCGGCTTTGGCCATCGATGAGCCGCCAACAGCAGCAGCAGAAGCAGCAACAGCAGCAGAGGAGATTGCGACTGCGACTGCGACTCGAAAGCTGCGTTGCTGCGTTGCTGGCAAGGGGCACATTCATCAAGCAACGACTTGGGTATGGGCTTTTGTTCCCATGCGTCCTCATCAGCAACAGCAGCAGCAACAACAACAACAACAACAGTGGCAGCAACAAAAACAACTGCAGCGAAAAGTCAAGGGTTGGCACTGCACTTTTTTTTGTTGTGTGTCGTGTGTCGTGTGGATGAAGCCACCCCAATTGAAAACGCAGTCAGCATTCACCTCGTTTTCAACGCTGATAGGCTCAAAGTCCAAAGCAAACCCACCACATGCCACATGCCGCATGCCACACATTGAACAATCTTCATTTAACTTAATTCTCAATTGCTTTGCGATTCGATTTCAGCATTAAAGTCCATTCAAAGCGGTCCAGACAGCCCACAAAAAAACAAAATACAAAAATGAACAACACAAGTTTCAACAAGAAGAAAAATCGCGAATGAAAAAATTGCATGGAATTATTATGAAAACATAGGCACGTTCGAAGCTGGAATTTAATTTTGATAAAGGTACGAAATATTGTCGATACAAAGTCAGTCAGACAACCTCAAAAAAAAAAAAAAAAAAATGGAAAAATTTCAAAGTTGTAGCTACAAACCGAATTTCAAACGTGCTGCAAAGCAACTTGCAACATTTTTTTGTTTTTATTGTATAAATTTTTTTGCTATTCCAAACAAATAATGCGTAATCATAATGATAAATAGGTATTTTTATATTTTCTATAAGCCATGAATATATATAAGACCGACAATTAATATAAAATATAAATATGTTATAATCTTAATAGTGCGAACTTTTGCATTACAAATTTGAAAATCTCTTATTATAATCGTTTTATTATTATGGGGAAAAATACAATTTCTTTTAATATAATATTATTTCTGATAGTCTCTTTTGATAGTCTTAAAAAATATTGTTATATTTATTGTACTATTGAAATATTATATTATTTATTTTATGTAAGTTTGAATTGTTTAAAATACAATATAAGTTTACTTGTGCAATACAATACAAGTTTTATTATTTATACCTTTATACATTCAATTCTTTTGAATAATTAGTTTCAAGATCTACTTAAAAATGCCAATTGATGTAAAATATTTATGTTATTGTTAAAATATTCAATTCTGATTGCTTTGTGGATTAGATTCTCTTGATAATATGAAAAAATTATTTAACATTTATTGTAGTATTGTAATTTTGTTTTTTAAATATTTTAGAAACTTAAAATTCAAGTTGAGAAATACAATTTTAGTTTTAGCTTTTCAATATTTACAGATGAAATTCCAAGACTTTTAAAATTTCTTCATAAAATTCTTTTTGATAATATAATATAATATTATATTTTATCTACTATACCGAATTCAGTGAAAAAATTGAGGTTCAATTCTAAAGAACATACTCATGGAAATGAGGAATGATTTTTAAAATAATATACTAATGTTCTTACTTAAATATTAAGTGAAAATATTGAGATTGAAATAAATGTTAATTTAAATTTTTTCACAATTTTAATTCCCAATGGAACTTAATATTCAAATGAATAATATTATTTGTATTATGTATTGCAGATATCGAAATTAGATACCAAAGAAATGAATATGGTTTGTACTCTTGGTATATTTTTAATGTAATAGCATATCAATATAGTAAATAGGTATATTTTATGTATATTTTAGTATTTTGACATTATATTAACTTGGTATATTAATTTAGAGAAACTCAAATAAATATCTAAGTATTGAATGCAGTATCATTTAGAAAGTATGTAATTTCGATATGGACAATTTCACGACAGTCACAAAAGGAATAAATTCATTAATTGTTTTTTACGTTTTTAAATAAAATTTCAATCAATATAAGTGTAAATGTAATTCAATTGAAATTTCAGTTTCTAACATAAAACGATAATAATATTATTAAGTAGTGCAAATACAAATGTCAAATCGAGTGAGAACTTTGATGTGGAATCTGTTGTGCAGAGTATCAGCTGGCCAGACTGAAGTTGGAGCTGGAGTTGGAGCTGGAGGAGCATGTGGTGGGCATATTCTTATGGAGCCATCGATGGAGACGACAGAACAAAGAGACTTTTTTACGTTAACCAAATTTTTGCCAATTTTTGTGTGTGCTTTTTTTGCTGTTGTGAGCAGAGGAAGCACTCGATGGGAGGTGCCGCACATATAAAGTAAAAGCAAATACGCTAGATACATAGACGGAGTTGCGAGTCGGAGAGGAAGAAGAAGATGGAGTTGGAGTTGGAGTTGAAGTTGAAGAGAAGGAGTAGCCAAAAGCCGTGGCCAAAGCCGATGCCAGAAACGTCCGCATTCGCGTTTTTTTACTGCTATTTTTTTGTGTTGTGCGCCATAGACACACAAGCAAAGAGGAGCGAGTGAGCCACCCACACTCCTTCCCTCTCTCTCTCTTACGTATCTCTCTCTCTTTTTGCATATCCGTAAATGTCAGACGACATCACGCTTCAGTGGACACACTGACGATGATGATGGCGACCAAATGGAGGCGCCACCCACGCTGCCAAGCTGACCATCGTTGGAGCTGGCCGCAAAATATTGGCACAAACATGAGACAGCGACAGAGAGTGATGGAGAGAGAGAGAGAGAGAGAGAGAGAGAGAGAGAGAGAGAGGGAGAGAGGGAGGCATGTGGCAGGTGGTCCTGGCTACAGTTTGAATTATTTGAAACAATATCCTTTAAAAAAATGCGATACAATTTCAAACGATGATGAGAAAAAATCAGAGCAACCAAAACGTAGACTGAGACGGAGATGGAGACGGAGACTGAGGCTGAGACTCGAGCTTGAGCCGTGTGTGTGTCCTGGACCCGTGTCCTGAGTCCAGCGTCCTGCGTCCTGAGCCTGCGGCTGAACGCTAGGGCCAGGGCCAGACAGGTGTTTGTCAGCCAGTCAAATTGTTGTTGGACGTGGAAGAGCAGCGCGTCGTCTGCAGCTCTTATCACCGAAAGTGGCCTCCACACACATGTGTGTGTGTGTGGAATAACAAAAGCAATAACAACAAAGGCTGTCAAGGGAGCAAAGCGCAGCAGGAAGCGGCCAGAGTTGCCATCTAACAACAATGTCATTGACCGAGACTGTGGTCTCCATCGACTCCATCGACTCCAGCGTCTGCGGCAGGTGCCAAGGCAGACTTCAGCAGTCGCCTTCCCATTTTGCAATCCTTTTTATCGACAACTACAAAATATTCTATATCGAGAATGAGAAAAACACAATATTATTTTTAAGGCCAAAATTGCGGAAGTTGCCACAGAGCGTTTCTCTCTCTATGTGTGTGTGTGTTCAATCGATTTCAATATTCAAAATTTAAATTCAAAACAGACGCAAAATTTGGCACTCGGTGCATAAAAGTTAAGTAATTTAATTTCATGTTCAATTGAATAGCCATAAACTGGTGTTGACTGCTTCATTTCATTATCGATCGGTGCATAAAAGTTAGGCAATTTAATGTCGTATTAATTCATTTCAATTTCGATAACGATATCGTTACTGTTCAGTTATCGGCCTGACTTGCACCACTATTGATGTCGATAAATTATCGATTGGCGATGTAAAAATTATGTATTGATCGATATCGACATTTTTTGTAGTTTTCGAAAAGCGATTAAAGAATTCAATTCAGCACATTTTTGTGGGTTTCTTGTTATATAAAATACATTGCAGACACTTCGTTTAAAATTCCTTAGGGGCAATTATCGACATGCTTGATACTACTGTCGATATCGATAACTCAGCGATTGATACCGTTGAATATAAATTTCCGCTGATAGCTTGCATAGTCATATATAGTGTACTCAGTCACTGACATTACTAATGATATCGATAAACGATAAATTTGTGCAATCGAAAGTTAACTGTGACTTCTAACATAATCTTTTATTGTACAGTCATCAGTTCATCAATTAACGCAGATATAGGCAATTTTATTGATATCGATAAGTAATCGATTGGTGTTATCGAAGTCAATTATCACAAATAATTATAGTGCAATCGTTCATTGTACGGTTCTTGCAGTCAGAGGCTACACTAGTTTTATCGATAATTAATCGACCGATGTTATCGAGTTTCAACAATCATAAATTAATATGTTGCAGACACGGGCTACCCATTTGTTATCTATGAATTTTCGATTAATGCTATCAAAGGTCAATTACAATTACTCCCCGACGTCATAATCAAATGGGAGATAAATTATCGATAGTTTTCAATCGTTAATAAATCGAGTACTTTTGCAATTTAAGTAGAGTAAATTGATTGTCGTGAGGAAATCATTGCTTTTGAGACGTCTAGGAATCACGCAATTTGAATTCGATTTAGTGCTGATAAGGCAATCGATTTATGCTGTCGATAGTTGGCAATTATCGAATGCGCCGCTGCAGTAGATGGCGCCACTTGCGCTGCCAGATTTGAGTGGCAAACCACGCAGATGAGTGGCAGCAAAAATTGATGCCAGCCGCTTCTTGGAAAGCCGCAGACGTCAAGCGCAGAAGCGAGTGATGGAGGAAGCTGAAGCTGAAGTCGAAGTGGAAGTCGAAGCTGAAGTCGAAGCAGAAACTTGTTGTAGATGTGGCTACAGAGATGTGGCGCACACAGGCCACAAGACACACACACACACACAGAGTCCAAGGCAGAGTTGAGAGAATGGGAATGGAGGATGGCTCAAGTGCACTTCTAATGGCCATTCATTTTTCTTAGACGGCGTCAGATGGCGCAGCCGAAAAGCGCAAGTTGCACAATCAATTTGCAGCTTGGCAAACAGGCGACAAAGCTGACAAGGAGAAGAGCAAAAGCAGTCGACGGGAGGGGAAGTCGAGGGAAAGTAGCTAAAGTTTTTGGCTGTGGCCAACCAAATGAAATGGCTCAATCAATTAGAAGCTGTCATAATGCGTCTTAGAGTCTCGAGTCTTCAGGCTTGAGTCTTGAGTCTCAGCAACAGCTTGCAACAGGAACGTGCAACGTGAAGCGTGCAACGTTCTGTGCATGTTGCTGCAACATCAATAAGCTAAGCGAGGCAGCAGCGAAGAGACAGACAGACGAACATGCGTGCCTCACTTTGCTGCCTCGTATCTTATGTGATGAAATTTATGCTTAATTAAAAGCGACACAACACAGCGAACAAGAGGGGAGTGGAGAGAGGAGGGAAGACGCACCAGCAAACGCATCGATAAGGAGGATTCCCTCACTTTGGAGGCTGACAATTAATGCGCTTTTGAAACGCACAGCGAGATCGACTGAGAAGTTGACTGGAAGATGAAGATGAGCGTTGACTTCGAACACGGACTTCGACTTTGACTTCGACTCTCTAATTCAATTAAAGTCAACGCACGCATGTTTTTTTTTTTTGCCTGTTTTTGTTTTTGTTTCTGTTTTGTGGACAGGCCGCAGAGAGAAAGGCTTTGGCTTAGCCTCGCTTTTTGGCATTTTTTTGTGTCAGGCAGCTGAAGCTGAAGCAGCCGAAGCAGCCGAAGCACGTTGCCAAGTTTTGCACTCATTAGTCTCCCACAACGTGAATTAAGATAATCTTGGGGGCAGCGCGACGACAACGTTACGTTACGTTGTGACTGCCACATTGCCTGCCACATTGGACTCTTGACTCTTTTGTGGCTGCTGCTGCAAACTCGATTCGCGAGTTTGGTCTTGAAAATTGCGACTGCGACTTGGGCGCTTGTTGTGCAAATGAATTGTTTCTGATTTCGTTTGAACGATTAGCGCCATGAGCACGCCGGTTTCCCCTCCTCCTCCTCTCTCTCTCTCTCTCTTCAACTTCCCCCTCTCCGTCTCTCTCTCTCTCTCTCTCTCTCTCTCTCTGTGAGGCAGTTCATCTATCTCGCTCGGCGCTGGCAAATGCAAATGGCCCCCGGCATGCTTAGCAATTAGACTAATTGCATGGCTCCGTCTCAGTTGCAGTTGCCGTTGCAAGTTGCAAGTTGCAAGCTGCCACGTTGCACTCTCGTAGGCGTAGGCGTAGGCGTAGACCATGCCCCACTCCCCTCCCCCGTTTCTATTCAGCACCCATTGCTCATTGGCAATGTGTGTGGCCTGCCTTCAAGGCATTGCGCATACGCACTGTGCGCCCACACTGAGCCTATTGCAGTGCGAGCTTCGCTTGCAGATTGGTTGCTCAGTCACTCAACAACAACAACAACAACGTCAGCATTTCCCCCTCTACTTGCCACTTGGTGCATGCGTTGTCGATTCGCCAACCTGTAGCAGGTGCCTCATCACTGGGTAGCTTTGACTTTAGCTTCAACTTGCACTTATTATGTTAGAACAAGGAAGTTAAATAGGAAATAAACCAATCAACAAAATTTCAGCACATTTGTTAATTAAACTGTGTCATAGTTTAGTAATTTTATATACTATATTTCAGTATTTTTTGTATACTTTATTTGCTTTTGGATTCACAGAATCTATTAGAACATTTAAATTGATTTAAAAAGAAAAGCAGAAGAGATGAGAACAGCTTAGAGTGAGATGAAAAGATGTAATAATAAATGTTTTAGTATTTCTTTATTTACCATATTTTAGTATGTTTTGTAAGATAAAAACAACGCAGAATGAGAATGTAATAATAAATATTTTAGTATTTTTAAATACTAAATTTCAGTATTTTTGCATATAGCATTTAAATTGATTAAGATCGAAAGATAAAAACAGCTCAGATTGAGATGAAATAAGTAATAATAAATGTTTCAGTATTTTTGATATACTATATTTAAGTATATCTTGTGAACGGTATATTTGTTTCAATTCGCAAAATTTATTTAACATTTAAATTGCTTAAAAAGGAGAAGCAGAATAAGATGAGAAGATGCAATAATAAATATTTTGGTATTTTTTTATACTATATTTCAGTGTTTGTTGTATATTGCATTTATATTTCACGAAGAAGATGCAATAATATATAATTTGGTATTTTTATATACTATATTTGTTATATACTGTATTTCAGTATATTTTGTACTATTTCCAATTTTAGAATTTATTAGAACATTTAAATTGATTAAAAAGGCTAAGCAGAATTGTAGAGATGTGAACAGCTAACAATCAGATAAGAAAATTCAATAATAAATATTTTGGTATTTTTAAATACTATCATAAATGTTTTAGTATGTTTATATACAGTATTTCCGTATCTATTGTATACTATATTTCAATTTCTAATCATTGAACTTATTAAAAGGCAATGAAAAATGACACAGATGCGAACATCTTTAAATAAGATGAGAAGATGCAATAATAAATAATTTAGTATTTTTATTATACGAGCTATATTTCTAGAGTATCTGCTGAGTCGTTGCCTTGACAGCTCTAAAATCGGTTTATATTTTTTTGTATTTTCACATTTTCGGCAGTCATCAGAAGCAGCAACAAGAAGAGTTGGCATCAAATAGCAGGCAGCACAACAACTGCACCAATGCAGGAAAATGTGTGTGCGAGTGAGTGGGTAGATGTGTAGGTGTGTGTGTGTGTGCGTGGGTGTGTGCGTGACATGCTGGCACTCCTTTGACCAACCAGGAGCAGCGGCAGGAGTTGGAGTCGAGGCCAAAGTCGTAGCAGAAGATGGAGTTGGAGATGGAGATGGAACAGGACTCGGACACTGGCTCGGAGTTGGAGTTGGAGTTGGAGTTAGGGCTTCTGGTGTAGCTGTAGTTGTAGCTGTAGCCTTTGCCAGATGATTAATCGAATTAGTTTTTTCTTTGCTTTTCTTTTCGCCTTGTTTTTGTTGCTGCTGCTGTTGCTGCTGCTGTTGTGAGCTTTCACTTTGCAGTGTGCTGCTTTCATTTACATTTTCTTTTGCACTTTTGGCCACGTTGTGTAGAGTAGTTTGTTGCATATTTGTGTGCGCACCAGGATGCGCACACACACCAACACACACACATACACATAGAGTTGACTAGACACAAGGATGGAGAGACTGGATGGCTGAGACTGAAGTGGAGTGGCAGCTGACCAACTGCGTCCGTGCTGGATTTCTCTCTACTTCTCTCTACTCCTCTTCACTCTTCACTCTCCACTCTCGACTCGTGTTTTTGGTATTTTTTATATTTTTGGCAATGCCTGACCCACGTTTGGCAGTATCAAAACACACTCCTTGCGCTCATCCTGTTGTTGTGCCTGGCTGGCTGGCTGGCATTCATCCTGGCCATAGAAGAAAACGTCGTTAGCATGCAAAAAGGGCACGAAACACGAAAAAATAGAAGAAATGCACATTTCGTCTGATGAAATGAAAGCCTCGTGCTGATGGGTGGGGGCTGAAAAGGTGCAGGAAAAGGGAATGGGAAAGGGAAAGGGAAAGGAGCGAGGGGGTTGTGTTATGTGTTTGGGTGCGCAATAACTGCAAATTGCATGGGCGGCTCTAAGGCAATTTTTTAGATTGTTTTTTGCCGTTGCCGTTGCTGCTTTTTGCTTTTTGCATTTTCTTTCACTTTCCACAGTTGTTGCTGTTGTCTGTGGCATTTCATTTGATTTGGCTTTGTTGTTGCTGGCATTCTGGCTGCTGTATGAAACGCAATAAGAGCATCAAAGTGCAGCACACACACACACACACACACACACATGCCTGCTCTTCATTTTCCTTTTGCCTTGTCTTTTGGCCTGCCATTTTCAGCGAATGATTGTTGCATAAACGTCGTCTTTCCATTGTTGTTGCAGTGTGTTCGTGTTCGTGTGTGTGTGTGTGTGTTTCGCATTCATTTGCCGCCCCGATGTGCACTTTGTGCAGTCCCTTTGAATGCCTCTCAGTCTCAGTCTCAACAGCAACAGCAGCCGTTGGTCGATTGCCATTGGCGACTCTGGGCGCACATGTGGTATGAGCAATATTCGAGCTACAGCATCGCCTGCTATTCACAGTGTGAGATGGAATTAGAGTTAGATCCAGAGTTAGAGTTAGAGTTAGAGTTAGAGTTAGAGAGAGATAGTCACATAGAGCTTAAGATGGCAAGGGACTAACTAAAAACTCGCACTCACGTTGAGTTATTCATTCACAGCCAAACTAATTGCATTCTCTTCTTAATACATCAAATAAATCATGCAGCGATCAGCTAATAACTTAACAGAGCTCTAAAAATACGACAAAGGTAAAGTGAAATTTTATTTTATTTTAAAATATGATAAAAATAAAATATTATTGGCAATCAGCGAATAATTTAAAACACGTAAAAATACGATAAAGATAAAATAAATAAAAATGTATATTTATCTTAAAATATGATAATAAAAGTAAAATATATTAAAATATCATGATGTGGTCTAAAACAAAAAATAAGTGGAATATTTCAGCAAAGTTACTTGTAATGTAATAATGCTAGTAAATCTAAAAAAAATAATAGAAAATGTAAAGAAAAGCTCTACTGCAACATGAAACATTTAATTTATTTAATTTTATTTAATCTTTATACAATATTTTCTTTTTCGAAAATACAAATATTTAATGAAATTCGTATATTTGTACATATCAAAACCTTAGAAAATAATTATTAATGTAAAATATTAATTCTAATGAAATTGAATGTTATTTTCACCCAAAACAAAAAACATATTATTATTTAAAAATATAGCAAATAATGATTATTTATCAGTTATTTTTGTAAAACTTGAAATGTTAAGAAATCTAAAAATAAATTCTATAAATTAAATGTAAATTTGTTAACATTTTTTTGATTTGACTATCTGGTATATTTTGTATTCTATGGTATTTTTTTGAGTGTAGTATAATATTGTAAATACAATATGAGGAATTTAATATATTTGATATTTTTATCGGTATAATTTAATAGAGCAATATTTTGTTGGTATATTTTAGTATTTTTAGTAAATTTTAATGAAAATGAAATATTTTGCTTTTATTGAAAATGGTTAGCGGATAAGTATATACCTATACTAGATAAGGAATTCGGTATATTTTAACATGTTTTGAGTATATTATAATTCAGCAATGTATTGTTTTTAGTATATCTCAATATTTTGTCATTATACGAATACAGCAATGTTTTGATTTTATTGAAAATAGAAAGCGAATGAGTATAATGTTTTATCAAATAAGAAAGTTGGTATATTTCAGTATTTTTTTCAGTATATTTTAATACTGTATTGTTCTTATTGTAAATATCTATATTATCGTAGTGAACTCGATTGTAGCTTTCTTAATTGTTTAATTCTTGTTTAAGTATGTGTACTATATGGTATATTTTCAATGTATTAGTATATAATATATACCGAAAAGGAATTTGGTATATTTTAAGCTGTTTAGTATATTTTTACAGTATATTTTAATTAAGTATGTGTATTATATGGTATATTTTGAATGGAGTAGTATATACTATATACCAAATAAAGAATTCGGTATATTTTAAGCTGTTTTAGTATATTTTAATACAGTAATGTTTTGCTTTCATTGAAAATACCTCCTTCATGTTTAATTTTGAAGCTTTCTTAATTGTTTAATTCCTGTTTAAGTATGTGTATTATATGGTATGTTTTGAATGGAGTAGTATATAATATATACCAACTAACGAATTTGGTATATTTTTAAACTGTTTTAGTATATTTTAATACAGTAATATTTTGCTTTCATTGAAAATACCTCTTTCATAATGGTTTAATTTTTGTTGTAAGTAACATGAAGCATGTCAATCAGCTGCACAAATTTACTTGAATGTATGTTGTACTTTATTATTTAGCTCGTACACATTGAAAATGAAGTCTTATGTTGGATCGTTAACAGTTTCAAATGCCGGTGTGGCACATTATCCAGCATTCAACTGAAAGCTCGCTTAAGTCGTGACTGTATTTCATTTCGTATTTATGAACTCGAAATTATGGTCTGTGGTCACTGCTTAGCTGCTGTCTTCCTGCTCCGTTTCTCTTCCTTCTCTCCTTCACTCCTCTTGGCTCGTTAGTGTTTAGGTTTTCCAAACATTTCACCTGTTATATCTCCCGGTGGAAGAGGAGAGAAAGAGAGAAGAGAGTGAGAGAGAGAGAGAGAGAGAGAGGAAGGCTCGCTAATCACTTGCTAAGGCCGTTTGCCTTAGTCTTGGGTTGCCTGTTGAGACAGGATGTCTCCTAGAGAAGTGAAGCAGGACTCAAGGAGCAGGAGGAGGAGGAGGAGGAGAAGGACGACTTGAGGAGGAGGAAAAACGTGCCGAGCTAAGTAAGGACATTAATATGCGTCCTTGCGTTGCAGATGCAGATGCAACCGAGGCGACCGACAGACGCATTACAATGCACACGCACAGCTTTCTCCCTCTTCCCCTCCCCCTCCACCACTCTCTCTCTATCACTCTCTCACTCTCTCTGTCTCCTTTCTTTCTCCCCTAAGGACACGGACTGGACGAAATGGCCACTTTGCGTCGCGTGTGGCAAGCAAATGAAATTGCAGTGAAAATGAAAATCTAACGCACACACAAAAACGAAAATAACGAACAAAAAATGTGGGGTAAACAAAACGAGAGAGAGAAAAAGAAGAAGAACGCGAAAAGCGCAAAAGAAACAGGCAGCAGGCAGCAGCAGGATGCGTTATCCTTGAAACGTAGAACATAGAACATAAAATGCGGTTAGGGTTTCTTTTTTTTTCTTTTTGCTTTTCGTTTGCTTCGTTTGGCTGAGCGAAATGTGGAAATGTGCAATGCCCAAGAATGCAGCGAAGGAAGTTGTTGTTGTTGTTGTTGTTGTTGTTCGTCCTTGTGCTGATGCTCGTCTTATAAACATCATTCATTTTGGCCCCTTGTGCATGGGATTAAGGTTATTTCAAGGATGCCGCTAGCTCCCCAAGCAGCTCCCCAAGCAGCAACAACTGCGAGAATAAAATGCAAAAAATAAAAAAGACGAGAAAAGGAGAAGTGGAGAAGAGGAGAAGAGGAGAAAAAAACGAATTCTCCTTTAGCGCGTAAACATCATCAAAATTCATCAATCTCTGCCAAAAACTTGTGAAAAACTTCGGCAGGCAGCGCTATGAAGAGGGGGAAGGCGGAAGGAGGCAAGGACTCAAAGTGCCTGCAACTGCGTGTATTTGTGCGTGTGAGTGTGTGCGAGTGTGTATGTATGTGTGTGCAGGAAGGAAGCGCATAGGAAAATGCACAACGACGACGACGACGAAGGATAACGACACTGCGACGTCGGCTGCACATTTTGGCATTTTGGGAGCAGCGACAACGACAACAACGACAACGACGGAAAATGCCAAACAGGGAGGCAGTCAGTCAGTCACTCCGTCTGTCTGTCCGTCCGTCCGTCTGTCTGTCTGTCTGCCTGCCTGATGAGCCTGGCTAAGAACGCAACGATGCCGCCCACATCCACGCGCAGGACGCAGCAGCAATGACGAAGGAGGAGGAGGAGGAGGAGGACATAACAACAATGTCGTCCTGCTTTTGCTTATTATTTTGCCAGCGCCATCGTCGTCCTAGCGATAACCTCAATTTTTGGCACCCTGGCCAACAACATTGCTTCCCTTCCCATTCTCTTTCCCCATTCCCTTTCCCTTTCCCTTTCCCCTTCCCATCCCTTTCCCCTTCCCATTCCCCTTCCCATTCACGCCTCAACATTGGCGCCTTGGTCCTGCACAGATTTTATGCCAGCGTCTTGCATTTTCTTACATGTCGCACCAAATGTCTTTCCTTCGGGTATTCGCATTTTGGCAACTATTTGAGCCTATAGAATACTAATATTCAAATGGAAATTCCAATACGTTTAATATTGTAATAAATAAATAATATAATAAATAAAGAACATAAGACATTTTTACACTAATTAAGGTTTTTTTTTTTTGCTCTATCCCATCTCTCCCTTTTAATGTAAGAAATTTAAAATTAAAATATTATATTCAGTGATTTGTTTAGTGTATGATCTTTTTACAATAGTTTCAACTTTGCAACTTTCTATAAAGAATGGAGAAACTCTGTTAATCTGTTACTCTTCTAGAAGACTCTATTTTTTCATTTTATTCTTATTTGAGTAGTATTCTTAAGAATATTTCAAGATTTGCAGTGAACTGCAAATTTCACACTTTAGTATATTTTGCACTTCATGGAATATTTTGAAGGTTATAATATATCGATATACTTTTCAATTGATTTTGGTATGTTATTTCGGTATATTTTGCATGCGGTATTATATTGATATACCAAATTATAGATTTCGGTATATTTTGATATGTTAGTTCGGTATATTTAGAATGTAGTATTATATCGAATTACCAAATTCCACATTTGGGTATATTTTAGTACGTTAATTCGGTATATTTTGAATACAATGGTATATCGATATACCAAATCACACATTTGAGTATATTTAGATATACTGAGTTGGTATATTTTAAATACTGTATTATATCAATATATCAAATGCACATTACGGTATATTTTGGCTTGTTAATTTGATACATTGTAACGATTATACCGCACTATGTTGTTTTTATTGAACATGGATAATTGCTATCACTCAGACGAGCACACTTGATTATTTTCATAGCAAATTTGGTTGCGATCAGATAAAAATTGTCGAAGTTATTAAAGAAATACTTTTGTATGGGCCAAAACACCTACTTACTGGGGGTCTTAGTTACTTTGTCTGACAATCTGGTATATTGTGCCGTCTATGGTATATTTTAAATGCGGTACTATATCGATATACCACATATACCATTTGGTATATATTTTTTTAGTATTTTTGTAGTATATTTGGTATATTTTGAGAAATATACCGCAAAATATAATGCTTTTATTCAAAATGGGTAGCGGGTATCTCAGCTTTCTTACTTGTTTGCAATAAATATGTGAAAAATACTTGAATTCTTTTTTGTTTAATTTGGAAATAAGAAATGTCTTCCGAATAGCAAGTGTATTCAGCCGTCGGCCAGATAAAAAAGATGTGCCTATTTTTTTTTCATTTTCATTTTGTTGCTATTATTTTTATAAATTTGTTGTATTTTTTGTTGGCCCGATAAAACTCTTTTCATTTTGTTCCTGCCTTGTGCTGTTGCATCGTCCTTGCGCGTCTTTCACTTACCCCATTTGCCTCCATCTCCTAGCTTCCCTCTTCATCTCCTTCTCCATCTTCATCTACGTCGCCATCAGCCTTTTCCTTAACGCTTTTAGCAGTAATGACGAAAAAGTGTCAGCGTCCTCGAAGAAGGATAATAACAAGTATGGACAGGCATTGCAACGACAACTACAGCATGAGGTGTGTGTGTGTGTGTGTGTATGAGAGGTGGGGGGGGGGGGGGGGGAGGAAAACAGTTTTCTTTATTTTTGCGCCTGCTTCGAGTTTTCATGTTTTTCAGCAGTTTTCCACTTTTCTTTGTTGGCGGCTGCGACAACGAGTTGATGTTCTTAATTGATGACGGAATTTGGGTTGCGATATAAAAACAAGCACAAGCTGATTATGCGCAACTTCGAGATACCCTAGGAAACTAGAAACTAATTATAGATATCTCTATCGACATTTAATTCATTTCGCTAATCAATTTTAATTAAATTTTAAGTGATATCTTATTTGAATCTACAGAACAATCACAATTTCAATTCAATTCGCATTTCAAAACTATAAATAACATAGCCAATAATTGTTTTTGATTACCTTGAAATAAGTTATTTATTTGGGCCACGTTAACACAGCAGTCGTGGCCGAGCGGTTAAGGCGTCTGACTAGAAATCAGATTCCCTCTGGGAGCGTAGGTTCGAATCCTACCGACTGCGAGAATGGAGTTGTATGTTTTTTTAGTATTTTATAAATATATTATATATATATTAATAAATGCCAAGTTAACGATAGAATTGATTTTTTCGTTAGACTAAACTTGTCTGGTTCTCTCAATAACGGAGCGTATAGATTTAAAAGAATTGTGTTAAAAAATAATATTGGGTATTTTACTAGTATTTTGCACATTTTACTATTATTTTTAAGAAATTTGAGTTGATATACCAAATATAACATTCGGTATATTTTTTTTCGTTGGTATTTTAAATTATAGTTAAAAAAATTAGATTTATTTTTGTGATTTTGCATATTTTATTTGATTTACATATATTGTAATAAATTTGATTTGATATACCAAATATAGCATTCGGTATATTTTAGTATTTTTTGTTGGTATTTTAAGTTATAGCTAAAAAAAAAATAGATTATTTTTTGTGATTTTGCATATTTATGTATATTTTAAGAAATTTGATTCGATATACTGAATATAGTATTTGGTATATTTTCATATTTTTGTTGGTATGTTATATGGTTAACAAAATTAGATTATTTTTTGTGATTTTGCATATTTTATTTATATTTTAAGAAATTTAATTTGTAATATTCAATATATAGCATTCGGTATATTTTAGTATTCTTTGTTGGTATATTAAATTGGTAGCTTTCTTAATTGTTCTGCAAAAATGTATATAGTTTGTTTTTCTTATTTTGAGAGTTTATTTCTATTGCATGTTTATTTTACATTTTAAAGAAGATTGTTTTTATAATCGAATGCTTTACGCCTAGTATAATAGTTAATACCGAACCTTAAGAAGCGTCCAGCAGATAATGGCGTTGTTTTCTTTGGGTTAAGCTGCAGTGTTTGGACAGCTGAGAGAGCTTTAAATTGTTTGGTTGCCCCCCTCAGGGGGTAGGGAGAGAGGAGAGGGGAGAGGGGAGAAGGGAAAAGTGGCAGTTCAATCGCAATAAGCCGAGTCACAAATCTGGCATACAACTTGGCCATAATTTAGCCCGCGGCTCTCAGCAGTTGCAGTTGCAGTTGCAAGAAGTGAGCTCTGCCTCTGTGTGTGTGTGTGTGTGTGTGTGTGTGTGTGTGTGTGTTTGTGTGTGTTTGTGGCATCTTTCGCACTTTGCACGCTTTTTTGCAGTTTCAATTTCACACAAATTCTGCCTAATCTATGTAAATGCGATTAAACGCTTTCCTAAAAGGCCCCAGCAACTGTCGACTTGGCAACTTGGCGACTTGGCGACTGGCGATGACGATGAACCACAAGGGGGCAAGTCGACGAGCCATCAAGTTGGCCGGGGCATCAAGTTTAATGGGCATAGCGTTAATGAACACGACCAAGCATCGGATTTGGATTTGGACTCTCTCAGTCTGCGTCTGCTTCTGCGTCTCAGTTTCGGTTTGGGTTTCAGTCAAATCCGAGTTGCAATCGCGACAAGCGACATGAAGAAGGCCAAGGAGAGAGAGAGAGAGAGAGAGAGAGAGAGGCAGAGTGAAGTGGCAGCCACAGGTAAAGGACACTCCACACACTCAGTTGTTGCGTGGCAAGTTTGTGGCAACAACCGAACACTGAAGACTGAATGCTGAAAGCGCATGCGCAACGCATGCGTCTTGTTTGATTTGAAGATTTCAAAGAAATTGCCAACTCGCTGTGTGACTTCTTCTCTTTCTTTCTTTTCTTTTGCTCTTTTGCTCTTTCGATCTTTTTATTATTTTTTTTGGTTTGTATTTTTGCGTGTTATCCTGAGTCTTGTGTTTTGTGCTATTTCCATGGCCACAACTTAATTACACATTCGTCCAATTAAAGTGTGCAAAAAGCAATTCATCATCATCGCACAGACCTGCCTCTGGATCGGCCTGCAACTTGCAACTTGCAACTCGCTGTGGCCCCGTTATTGCGCTGTGGCCAAGTTCTAACAGCAATTAAATGCGAGTGCATTTCCCTCGCTTACCATCTTACCATCCCAAACTCCATCGCCCATCGCAGCGCTGTCCACGCAGGTGCAACGCGGTTGCAGCTATCGTTTCACATGCAACCGGCACGTTAAATGGTCATATGGGTGTACACATATTGAAATGGCATCTTGCAACAATTTGACGTTGCAGTTATTAAAATGAACGAACAGCCACAACCTGCCACAATCTCCCTCTTCCTCTCTCTTTCTCTCTTCCACTGTCGATCATCTGCGACTCTCTCACATTAAATTTACCGATATACATAAAGTCATTTGAGCTGTTGTTGTGTGGCAACTCAATCAATTGCCACACACAAGCTCACTCACTCACTCGCCTCGCTTTTATTCCTGCCACATTCGCTGACAGCTGCTTCTGCTTCTGCTTCTGCTTCTCTTGCCACTTCTTACACAGTTCTCATTTCTCAATTCCCGGTTCCGACTTTTGTCTGAAGAAAGGTGTGAAAGTGACTTGCAACAATCTAAAAATAAATCGACTAGCTGTGTTATGTATAAAATGAATAAATTACAAATAAAGCAGAGTTCATTTCATTGCACATTGGATAGATATTGCCTGAAGGTCTTCATCTCATTGGATGAATTCTAAGGAATTGTATTCGTTATAACAATAAAACAATAATTATGATGTTCTTATAAATCTAGAATTTGCGTCGTTAAAACAACACAACAACGAGACTTCGTATCCGCAATTAAAGTATGAAATTCTATATTACATAGATGAAAAGTTTTCAAAATTTATTTGTCTTAAGAAACCTTCATATAATATGAAGCGCATTTTAGAATTACTTAAAAACGATAGAAGAAGAGAAAGTTAGTCTTTTATTCTTCCGGTTTGTTGATACAAAATTCTTAAATCAATATATTTTTTAAGGTGGCTTCAAATAATTTTTATTTTTACAAACTTTTTGTTTAAAAAGTTTCAAGTCTCATTTCCGGAACCGGCTCGGCTTTGAACCTGGGACCTTCCAACCACGTATATTTGTTTAATAATCCGCGTCATCTCTACTCACTGAGCTACCATTGACAACATTAAAACACAGCTTCAAATTATGAAGGAAACGAAATTAATATGCAAATATATATGGGTTAAAAGGTCCTGGGTTCAAAGCTGAGTCTGAGAATAAATATAAATATTTTACTAAATTATTATATTTTAAATTTTTAAAATTGTAATTTGAATGTATAGTCATAGTTAGTTATTATTATTTATAATTTATGTTTGACAAACCTTTTATTTAGTAATAATATAATTCATTATAATTCTTTATGTAATTATTTTATTTGGTAATAATATTTCCTCGAATATAATTCAAAACTTGAATTTCAAAATATTTAATTGGTATGTTTTTCTTATATTTTCCGTTGATTGAATTGCATTAATTAATGTCAGCCATCGATTGTTATGCAACTGAAATCGAGGCCATGGCAAAAGGTCAAGTACTCCAGAAGCTGTAATGAAGCTAAATAAATAGAACTTATGGAGTAGCAGCTGTGTGTGTTTCTGTATGTGTGTGTGTGTGTGTGTTCATTTCGCTTGCAGCAATCGGATGACCCCATGGCCAGCATTGTGACCCAATTTTGAGAACCCTTCGCGCTTGAAAAACATTCGCTCTCCATATCTAAGATAGCGGCGATGTTCCATCTCGCTCCCGCTGCTTGTTTGCTTATTTGCCTGAAATGGGTTGAATAAAAAAAAAATGAACAGAGAAGAAAGAAAAAACTGTTCGCAGTGGGTTAAAACTTAAAACGCTTCAACCGTGTGCCCCTCGATGTGGCATGCCCCCCCGCGGCGTCCACGTGGAAATGTCGCACAATGACGCAGCGCTAAAATGGCGGAAAAGAATAAAATGTGGAGTGTCTTTCAAGGATGCGAGGGGCGACGTCCCCCTTTTTTCTTTCATGACAAATGCACGAGCAATGTAATAGAAAAAGTTAAATTAGATGACGCACTGAACATCATCGAGGGGGGAGGGGGGAGGGGGGGAAGAATGGATATTTTTCTCCCTCTCTCAGGTGTTTGACCATGAAATGCCATCGCAAATGCTGCTGCAGCTGCCTTCAAACATCAAAACAGATTTCATTAAAGTTTCGCTCAATAATCATTAAAATTTCAGCATAATTGCAGCTGACATGAGAAGTGTCTCTACTAGAGACATCCGCTGGATATAATAATATACCAAATCAATATACCAAAATCTGTATTTGGTATATTGATATACTATTACATTTAAGACATGTCATTCAGTACTAAACACACCAAATTTTCACCCAAAGCAACTATGCCCCTTTTGCAGTAGTCGAATTTTGCCACACAAAAGTATTTCTTAAAAAACACTATTTTTTTAATTAATAAAATTGATATTTAATTCAATTTTTTTAATTAATTAAATTACAAAAGTAAATGGATTGCAACCAAAAGGAGTGAGGTTTGAACTCAGGACCTTTTGATCAAATGCCGAATGCTTTACGACATCTTTACTGAATGAGCTAGCAGAAAAAAGTAAATGGAATTTTTTTAGACTAACTTTCTTTAGAGTATTAGAGTGAGGCACTTCAGTTTGCCCTTAAGACGATGCCAAAGCTATCATCCTAGGTTTTAATTATCATAGGGAACCCTTATGGGGTTAAAAATAAATTTTCTTTATCTTTGTTTTTATAGTACGCTTTTTCTCATTGCTTCTGTACAGCTCCTTCACTTAATAAATATATTTATGAAACAAAATATTAGTGGAAAATAATTAAAGCATACTTGTTTCTATATCTCTAAAGGGACAACAACTATAAAAATTGAATTCGATTCTTAGAATTAGTCAAACTTAATCAAACCTTCTTCTAACTATGTAGTTCACATTAATTTTAAAACATGTATTGAAGACTAACAACAATTTAGTCATCAAATTTACGGTTGGAAGCATTGTCTCAAAATATGATTTGTTTTAAAATCGTAAAGTTTTCTTAAACTAAAATTTTGTTTAAAATTTTTTTGAATAAACATCTTTTTTAATCAAAATTTTTGTTCAATAATTTTCTTAGTTTGATACCATGATTCTATATATATATTGTGTATATTTCTGCTTCCCATATGGTATTAATCATTTTGGTATATTTTTCAAATTACCACATTGTTTTGCATCTTCGACTATAAAATTTAAAAAATGAAATTTGATTAAAAATTGTAGTCAAGAATTTCTTTGAAATAAAATCTTGTTTAAATAATTTTCTTAGTTTGATATCGTGTTTGAATATATTGTTTTTTCCCGCTACCTATTTTGTTATTTAAATTTTGGTATATTTTAAGAAAAAGACCGCACCTTCTTCCATACTTCTTTATTCCAATTTTGTAGCTACCAAATTTTTCTCTCTCTGTAGCTTGTTCGTTGGAAAGAGGTGCAATTAAAAGTAATGATAATGATAACAACATTATTTTGTTTTACGCCAGCTGCAATCCATATTAATAATAATATGCATTTTCATATATTCATTTCGGTTGATTAATGTCTTGTAATTAATCACTTGAACCGTTTTATGTAAAGTGTGCAACTTAATGATGAAATTTGGATAAAGTACTTTAAGTAAGTATTCATTGTATATTAAGATAAACGTAATATTAGTCGACTTTAGCATATCTCATGTGATCGCAGCATTAATCTCCATAGGTTTAATCGCATTTTGAGCCAGCGATTAATTGCTTGCTGCTTTAATAGAACAATTTCCATTCGCCTTTACATATTATAATGAGAGCAGCAATTGCGTATTTTTGCCGGCTTGATTATAATGATTACAATTATAATTAAATTGCAATTCTTCTCACTTGCAGCAGCAGCAGCAACAACAACAGCAATTGAGTTAAAGTCTGGTTAACGCAATGTTTTGCTTATTACATTACAAGAAGTGAGGCAGATGCAACAAGAGGCAGCGAGAGGCAGCGAAGCGTGGGCGGTTCACAGTGTGGCAAGGTGGCAAGGAATGGGACACACACACACACTCTCTCACACACTTACACACTTAGGCGCACGCACACATAATTAATAACTCAATCCAAGCGGAAATCTTCAGACAGCCGGACAATTAACTTGATGTTCTCTTCGCTTCTTCGCTGTGAAGTGCGTGAGTTTTTTTTCTTATACCCGTTACCCAGAAGGGTGGAAGGGTATTATAACATTGTGTAACAACGTAAAAGTTATTCAAGAAATCATTTTATATGGCAAAACATTCTGCTTTAAGTTGCATTTGTTGAAAATCTGATATATTTTTATCTCTATGGTATAATACTGCAATATACCGAAGCCTACAATTTTCATATCGATATACTGATTGTATATATACCATATTATGTTTATATACCAAATAAATATACCAAAAAAATACTAATAGAAGGCTACAATTGGTATACTGATTTCATATATACCAAATAATTATTATGCATAGTACACCAAAAATACTAAAATATATAGAAGACGTCAATGTTATATTGATAAACTACTGTTTCAATATATATTCCAAAATATAGTTACATGTGAAATAGATATACTAAAAATATACTTAAACATATAGAAGACCGCAGTTGTCTTATCAATATACTACTGAATATATACCGATTAAATATACCAAACAAAAATACTAATATATATAGAAGGCTACAATTTGTATATCGATATACTACTGATATACAAAATATAACCTGCGGTATATATTTTAGTATTTTTGTCAAGTTCACTTCCTTGCAAAAGACAGTAAAGTTGTAGCTGCTTTGGCTGATAATCTGATATAATAATAAAATAAACCAAAAGCTACAATTGTCATACCGATACACAACTGATTTTATACCAAATTAATATATCAAAAAATACTAAATATTTACATACGTAGATGGCCACAATTGTCCTATCGACATATTACTAATATCCCAAATTATTGTTATATACGACATGAATATACCAAAAAAAAATACTAAAATATACCAATGCCTACAATTGTCATATCAGCATACTACTGATACGTCAAGTTACTGTTATATATCAATTGAATATACCAAAAAAAAATGCTAAAACATACAGCAGTCAATACAATTCTCATTTTGAGATACTGCTGATTAAGTATATACTAAATTGTGTTATATGTCAAATTAATATACTATAAAAATACTAAAACACATAGAAGGCTACAATTGGTATATACTACTGATATTTTAGTATTTTGTGGTATACTTATTTGGTATATTTTAATATAGCATATAAAACATAAAATGGTATATTTGAAATTGTCTTTCTTGCTTTTATTAAACATGAGCAGCAAGTATCTCACAGTCGAATACACTCGACTATGTATTTCTTACTTGTTTTTACACTGTTGTTGCAATTAAAACGGCTGCAAGTGGCAAGTGGCAAGTGGCAGGCGCATGCGCATTGCATTTGAATTGCAATAGGCGGAAGCTTCAGCTGACGCACTGCAAACCTGTGATTAACTTAATGAATAGACGAACAACTTGCGACGCATTAAATAAAGCAAGGTGCTAGAAGGTGATGGGGGGGGGGAATATATCCGTATCTGTATCTGTGGCTGAAGCTGAAGCTGAAGCTGTAATTAACGCCAAGTGCGTCTAACGGAGGCCTTTGGGCCGTGGGCGTATTATTTTGCTTAGCTTTTTTTTCTGTTTTCGTCGCTGGGCGTGTTTGATTGTTCAATCATAAGCGGGGCCACATTTAATGACAGAGACAGAAAGCAGAAAGAGAGAGAGTCTGTTTGCTTTGGCAATTAGCTGCAGGCCTCGCCAGGTTGCAAGTCACAAGTTGCACGTTGCACGTTGCAACAAGGCGCCTAATTGGCGGGGGCCGACAACATACTAAACGGCCATTCAGTGGGTTGTTCGGGGGGTTGGGTCAACTGTTAAACGGATAACTTAACTTGGCCATCTTTCTCTCCGCCTCCACCTCCACCTCTTCATCCCTCCCACAGCCCGAGGCTCCACAACACTCACAATAAAGTTGCGACACAGTTCAACAATTGCAAATATAAAATTATTAAAAGAAATATTTGAAGCGAATTGAACAAATTATGATGCAACAATTTTGAATTACAACTATGTATTTAGTAAGTATTTACAAGTAAGAAGGAATATACTGAAAATAATACTAACATATATCACGAAGGCTTTATTTGGTATATTTACACCTTCGAAATCCATTTGCAATTAAACTAAAATAATGCCGTATTTTTGCATCAAATATACCGAATTAATGAACTGGAAAGAGTAATAAAATATACCGAATAATATATTTGGTATATTTACAACTAGAAAAGCGAAACAAAATCATCAGCCAAAGAACAATTAATCATGATTTAATACCCTTTATCATAGAAATAAACAAGAAATAAATATACAGTTAAGTCTGCTCGCTACAAAAAAAAACCAAATCAAAAACCAGTATTTTTCATAAATATACCGAATTAATATACTAAGAAAAAACACTCAGTATATAACTGAAGACTGTTGTTGGTATATTAACATATATGGAATTTTCTGTAGAAACTAAAACTTCAAATTATGTGCTTCTTTATACTTCATATTCGCAGTGATTGAAGTCAATCAATTAAACAATAAATTAAATCAAACTTACAACAAATGATTTAAAATCTTAAAATTGAAGTCAATCAATGAAACATTAAGTGAACTTTTACTTGATTGTGATTGAAGTCAATCAATTGAACAATAAATGCAATCATACAAATGTATGTACATTAAATATCAAAGGGGCTAGACTGCAAAACTAAACCGAATTCAAAATTTTTCTTTATTTTATATACTTTATATTTTCAGTGATTGAAGTCAATCAACTGAAGAATAATTAAGTCATACTTTTAGCAAATAATTTCAAATGAATTAAAAGTTTTTCATGATCTGCTTTATAATTCATAATTGCAGTGATTGAAGTCAATCAATGAAACACTAAATGAACTTTTACTTGATTGTGATTGAAGTCAATCAATAGAATAATAAATTCAATCATACAAATGTACATGAAACAATATCAAAGCTAATAAGGGAAAGGGATTAGACTGCAAAAGTAATTTAAAAATGTTTCACTGTGTTACGATATGATTGAAATTATTAACTAAAAGTGCGCTTAAGATTGATCAATCAGAGCAAAGATTGAAGAGTTATCATATTCGAGGAGCTGTTGAACACAGTTCAGTTCAGTTCAGTTGAGTTGAGTTGAGTTTCCCAGTGTGAAATCGATTGAATGCAGCGGCAACTGCAGAGAACAAGTTGTTGTTGTTGTTCTGAAGAGGATGGAGAGGGGTGAGGAAGGGAAAAAGGGAGGGGGGGAGGGGGCAGCTGTGGAGCAACGTGAAATTGGTAGCCGAGGGGCGTTAACTTGGTAGCTTCGCTCATGTCATTTGCACACTGACAAGTTATTAATTAAAAGTAAGTTCCCAGTAAGTCGAAGGCAGGCGCAAGTCCACTCAGCTCCCCTTCCCCTTCCCATTCACCCCTTACTTGCCCCACTTGCCACATCTGGCAGTTTGTGCTGGAATATTGTGGAAACTAGCGACTAAGATCGCAGGAGATGCGCTGATCTAAATGGGCAGCTAGATATATATATTTATTGACTGGCTGCTGGACACCCGCATATTGTGCCACACCTGCCACCTGTCACCGTCCACTTGCCACTTGCCACCTGCCACCTGCCACGTCCGGCGCAAAGTTCACAAAGAGAGAGAGAGAGAGAGAGAGAACTGCGCTCGCAAAACAAACGAAACTTAATTAACAAAAGGGATACAGAGGAACGTGCCACAGAGCGGGGCAAGTGGCAAGCGGCAAGCGGCAAGGGGCAGTGGCAAGTCTGCCGACGATGCCGTTAGCAGCCAGTTTCGGTTTCGGTTTTAGTTTGCTGCTTTCGTGTGTGCTTTTCGCCCCCTTTCTACCCCTCTCTACCTCTCCTCTCTTTCTCTCTCTCTCTCTCTGTCTATCTGTCTGCCGTCTCTATCGCTCCCAAGGGGTCAGTTCTCTGCTGTCGCCGTCGTCGTCGGCAGGTTATCTGTGCTCTATCAATGCGTATCCATTGGTTATGTGCTCGCACTCCCCTCTCCCCCCTTCTCCCCCCTCCTTCCCCTCATCCACCTTGCCTCGCATGCAAATGCCTTGATTCCTGGTTGCCGCCCTCAAACTTTGTCTGCTCTTCCTCCCCCCCTCCCCGCGCTTCTTAGAGCCCCATAATCGATGGCTAAATTTATTGCATTTTGTGTTTATTTAGACGATTGCGATGTCCGGACGCGTCACAAATGCCAAAGTACAGTTGTGCTCGATACTATATTTGCCTTTGCCTTTTCTACCTAACAAATGCCGCAATCGAACTGCGGTCGAGGAGGGGACGTGAGGAGGGGAGAGGGGGGGAAAGTGATGTTCTAGAACTGATAAATTGCTGGCCAGGAATTCCTTTGCCAAGTGCTTTAGCCGACGAACAAAGTTATTGCCCAACGCAGAGAGAAACCAATATTTGGACAATGCCTGCGAACTCAGTCAGACTGCCACATACCCTGTAAAATAACAATGCAAAGTATCTGATAGATGCAAAAGTATCTTAAAGCAATAGAACATTCTTTTTCACTTCAATTATTAACTTATTGATTTAAATGTAATTAATTCCTTCAGACTGAATAAGACTGACAAATACCCTGTAAAATAACTGTGCAAAGTATCTGAAAGATGCAAAAGTATCTTAAAGCAAAAAACCGTATCTTTTCAATTTTTAATTTATTGCTTTAATTACAGCTTATTTCTTCAGACTGAGTTAGACTGCCAAATACCCTGTAAAATGGTAGTGCAAAGTATCTGACAGATGCAAAAGTATCTTAGAGCAAAATAACTTTCTTTTTCACTTCAATTATTAACATATTCCTTTCATTACAGCTTATTCCTTCAGACTGAGTTAGACTGCCAAATACCCTGTAAAATAACTGTGCAAAGTATCTGAGAGATGCAAAAGTATCTTAATGCAAAAAACCGTATCTTTTCAATTCTTAATTTATTGCTTTAATTACAGCTTATTTCTTCAGACTGAATAAGTCTGACAAATACCCTGTAAAATAACTCTGCAAAGTATCTGAGAGTTGCAAAAGTATCTTAGTTCAAAAGAACATTATTTTTCACTTCAATTTTGAACTTATTGCCTTAATTAAAGATTATTCTTTCTGAGTTAGACTGCCAAATACCCTGTAATATGTCAGAGAAAAGTATCTGAGAGATGCAAAGATACTTTCTGGCAGAAGAACGAATGACTTACTTGAATTTGTAACCACTTGATTTAACTATTGCTTTGGTATACATTAAGTATCTGAGAAATGCAAAAGAATCTATGAGATACAAAAGTATCTCAGAGATGCAATGGAATCTTGGAATATTAGAAGTGCAAAAAGACTAATTATTTAGAATTGTTCGCTTCACATATTCACATATTACATAGCTATCAAAAGTATCTGACAGATGCGAAAGTATCTTTGAATATTTTAAGTGAAGACTGGCTTTAATTTTTTTAGCTGTTGCTTCACTAGTATACCTATAGCTTTAATTGTTGCTTAGTTAAATAATAATTATGCTTAATACGTTAAGTATCTGAGAGATGTAAAAATATCTAAGCGATACAGAAGTACTTGTGAATATTAGAAGTAAAGTCTAACTCTAATTCTTTAACTTTTGGCTTAACAATAACTAATATAATATTATGATATCAAATTATTCTTAATATACACAAAGTATCTGACAGATGCGAAAGTATCTTAGAGCAGAGGAACAATTGACTGACTCACTTTCACTTTCTAACATATTGCTTTAATTACAGCTTAGTTATATGTATAATTATTCTTAATCTTACTTTCAAAATTTATGATTGAAAAATTAATTTTTATTGAATAATTGAAAAATTGAAAAATTAATTTTTAATTTTGATGTCCTACAGAATATTTATAATTTAAGCTTATCTTATTTAAGTGCAATATAAATGAAATGAAATAAATGTTTACATAGTTTTTATTGGCTGTTGATTGATGCTAGATTGACTGATTGAAGTCTACAGATTAGTTGCTTAATCTGAGTAACCAACATAATGTGTGTGTGCGTGTATGTGTGTGTAGGTGTGTGTGTGCAGCTTGCATCGCTGACAATTGCCAAAAAGTTTTGCCAAACAAATGAGCTGAGGGTTCAAACATATTTTTGTTGTTGCATAACTTTGCATTACGCATACGCCGTGTGTTCGCCACAACGAACTCCACAAATTGTTGAGTATTAAGTGAACTCGATGTTTGCGCCACACACACACACACACACACACACACACACATATACACACAGTCAGAGGGCAGCGATTAGTTTTTTTGTGCAAACTTTTTAACGACCAACAGTGTTGACTGCGACGTCGACTGCGACGCCGGCAGCGGCGTTAACAAGTTTAAAGCCTCATTTATGTAGTTATGTATGTGGAAGTGGGAACGAAGGGGGAGGGGCAAGGGGCTGTCATGTGTTTACTGAAACTGACGAGCAGGCGCATTACACACACACACACACTAACACACACACACACATGCATGGAGGGTAGGTTCTCGCTCTCGAATGTGCTTCATCAATATTCTTGCACTTTACTATTTTTCATTTGCCGATTCTCTCTCCCCCTCTCCCTCACACTCCACTCTCCACTATTCACTTACACACACACACACACACGCACAGTTAGGCAAAACAAAAAGTTAGCCAACCCTAACATACACACACACACTCGCACACACATTGCAGCTGCCTAAACTACTCCCTCTCCCTCTCCCTCACCCCATCCCTCTTTCTCTCTCTCTCCCCCGCTCCACTAGCGCACGCCTAGCATCAATAATCCCCAAAAAATGCTGAAGCACAACGCAAGCAACAAAACCAAAAAAAATCATAGCACAAAGACGTCGACGTCAACGTCGATGTCGACGGTGGCAGCGGCTTTTTACGCGCTGGACACACACGAAAACTGCCCAAAAACGACGTCAACTGCAGGCAGCGACGTCAGCTGCAGTTGGCAAAACTACGACGTCGACGTCGACGTCGGCGTCAACGTCGCTGTCCAGTTGGCGGCGAACCAATCCTAACTAGCGCCTCTTTTGCGTGGGTGTCGCAGCAGCGTAGGCGTGGCCAGGGGGAGGGCGGCGGATTGTGTGGTGCGTAGGGTTACAAGGCGTCGACGCCACGTGCGCTAACTCCCCTCCTCCCTCCTCCCTCTCAGACTCCCTCTTCCAATCACCCAACAAACCGAACTACAACGACAGCAGCAGCAAACGCCGGCTGCGTTGGTCAAACGCGTCGTGTGACGCCAACAAATTTGCACTCGAAGCTGACTCAAAGCGACGCCGACTGCAGTCTAGAGTGTAAAGAGTGTAAGTAACAACAACAACAACTTCACGCTCTCGCACTCACTCACTCACTCACTTGCGCTCTCACACTCTTGGACTCGCGCTCTCTTTACTACGGCACGCTCTCTTGTGCAGTGTGACGTTGACGGCGACGACGACGGCGACGCCAGCGTCAGTGGTTGAGTGAAACTTTGCCTGCATTGCTCTCTCTCACTCTCTCTCTCTCTCGTTGGCTCGCTCTTTGCTGACGCTCTCTTAAGCTGCACTCGAAAAGTGCATGTGTTGCGCTCTCTTCTGTGTTGATGCTCTTTGCGAAATGTTGCCAAGCTCGCACACACGCACACACACACACACTAAAAGGCTTTGCTTGTCTCATTCATAATGTTGATTGCACATCTTCTTCTTCTTCTTCTTCTTCTTCTTCTTCTTCTTCTTCTTGCAAATGCCGGTTGCATGCACGTAACTGCACTTGGAATCAATTTCGCTGTTCATCGATAATGCAAAACCAGCGTCAGCCCCCAAAAACAAAATGGCGCACATCACTCAAAGCGCACAACAACAATAACAAACAACAACAACTACAACAAATGGCTGCCATTTAAACGGAGCTTAATTCATTTTTAATAGAGCCAACAAATTGTATTTACTTTCGAGTGGTTTTCCTGTTTCACTGTTTTTCGATGATACAACCCTCCCCCTCCACCTCCCCCTCCACCTCCCCCTCCACCTCCCCCTCCACCTCCCCCTCACCCCTCTCCAACCACTTGGCATTGTTTACCATTTACAGTTTACCGTTTAGCCTTTAGCGTTTAACTGTTTTACCATTTTACCGTTTCGCCGTGTTCATGTTGCCTGTCGAATTATATTTGATGGCTGCTTCTCGCAAAAATGGCAAACAAATAAATGCACAATTAATTTGACTTAATAGACATGAGCAGACAACAATAACAACTAAAACAACTAAAACAACAACCAATAACAAAAGCAGCCCAAGAGCCAAAAAAAAAGAACAATAAAATAAATTTTGTTGATTTTAGGACAGCACCGAAAAATACCCTGAGTAAGAAGTGTTTGCTATAAAACACATTCTACAATATAATGCTTAAAGAATTACAAAAATTGTCCCAACAACTTTTTTCTATAGTATTAATATTTAAATCAATGTTCTGAAATACATATTTTAATGGTTTAGTTTATTAAACATGATTGAGTAAATAAATAAACAAAATAAACTTGAGTATTGCATTAAGATTAAAAAAATCTTTGTTTAAGATTAAAATCTTGATTCAATAATGATTTATTGTAGACAAAAAATAAAGAATAATCTTGAAAAAAAAATTTTGTTCTAGTTTCTTACAATGTTAGAATTCCCTTCTTTTTAAATTTCATTTCGTTTAATTTTAAAAGAAGAGAATTCCAACATTGTAATAAACTAGAACAAAATTCTTTTTTTTTCAAGATTATTCTTTATTTTTAATCATTCTTTATATTTAAATCATTCTTGAATCACGATTTTAATCTTAAACTAAGATGTTTTTAATCTTAATGCAAATTTGGCATAAAAATCTTGTATTGAAAAACTGTTTTTTGTTTTAAGTTGAAAATTTCTTAAATTAAGATTTGCAATCTTCTTTTTTATCTAGATTATATCATAAGATTTCTCAATATTTTATATTTCATATTACAAAGTCGAAATCATTGTTTGCCTATATTGTTGATATAATAAAAATAAAGTACATAAATGATAAAAAATAATGTTGATTACAATATTTCATTGAATCGTTGTACTTGTTAAATTTTACAATTTCCAATGTCAAAATGAATTCTTGTCAATTAGTATTATGAAGATATATTTCGTTATATTTCATAATATTGTAAAGTTATTATTTAAATAAGAAATAACAAAATAAATAATAAAGATGAAGAAACATGAAATATTATAAATTTTGTATTTATAATGATATAATATTTTGTATTAAAAAAAAATAAGAAGAATAAATAAATTTAATTTTAAGTCATATATAAATGAATAAATAATATTTCATCTAAAGTATATTAGAAATTGTAAAATATTTTTTTTGTATCGAAGTCAAAGTTTAATTCTGCCGTATGGTTATATATTATATTATATTGATTTTGTAAATATATAAATACATATTATTTGTTGGGTCATAAAACAACTTGTTCAAATCATTCAATATTGGTTAATAACATTTTATAAAACAGACCTTAAATCAATGCCTATAAATGTGTATCAAGAAACATATCTAATCAAAATAATATAATGTTTGACAATATTTTATATTCGAAAGATGAAGATTAGTGCTCGTTAATTAGCAAAATGAGTTTATATTTTATTGATGATAATTTAGTAAATATGTAAATACTTTAATCATATTTAAGGATAAGTACTTTGAAAACTATATTATTTCTTAACTATATACTTATAAAATATAAATCTGCAAACTAAATGAAATGGAAATACAAAATTACTTTAGTTAAGTTGTTTAAGATTACAATTTTTATATATTTATAAATAATTCTTATATATTTTTCTTATTAAACAATATATCATAAAAAATTGCTAAATAACAGAGTTGAAGTCTTGATGATTGCTGATTGAAATAAATCTGATGACAGTTTCTGAGTTGCAAACACTTTTTTGGCCATCAATTAATAGTGATTATGAATATACCCACTTGAGAAGACTGTTTACAGGGTATGTGGGACGTCAAAACATTGCAAATATTGGCGTGTCATTGCTGAAAATTGCACCACGCACGACGTGTAACGGCATCGAGTGGAAATTGACAGCGACTCAAGTGAAGTAAAGTGAAGTGAAGAGGTTGCAACTTGCAACCAACAACCAACAACTTGCAACCAGCAACTTGCAACTTGGCAAAGTTCTAGCATAATAAAGTCAGCGGTAACAACGAACTTTTCACAATATATTCCAAATTTTATCTATGTATTGTGTGTCGATTACCGTAAATCGCAAACCTTATCACTTCGTGGTATTTACTTTATGCCGACACTGACAAACTTTTCCTCAATTTTTATTTTTTGCCAAACAATATATTTATAATTTTATCATCTGCCGATTGCTGATTGCTGCTGAGACAGAAGCCAAACAATTTGCTCAGCTCAACTGTAAATAGAAAACGCATTTCTTCTTCATTCAATAACTCAACTATTTCTCGGTTACCGTTAACTCAGCAGTCGTGGCCGAGCGGTTAAGGCGTCTGACTAGAAATCAGATTCCCTCTGGGAGCGTAGGTTCGAATCCTACCGACTGCGAGAATGAAAGTCACTTTTTTTTTATTTGCTTGCTAATTTTATATTAAGCATTTTCAAATTATGTATAAATTTTTTACATTTTTGTTAATATTCTTCGCTTATAATGAATATAATAATGAATGATAATAATCTATCGTATTTTGTACACTATTTAGAATGTATATGTACATATATTTATGTATGTATATTGATGTAACTTCGGTATATTTTTGTATTCTTAAGTATTCTTTTGTTTATTTCAAATTGTTGTCGCCTTTATGTAATAAGTATAACCTTTGGTATATTTTAATTTTTATACCCACAACCCATAGGGTAGAGAGTATTATAAATTTGTGTCGGCAGGAAGTGTATATAACAAGCAGAATCATAATGTATACCATATATATTTGTGATCAGCGTCAACAGCCGAGACGATCTAGCCATGTCCGTATGTCCGTATGTCTGTCCTTCTGTCCGTCTGTCCGTATGAACACCTAGATCTCAGAGACTATAAGAGATAGAGATATAAATTGTTTCGACAGCATTTTTTATGTTTGCACGCAGAACAAGTTTGTTTAAAATTCTTGCCACACCCACTTACGCCCCCGCAAATTGACAAAAACCAAATGACAGGCGTAATTTTGAAGCGAGAGTTTTATACGTACAATAATAACTATAGTGTTTACTATTTCTAGGAATTTGGTTGTGATCACGAATTCTGTTGATAGAATTGATCGCAATTTAGTGATAATATTGGGAAATAACTTGATGTTGATTCAAGTGAGACAAACTAGAAAGCTGAAGGTCAGAGTAAAGTGAGCAGCGAGAGAGAGAGAGAGAGAGCAAGAGAAGTGCATCTCGCTGACCTTTGACATTGTCTTAATCAGAATTGGCACCGAGCGCTTTAGCTGTTAACGCAACTAATTAAATAATGGCCTGGCCGTTAAAAATAACGCAGCAGCCGAAGCTGAAGCAGAAGAAGAAGAAGAAGCAGATGGACATGGCCGTAATGCACTTTCCGTGTATGTGTTTTGACCAACAGCAACAGCAACAGCAAGAGCAAGAGCAACAGTGAAATGCTTTTGAGTGAGATGCACGACTCCTGGCTGACCCTTGTCCTTTGTCCTTTGTCATCCAACATCCAGCATCCAGCATCCTTCGTCCTTCGTGCCTTTGCGTCTCTGGCAATCCTCGAGATTACGTCACTTGCCTGGCATACCTGCAGAGCCACTTTTGCCAGGCGAAAATAAAAAAGAACTATAATAAAAAGCTGCTGGCAAAATAAGAATGGAAAATGGCAGAAGGCGAAGAGCAGAGGAAAAGAGGAAAAGAGGAAAAACTAAGCCAAGTCTCCAAAGGCAGCAACTTAACGCTTCAATAAATTTTGCAGCCTTGCCAAAGTCGTCGCTGCATCAATAAGGTCCTTGTGCACGCAGCCAGGACAACCAGGAGCCAGGAGGCAGCAGAAGGTGGTGGCGCCACCCAACGTTGCACGGACGGAAATGCGTTAAGTTTGCGCCCAGCACGTGACGCTGCTAAGCCAAAGCTGCCACACTGTGGCACGCAGCAGCCACTGATGTTGCCTCTTCTGCTGCTCCCTTTCCTCCCCCCTAAAAATTCAACGCCCAATCGCAATCACAAGTCCAAACCCCAAACCCAATAGCAACAGCAAAAGCAACGCAGCGATAAGAAGGACAAAAATTAATGGAATTTCTGCCTGCTTTTTGTGTTCCACTCTCATGAAATGGGGAATGGGGAAAGGGGAAAGCAAAAAAAAAACGTTGAAGCATATTCGCTGGGGGATCAACGATTGCCTGGAATCCAACATCGCAGCAGCTTCGCAGCATCCCAACATCCCAAACGATCCAACGAAACGCATCAGATATGACTTCAAATCGAAGCGAACTCAAAATTGGAACGCAGAAAATTACACGATGACTGCAAATGAAATAAAAACATTTTGCGATTGATGCGCTTCTAAATGCCTTGATTGACATGCCAACTTGTTTTTATTTCGCTGCTGTTTCATTCCGATGTTCCACTGAGCAACGAAACGGAATCTACAATGAAATATTATATAATTACTTATCAAATGCAAAGTAAAAAGCAGAGAAAGCAAGTTCCTTAGTTTTAACTTATTTTAGTTGCATGTATTAATTATGTTTCATTCCAGCGTACCACGCATAAACTGTATGTGGACCTTTAGTTCTGATTTCATCTTAAAGTTTAAAATTTTAATAATTTATTTCGTAGAAGCTAAATTTATATGCAAATATAAATTCATTTTGTAATCCTCAATCTTAACTTATTTTAGTTGTTTCATTCCAGCGTACCACGTAGAAATTGTATGTAGCCAGTGGAATTGAAATACTTTTCTTCAGATTTCATCTCAAAGTTTGTTGAATTTAATTCTGTATAATATTTATTATTGTGATTCAATTCCAGATTGTTTCTCACATTAGGCCACAAATTGACATGGCTTATTATATAATATTTCATATAGTGGAAGCTGTTAAGTATAATGAGTTTCTATCCCATTTAATATTTTATTGAAATTTGAATTTAAAATTATGTTTCATTTCAAATAGTTTACTATATTTTATTCCATCATCATCCATCTTAAAATCGTTGAAACTGTTTCATTCCCATTTCTTATTTATGCTTTCAATGAAGCTTAAATTTAATAGATTTTATATATAGTTGGACGGAAGTTGAACTGATCATTGTCTATATATTTTTTTTTGTAAATCTTAAATTTTACTTTAAATTTCTTCTAATATTGTGTTTCATTTCCATATTGTTCCTTCAGTTAAGGAATAGTTATATTTGGACGATGAAACTGATCTTTCTTTGAGTTGTTATTGCAATAATACTAAAAACATCCGTCTTTCTGCAATTTTTAAATAGCAGCCTCATACATCACTTGCATATTCAATTATTTGTAATAATTCTATTTATTATTATGTTTAATTTATGGATTGTTTTTATTGTCATACTATATACTTTATTGGCTAAAATTGCATTGGTTGAAGACATAATAAGTCATCATAAAGAAAGAAAAGGAGATTCAATCTAACAAACAAAATTCTCTAAATTTGCATTAAGTATAATGTTTCATTTCCATTATAGCAATCTAAAAGAGAAGAAGTTTCTTAAAATTTGCATTAAATATAATGTTTCATTTTCTTAAAATTTGCATTAAGTGTGATGTTTCATATCCAGATTGTTCCTCAGACTAATCTCAAAGAAAATGAGATCGTTAAAATATTTTTTATATATAATGCTTCATTTCTAGAACAAAAGAAAAATTCATCAAATTTGTATTAAATATAATGTTTCATTTCCACAATGTTCCTCAGACCAGTTTTAAAAGGAGATTCTTTTCATTTGCATTGTTTCATGTTTCATTTCCACATTGTTTCTCAGGTCAATCTATGAGAAAAGGAAATTCTCCAAAATTGCATTAAATATAATGTTTCATTTCCACAATGTTCCTCAGACCAGTTTTAAAAGCAGATTCTTTTAATTTGTATTGTTTCATGTTTCATTTCCACATTGTTTCTCAGCTCAATCTATAACAAAAGAAATATTCATCAAATTTGTATTAAATATAATGTTTCATTTCCACAATGTTCCTCAGACCAATTTTAAAATGAGATTCTTTTAATTTGCAATGTTTCGTGTTTCATTTCCACATTGTTTCTCAGCTCAATTTAAAACAAAAGAAAAATGTATCAAATTGGCATTAAATATACTGTTTCATTTCCACAATGTTCCTCAGACCAGTTTTAAAAGGAGATTCTTTTAATTTGCATTGTTTCATGTTTCATTTCCACATTGTTTCTCAGGTCAATCTATGAGAAAAGAAAATTCTCCAAAATTGCATTAAATATAATGTTTCATTTCCACAATGTTCCTCAATCTAGGGTATTCATAGCCTAGTCTTTCATTTGAAAACTCCGCTCGATGCTGAGAACTGAAACTGTTGGAACGCCTTGAACTGCCTGGACTCTGTTTTTTTTTTTGGTTTTTGTGTTTTGGGTGGGCGCAAAGCAGTGAAGCTGCTTTTAGTTTGTTTTTACGACAACGACGACGACGACGATGTCGATGAGGAAAAGCAAAAGGAAGCAGAGAAGTAGGAGTCGAAATTGCGAGTAGAAACAAGCAAGGAGCAAGGCAAGAAGCCTGTGATGACGATGATGGCGCTGCTGCTGACGATGGAGAAAGGAGAATGGAGAAAGGAGAAGGCAACGACGTTGGTGTCCACGTTGCAAGTACGTGTCCTGGCAGCCAGAAGCATGCAGCATACAGCCTGCACTTTTTTCGGGGTCCTGCGCCTCATCTTCTTGCTTCAGCTTCAGCTTTGGGTTTGGGTTTGGGTTTGAGTTTTGCCATCGCCATCGCCTTCGTCGTTTACGTCGGCAATTTTGCACTTGATTGCAATTTTTTCGGGCTGCGCCATTTTTGCTTCCTCTCTCTCTCTCTCTCTCTCTCTCTCTCTCTCTCTCTGTTTTATTTTATGGCAGCGCAGCACTGAGCAGAATTCGCCTACTTGCTTCTGCTTCTTGCCTCCATCCTCCAACTTGCCGCCTAGATTGCGTATACGTCCAGTGGGACGCGCCTATGTTTGAGGGGAGAAGCGGAGGCAGGGGGCGGCGTCAACTTGTGTGGGCGCTGCATTATTTTCAATTAGGGCGCCGTGGCAAACATAGTTTATCATCAAGTTGACGCGACGCTGTCACTGCTTATAAATAATCGACTCGAGCGCTGGGCGCGAATGTCCGCCGCCTTCATTTTGGGAGGAAAACGCGGACGAACAACAGCAACAACAGCAACAACAACAACAACGGCAGTGACAACATAAATTTTGGATGCAATCTAGAAAACACAGCAGCGGCAAAACAAAGACGAACTGTGGACGGGGTCTAAAGGCACATAAAAACAACAGAGAAGCGCCGAAAAAAAAGCAGCATACAAAAACTAAAAAAAAAAAAACAATGCAACGTTGCACACACACACACAGAGAGAGAGCGAAACGTATGTGACATCAGCAGCAGCAGCAGCAGCCAGGGCCACGCCCCTCCGCCCCTGTACAGGAAAAGAGAGACGCCTTCGCCTTCGCCTCGAATCCATTTCCCTCCGCTCGCTTCCTCGATTGCTGCGTGTTGTCAGGCAAACTAAAAGTTTTGCCATGTCACGTCATTCGTCGTTGGCTGAGTCCTGGCCCTGAGTCCTGGCTACTGCGAGTCCTCTCCTCTCTCTTTTGCCTGACATCCTCCTCCACTTTCTCCTCCGCTTTCTCTTCCTCCTTCTCTGTTCGCTGCTGAATTCTGGCCGGACGAGGCAGCGTGTTTTTCCTCTACTATTTTCCTACTTCTTTTTTTTTCGGCACATTTACGCCCAACACACATACACACACATGTCTCACACACACACACACACTTGCACACACACATTGCAGACAGAGACAGAGAGACACATTTGTCACGTGATGGATTGCAATGGGAGTGACATTTTTATTTCACTGATGGACGACAGCGCACGAAATGAAGCCTCCATCTATTCCTCCTCTTCTTCCCTCCCTCCCCCTCTCTCTCTCTCTCTCTCTTTGCCCTGACATTAAACGCAGCAATTGCAGAGAGCAGAGCTCTGTTAACTGTTTGCCAAGGTGTTGGCAAGCATTGGCCAAAAAGGCCCACAACCCAAGCCACAACTCAACCCAACTCAACTTCACTCAACACCTGATTCACTTCAGACCCAAAATCCTATCCTCAAATCCAAAAGAAAGGAATTAAAGCAACGAATCATTAAGTACAACACATACTATAGAAAACATAAATTGCAAACAAAAGTCACATTTATACAAACATTTTAAAGCTATTTTTGTAGAGCTGAAGTAATTTTATATACAACAAGTTTTTATATTGGAAAATACACATTTCATATAGTTAAATAAAAGAAAAGAAAGAGAATGAAAAGAACTGTTATCAGAATTCTTCATAAATATGTGTACATAGAAAAATACATGCTAAAATTATGTCTGAAATTTGGAATAATGATTATATGATGTCAAAAATGAACTAAGAAGTTTTATTCTTAAATCAAAATATCAAAATTATACAGAAACTTGAGATTTCTCAATCTCTGAAATTCAAGATTATAATCTTGTTTCATGAATGGAAAAATCTAAAATTGTAAGCTGCCAACTGACAGCGACCTCAAAAAACAAGTGCGTGGATATTCTACAGAATTTTGTGGATCTGTATCAGGAGCCGAAGTGTCTTTGACGATTTGGAAGGACAATAAGGCAGTACGTCTTGCTTCGACTTACGCGGGCACAAAGCCTTTTCTGAATGAAACGAATCCAAAAAGTCAGGTTTCAAAGTTTCAAAAAGTACGTTGACATAAATTGGCCAAATGTTATCCACGAATGCAACAGCCACATGGGCGGTGTCGACTTAATGGACGGACTTACTATATAGGTCGATATAAAATTCCCGTAAAGAGCAACAAGTATACAAATCGACTATTTACGCATATGCTTGATTTGGCCATGGTAAATGCTTACATTTTGTACCACCGAATAAACCAGCCCGACGCAAATAACGCAAAATACAAAATGCCAAACTTCCGATCAGAGGTCGCATATGTGCTTTGCATGCTACAAAGTTGATGCGACAAGTTGATGGAAAGGAAAATAAATGCACAAGGAGGAAAACTTTCCTACCGATTAATAATGTTACGTTACGTTACGATACCGTCGATCATTTTCCAAATGTTTTTATCACGCGCTGACAAAAAAACTTGTAAGCTTCCTGGTTGTACTTCCGAAACTCAAATTGTCTGCCGTAAATGTAATCTACGAGTGAACCTGTGCTTTTCCCAGAAAAAAGACTGTTTCTATGATTTTCATCACGAATAAGTAAACGAACTTTTTATACACAAATATTTGAAGCTTTGTGAATTTAAGTAACTTTAGTTTTAATTGTCACTTTGTTCGTAGTTGTCGTGATTCAATAAACTTATTGGCGACAACTTTTCTATTCCCGAAAATAACACAAACGGCGTGCTTTGAATGGTGAGTCTCGAGTTTTGTTTTGCCTAGCATGTCTTCTCAAAGGACTAAAACATTCTAGATCAACTAAAAAGCGTCGAATCGAAGAATTGGCATAATGGAACAAGAGCGCAAAGTAAAGGAGATGCTGGAAGAGCCGGAACTGTCGTTGGACATTTTTTTCGAAGATGAACCGATGGAAATGCCTTTGGACGCCGCGTTTGATGTGCCTTTGGAAGAGTCGACGAAAGAACCGAAAGAAAAGTCGTTGAATGAATCGGATGAGTCGTCAGAAGAGCCAGAGGATGAGCAGTTGGAAATGCTTTTGGGAGTGCCTTTTGAAATGCCTTTAGAAGAGTCGATGGAAGGGTCGTCAGACGAGCCAGAGGATGAGCAGTTGGAAATGCTTTTGGGAGGTCACTTACGACAGGATTTGCAAACGCTGGAGCCCCGGGATGTTGTGAACCTTCCAGCTTCAAATGATAGCGACAGTGACAACGATTCCATGAACACAGATGGCACGATTTATGCGACTTCTAATTCGTTCAGCGACGGAATCTTTTTGTTAGGTGATAATTGGGCAGTCATGTGGCAGAGCATGCCACGTTACAGCTTTAAGTGCCAGCAATTGATCGAATGCCCGTCCAGAAGGCAACCGAAAACCCATATTTTTGATGCCAGCATGCAAAGCCGTCTCCATCTGGTGGCACGTAACTTCAATTTGCTTACGGTTGTCAGCTATCCTCGTTCCGATGTCGATCGGCGATTGTACTGGCATCATCAGGTTTGGAGCTACACTCCAGCAACAAATCGCTGGAAACTGGATGAGGGTTTCAAGCACAATATGCTTGCGCTCCAAGAAATGAGGATAAAGGCATTTATGAACACCGACGGAAATGAGCTAGTGATCTACTTTGAAGACGATGAATATCCAAGGATCGAAAAGGGCTTTGTGGTGCGCTCTATCGATGGCACAAATGCGATATTCCGGGCCGACGAAGGCGTTCTGCCGAGGGCAGGTTATGATGCAGCATATGTGTCGCATCAGCATTTTATGTACGTGATTGGTGGCACATTGAACTTAATCCCCGTATGCGACGTGCATCGCTACGATTTCCACAAGAGGTTGTGGCAGGTGCTCTACCAAAGTGACCAGAACAATCCCTTCGACTTTCCCAAGGGACGCTTTGGCCACAAAGTGATCACCGATGGCAAGTTCATCTATTGTCTAGGCGGCGGCGACATTGATATGCAATTTCACGACTTCAAGCACATTCTCAGCTTCAATCTGACCACCCACACTTGGCTTGAGCATCACACCCAGCCCGATGACCGCATGCTAGCGGAGAACGAAGGCTATCCGAGGGCACGTCAGGACTTTGCATGTGTGCAGCGACGTTGCTCCAACGGCGACATTGAAGCCATCATCTGTGGCGGCCTGGGGTCGCTACTCCTTGACTATAATTCCGAAATAAGGCTTTCCGACATATGGAAGCTCAATCTGTGCACCATGAAGTGGACGCATCTTCTCACCGCCCGTACACCGTTACCCACATACATCTCACCGGCCGCCCTGATGAGGAACGATTGCTTGTTCGTCTTCGGTGGGGTTGAGAGTAAGAATTGGGCTCCGGGTTTTAGTGTGATGGGACTCTACAAGATGTGGCTGACGGTGCCGAAGCTAAGTGAATTGGCCTGGGAAGCATACAGCTACTATAACGACCTCAAGGGTCGAGATCGCCAAGAGTTGATCACTTTGGGCATTCCATCGCGATTTGTTGAACGCCTGCCTCCTGTCGAACCGAGTCCCTAGGATGTTCTTGCTTTTTAATTCTAAAATTATGTCATTGCAGCGTCCTTGTAGTTAGCTGATCGCAGAACAAAACCAAAGATTGCAAAGCGATCATGCTCAAGAATTTAACACTTTTATGTTAATCTATAATCTATAATCTATAATAATATATAATATATAATCTATATATATATCTAACTTGCAATCAAACAGCATTCAATGCTCAAATATATTTGTTGGAACTAACCACAAGCACAGTAGAGGTTTCGATATTTTGCTTATTATACCAGCTATCACTTACTAGGGGTCTTAGTTGTTTTTTCTGACAATCTGGTATATTGTGCCGTCTATGGTATATTTTAAATGTGGTACAATATCGATATACCAAATATACCATTTGGTATATTTTTTAGTATTTTCGGTATATTTTGAAAATAATACCTCAATATTTTACATTTATTAAAAATGGGTAGCGGGTATTTCGACTGTTACCTTTTTACTTGTTTAAATTGTGATTTCATTGACGAAGCTGCTCTCTAAATTAGAAATTAAAATTTATTGACAACAAAGATGTTTATAATCTTTAATGCTGTCGTTAAATGTCTTTCAAAGAGATAAACTCAAATTGTTTAATAGTTGAATTTAAAGTACTCGTAGGTGAAGATTTAACCGAATTTTTGAGGGAATTTCAAAGTTTGTTTGCAGTTACTTGTTAGCATTTTTTGTGTGTTGGTTTTACAAGGCTCGTAAAGAATGTGGCGTTGTGTGCTCGTAAAGTGCAATGTTCAAACCCAAAATAACACACACACACACACACACACACAGACACAAATGGCATCGAAGCAACTTGGCAGGGAATCAACAAGCCAAGCGGAGGCAGGTGGCACGAGGCATGAGGCATGAGGCATGAGGCAGGACAACAAAGCTATGTCGCTTGCACTGCAATTGTCGTTTTTGTCGCATAAAATGATGACGAGTCCATGTCCAAGTTGGACTTTGAATTCCGCATTGAGAACAGAACAGAAAAGAACTAAACTGAGCTGAGCTGACTTTGCCATTTCCATTTTAGCCAGCGGCTGTTTAGAGCAAAATGAGCAGCCCGTTGAGGAATTCCTCAAATGCGAATGCGAATGCGAATGCGAATACATCTATTTAAATTGTGAATTGTGAACCGAAAACATTGTCCAGAAACTAAGAACAATTGAACCACAGGACCTTTTTCCATTTCTCTCTTTTTTTTTTTTTTGCTGTGCTCAATTGGAGTCAGGAATAAAGAATTCAGATGCCAGAGAAATGAAAATGATGTTCGACTCGATTCGACTCGACTCGCCTCGTTTTAGCTGTTGCAACTTAATAGCTCTCTGTCAGGGACTTTTTCTTATTCAATCTGCCTCATTGGGGGAGCCTAATCAGTTGTGCATTGAAGTATCTGCTGATTGTCCTCACTCACAATACATTTCGTTGTGCATTATCGATTTCCTTCAATTAAGCTTCAAGTTTGTGCCTTCGGTCAATTCGATTAAAACATTTTCATAGATAGAAAGTTTAATTGAGAAGATTTAATATTTAATGTTAAAAAAAAAAATAAGAAACTAGAAAGTTGAATTCTGAAGATTTAATATTTAATCTTTACAAAAAATAAAGGGAAGTGAATTTCTTTTATATATATTAATTTAATTGAGAAGATTTAATATTTAATGTTAAAAAACAAAAAAAAAAGAAACTAGAAAGTTAAATTCTGAATACAAAAAATAAAGGAAAGTGTATTTCTTTTATATATATATGATATTGTTTTTTATTGCTTTCTAATCATAGAGCTAAAGTCTTTACTTTTTAGTACTCTAGTACTTTAAATGCAAATTTGTATTTTAAAATATTTTCAAATATCGAACTAATTCCTATTCAAACAAATATTATAATTAATTATAAGTTGTGCAAAATATTTTATTAAAATTTAAATTTAAAATTGAAAAATCAAAATAATAAAAGAATTAATTAAAATTATTACAAATTTGTAGTTTTAAATGAACTAAAAAAAGTTGAATCAATTTTGCAGTTCAAAGTAATTATTTCTACTCTTTTTTATAAATAAGTATTTATTTTTTGATATATTTATTAAATTTCAAAAGAAAAAAATTAGTTTATTACTTTTTATTGTAGTCGAGTATGTTTCGAAATAAACAAATTCATAATAATCTGTAGATATTTAGATGATGAATTCTAATATGGATGGCTTGCAATGTTTGAATCACAGCTAATTCTATATAGCCTTCGGTATATTTTAGTATTTGTGGTATATATTTTTGTGGTAGCAGTTAATTATATGTAACATTCGGTATATTTTAGTATTTGTGGTATATTTTATTGTGGTAGCAGTTAATTCTATATAGCCTTCGGTATATTTTAGTAGTTGTGGTATATATTTTTGTGGTAGCAGTTAATTATATAAAACATTCGGTATATTTTAGTATTTGTGGTATATTTCATTTTGGTAGCAGTTAATTATATACATATAACATTCGGTATATTTTAGTATTCTTGGTATAGTTTGATTTTGGTATATTTTAAGAATAATACCACAATATTGTACTTTCTGAATGTAATTTAAAGATTTTTCTTAACAATTTGTTTGTCGGCGAAGGAAAAGCAATTGAAGTGTTAAGAAAAGTCAAAGCAAAAGAAAACCGAATGGAATAAGTTGGAGTTGTTGTGTTTGTTGTTGTTGGTAATTGAAAGTATGCAGTTTGTGCCGCTGAAATCGAAAGTGTTTTGGGCTAACAACAACAACAACAATGATTGAAGAAGAAGAAGACGCAAAAGCTGAGCAGCAAACTCGAATGAGAGATGAGAAAGTTGGACGGAAGAGCGAGAGAGATAGAGAGAGAGAGAAAGCAACAGGAACCGCAGACAACTGAAATATATTTTATTATGCTCACACACACACACATGTATTTTATATATCTATCTATCTATGTGTGTGTGTGTGTGTGTGTGTTATTATGTGGCACAAGCGACGCTCGCTGCATAAAGCTTCTACCTACATTTTATTTGATTTCATTATGTTAAAAAGTTGTTCAAGAGTGAATCACGGACTAGAACGAGAAGTTGTTGCCACTCGAGGAGGCAAAGGGAGCAGGGTGCACCGAAGAGGGGGGCGAGGAGTGCCACATGAAGGTGGCAAGGTTGCTGTTCGCCGGCGCAGACAGCGCACAGACACAGAGCCAGAGCCAAGGACGTCACACAATCAGTGCGCTGGCTGAAGGATGCAAGAGTGTAGAGGAGAGGGGTAGGGGGGAGGGGAAGGGGTGGTATGGGGGTACATAGTGAGTTCTTGCATCCTTGCAGCGGCAGCAGCAGCAGCGCAGTCGAAAGCATTTTATTATCCTTATTTAAGTTTCAAACTTATTGCAAAGTGGGAAACTCCAAATGTCTGTCCGTCCGTCCGTCCGTCTGTCCGTCCGTCTGTCTGTCTGTCTGTCCGCTCGTCTGGCTGGCTGCTGGCTGCTTGTCCTGTGCTTGGCTGCACTAAAAATATGGAAAACTTTGCAGACAGTCAGCAGCCAGGCAGCAGCCACAACAACAACAGCAACAACAGCCACCGAGTGCAAGGCTTAAGTGAGGAAGGAGCACAAGGATGAGGCAGGACAGCAGCCAAGGACGTTGCTCAAGTTGCGGCAAGCGCGAAAACAGCTGCGACGGCAACACCAACCAACTGCAACAACTGCAACAGAGCATTCAAATAAAATAAAATAACAAAAAAGAAAAAAAAAATAAACCAGAGAATCTAGAGAGAGAGCGCAAAAAAAAAAAATAAAAAGAAGGCAAGCAAAGTGGAGGAATGAAAGAGTTATATAAATTCAGTTGGCGCACTCGGTGCATACTTTATACTTTATACACTCTATATATACCACACACAGACAGAGGGGACAGGGGGCGGGGGGCGGTGGGCGTGTGCTACACATGTAGTATATGGGGCAAATAGTTGTGCTCCAGTTTGAACTTTAAGACAAAGTTTCGCAACTTTAACGAAGGTCGCGGTCGCACTCTGCACAAACTTGCAGCAAATTCTATTATTATGCTCTGCACTGCGATGCCTTAAAACACCCACACACACACACACAGATACACACACACACACACACATGGCACACACACATTATGGAGAGTCGATTTCAAGGTTGTCTGCGACTTTAAGTTTTTGATTGCATAATCGAAAAGAAGCAAAACACAATTTTAAAGATGCTCACTTTGAGATACTTTTGTGCTGTGCCGTCGGTGCGGCAACTATATACTAGATACTTTTTCAAGATTTCACTGCATTTTCTCCGATTCGTATGTTGTTCCTTTAAGATACTTTTGTATCTTGCACTTTTGAAACTCACTTGGATGCATAGCATTTTATTTGTAAGATACTTTTTGTTGCATAAAACTACTTTGCTGTGGCTTCAAGATGTTTCTTTAAGATGAGCTCGTCCATTTTTTTTTTTTTTTTGTATCTTGACTGCATTTGCATTTTTCAGCAGCTTCTTTAAGATGCTTTTCTGCAACCGCTGGATTACAATATATTTATTAGTAAAGCAGCGCATTTTGAATTGAATTTGAAATTTAAAGATTTGTATTAGAGCAAAATGAAAAGTATTTTAATCAATTGAATTTTAATTAATTTTTGTTTAATTTAAGCGGCGAATTGAATTTTAATATTGATCAACATTAATTTGCAAATGAAAAGTATTTTAACTTATTTCATTTTGTAGAACTTCATCATAATTTGAACTGAATTGGAAGAGTGCAAATATATAAATGTAAATTTTCAACGAAAAAGTATTTCAATTAATTTAATTACATTTAATTTGTATATTTTTCATGCTACTTTTTTGTTGCTGGATTGCAATATAAATGACTCATACGAGTATTTTATGATAGAACCATATTTAGAAATAAATTTAAATTTAAAGATTTTGCATTAGAACAACATTAGCTAACATAAATTAAACGAATTTCGTACAATTTTTGTTAAGTTGTGCTGCTTTTCTTTTGCAGAAATTCAATTTGTTTCATTTTTACGACTGCACAAGCTACTTTAAGCATATTTTTATATCCTTATCTGGTATATTTTGTACTATATGGTAATTTTGGAATGTAATTTATCATTCGGTATATTTTATTAGTTTTAGTATATTAAGTTGGTATATATTATATGATGGTAATTTGGTGTATATTATATATTATATGGAATACTTTTTAATGTAATGATATATCCATATACCACATGTAGCATTCTTTATATTTTAGTATATTTTGAGTATATTAATTGTGTATATATGTATTATATACCATTAATTAAGTGTATTGTATATACTCTATGGTACACTTTTTAATGTAATGGTATATCCATATGCCGAGTATAGAATCCGGTATATTTAATTATATTTTCATTATATTAATTTGGTATTTAATGTATACTTCATGCTATATTTTCAATGTAATGGTATATCCATGTACTAATTATG